>CM067758.1:43412672-43955172 GCA_034642375.1 Vigna nakashimae | reverse complement strand
TGTGCCTTCACAACCTGAACAAGGAAGAAGAAGAAACCAGAAAATTGGATTTTCCTTAAGGTTTAGGAGCATTAGGGTTTCAAATTGGGAATTTTCCCAATTTAGATTTCAGATTTTAATTAGGGTTCTTAAAAGAGATTTTCTAGAGGATTAAATTCCAGAAACATAATTGGGATTTTAATTTCCAATTTTATCATAAACGTTAAAGTTTCCCCAATTGAATTTATCATTAATGCTAATTGGTTTGGGTTTCATATCCTGGAGAACCAATTCGATCCACCAAGAAATCAAAAACAGAAGAGCATCATCTTCCTCCATTCATTTATTCATTCATCATTTTTCCTTGCATTTTTCTCCCAACAAAGCTGTCTGAAAAGCCTGGGTGAAAGGAGAGGGTCCAACACCACCAACAACAAGAGAAAAATTTTTGGGATATAATACCAGGTCACTAGAACAACAATATTTTTGGTAAGTGTTGGAGGAGGGGTCGTGGGAAGTAGCCGCTATGTTTGTGGAGTTTATCGATTAGGGATGGGAAGGAGGAGAGGATGCAAGAGAGGTTACTGAGGAGAAGACGGCGTGGGACTTGGCTTCGAGGTCGAGGAACGTGTCAATGATAGTGCTGGTGTGAAGGGCTTTGGAAGCTTCTTTAACACCTTCAATTTTGATAAGCCATATCATGATTCTTTAAATTAAATAAAATTTCTACGTAATCAAACAATATATGTCAGCATAAACACGTCAGCTATATTTAACACCGTCAGAGAACACTTAACGGTTAGGGTAAAATGTGTTCATTTTTACAAAAAATATGACCCAATTAAGATAGTTCAAAAAATGATGACCCAACTGAGATTTTCATACAAAAATTAGGACCAAGAGATGGTTTAAACCTTTATTATATGTATGGTTGAATCTCATATGGAAAATACTCTACATTCTTTTATGGAAAAAAAAATTTACAATTTTTTTTTTACAACCTTTTTACAATGCATACGTGATGATTTATGATTGGTCTGTTTCAATTATTTTTTTGAAAATAAATTCAAACAAACCAATAAAATGATGACAGATATCATGTTATAAAAAATTGTTAGGAAAAGTTATTAAAATATCATAATTCTTCTTTTATTATATGTATATATGAATCTCGTGTACTTTGACAAAATACAGTTTGTGTAAAACTTATAACAAAATTACAAACAAATCCAAAGACATAATTTATTTAATTAATATTTTTAAAATTTTCCTATATTTTCGTATTTATTTAAAAAAAAGTGTTATGATGAAATTTATTATCGCCTGAACTTTTTCTGCAATTGTTTACACAAATTATTTTGAAACAAACTAATAATAAAAACTGTATAATTTTTAGAAGGAAAATTTAATTAATTTGCATAACAATGAAAATAAAATTTACAATGTTTTAATTCTTAAATTGAATGTATGTTCTGTTAGAAATAAACATTTAAAAAAAAAAGAAGTTATTAGTGATGATTTTATATCTATTATTTGCTTGGCTATTAAAAAAGTGTTTTGCTTTTAAAGAATGTTTATATGAGAATAATGCCCTTTGAAATGCTTTTCCTTCGAAATATTAAATTTGAAAATTAGAAGAGAAACCAGTTGCACCAGCAGATAAATCAAACTAAATTGCAATGTCAATTCCACATGTGAGTGGGACACACACGAGGGGAAGATTAGGTAACTATTCCACATTCTTCAATTTCATGCCCATTCACATTCTTTCTCAAAAAATTAGCGATTGTTCACACAAGTAATAGAAGTCCAATGATTGATTGATAAAGAAATATTAAAGTATAAAAAATAAAGAATGCTAATAAGATATTGGAAAAATGAATTACTACAAACTTCGACAAAAAATAAAGGGTAACTAAATTCAACAAGAACCTTCACAATCTACGGCTTCCTCAATCCTCTGATCAGGATGTGGACACGATTGAAAACGTCAAGGCTCTGAGCTTTGTATATACAAACATGTGCCAACTAAACAATTCATTCTCTGAAATTGCACAACGCAGATTATATCAGTTGTATGCTACAGGGAATCATATTCACAAACTTCTTTGTCAATGCTCAAACTGGAATGACCGACACAAGTTTTGTAAATGTATCTAAAATGTTGTAATTTTATACTAAACTAAATGCTACCCACTTTTCTCAAAGTAAGAGGTTACACTGCTTAGAAAGAAGGTTTAGAGGAATTACCGAGCAAAAAAATTGTATTCATTTATCATGGTGAGATATACTAGTGCTCCATAAGCAATTATTTTTTCAAAAAAGGTTTCTGGCAAACAAGTAGCCGCTGGTCACTTCCATTCTGAAGATCAATTACCCTTGCTTCCCAACGTACTTGTGTGGCAACCATGCGAGCCATCTCAATAGCTCTCATAGTATCAGAAAGAATGATCCAACCCTACAAAAACAATGAAACGTAAAAAAAAAGTAAGGCTTCATTGACCATTCCAATATACTGGGACTAAACTACTTGTCTTCAGATGGACAAATTCAATAACTGCTACCTTTGGTCTCTCATATGTAGACCCCTTTAACCCTCCACAAGAATTAAGAAATTTAGTAGATTTAATTAATGGTATAAAATTAATCAACAATTTCTATAATTATTTTTTTCAGAATTATCCTTAAAATTATTGGGATACCGTTTTTAAATCTCTTTCCACCCAATTAATTAAGGTATCTCCACTTAAGTACTGACATTTTGCTTTCTATATAGGAAAAGATAAAGTGAATGAAAGGGATACTTCCGAATAGTGAGTAAATTCGTCTATCCTCAAGAGAGAGGATCTGGGTTCCATAAAAAAAATTAGACATTTGAAAGGGGTCTTATGATAAGAACTATGGAGAACTTTCGAAGAGATTCTTATAAAAATCATTAGAGGGAATATTTCATATTACCACCATCACAACATACCTCTGGACGCAATATTCTATCCATCTCCAGGAACAAGTCTTTCGTGCTGCACCTCTCTGAGGAGAGATGTGAAAGAAGTCCATCTGCATGAAGCAAATCATATGTCCGGGGATAGGTGGGAAAAGGTTCACACCTGAAGATCAATGTATTAGTAGTCGTATACAAAAATGAATTACTCGGAAGTTCATAAGCGATAACACTCTTTTACGAAGAGGTTGTCAATCAATTCCAAACAGAAGCATGACGTTCTTTAAAATTGGGTTTCAAAATAGAACTACGTCTACTTCCAAATCCAATAGATCAAGTGCATGTATCCACCTTACGTTCATCTTCAAATTCAATCTCAAAAAGAAAAGCAAAATAAAGAACATTGAACATTTGGTATTGAAATCTCAACATTGAATGTTAGATATAAATTATTGGTATTTTATGCATGCTGTCTACGTTTTTTAAAAATGTATATAAAATTATTTACTTTCTAAAGATTTTATGAAACGTAGGGACTATTATTTGTTTGGTGACAATTATAAAAAAATGCTCTTCATTTCAAAAGAGTGCTATACTTACATGATGCTTATTCCCCCAAAAGCAATTCAACTAAGAAATCTGTTATTTTTCAGATCTGATTTTAAATAAACATTTTAAAAAAAAAAATACGCTAATACTATCTTCAAAATAAAAGAGATCTTTCATGGAAAAAATAACTGAAATAAATGGACTCTAAATTAAAAGTCTACGTTAGCTGATCCAATGGCATTCAATAATTTACAACACAAGAAGTTGCTAAAGAACTATTTTTGTACATACATCACTAAATCATTTTCAATGCTGATATTTTCACATTAAGCAGTAAAATCACCATGGTTCTTGAAGTAAAGTATCTAAAATTGCTGTTACTTTCTCAACTAGCATACACCATTCTTATGTCATTTGTTATAAGAATGAGCCAATAATAAATAATAAGGCAAGTGAAATAGCTTTATCAGGCTTAGTGAAATTATCAGTTTATAACCCTCAAACAGTCATTACCTTCACACCTGAAACAATTTTTCATGTGTATGGAAACTGTTAAATTGAAAATGTATATTGAATAACTTCACTTGGTTACACCCTTCTCCTTAATCCTATATTTATAGGATTAAGAGAATGGGACACACCTCACACACCACTCATCCAGCTAATACACAACTCACACACACTCACATACAACACATACAGCACTACAGAATTCATAATTCTAACACTCCCCCTCAAGCTGGATCATACATATTGTATGAGCCAAGCTTGGAATAAACACACTCAAATAGAAATAACATCAATCAACCAAATTGCAAATACAAGCACTAAGAAAAATACAAGCATTAAGAAACTTCAACTTGGAAAGTCTTCAAACACATGAGATTTCCTTTGCAGTGTTGTCTTGGAACGATACTCCCCCTCACTGTAGGAACTAAATTGTCATCACTTTCCGATGGGACCTGTAGTGGCTGGAGGCGACAAAACTACAGGGACTGCCATCACTAACTGACGAGGTGATGGGGACTTACAGGGACGGCCATCTAGTACTGACTGATGGGGCCTGCATGCCATCACTGACTGATGAGGTGATGGGGACTTACAGTGGTTGGAAGCATACTCTCCCTCACGACAAACGACGTGAACATGAAGGTGAAAGAACAAGGTGATGACCGATCCGTACGAGGGTTTGGACAAATCTGAAACCCATAACTTCGAAAGATTCAATTCAGCGGGCGGTCTCAAAGAACAACTCCACATGGGCTGTTACAACAAGCATCTGCGGTGCAAAAGAGCCTTTCATGTGTGAGAAACCAAAAAACACCAAAGATTGGGTCTCATGATGGCATCAAAAGACCAAAGACATGTTGGAGGTCCAAAATTCTTTGCTGGACAACTCCCAAGTGGTGATACTTAGCAGTGTATCACAAGAAGATCGGGCTAACTCTAGCACCGAACAACGGCAAACAGTGCCGAATAGAGGCAAACTATGCCAACAGTCAAAACGGCGCCAGACAGCAGCAACGGCGCCTGGACAGCAGCAAAACGGCGCCTGGACAGTAGCAAATCGGAAAGCGAAAAAACGGTGCCGGAAAGCGAAAAAACGGTGTCGGAAAGCGGCAAACAGCGCCTGGACAGCGAAAAGGGAGAGAGAGAGCTGCACGGTGTCACGGTCCAGCAAGAAGCCTTCATTTCTTCATCCAAAACTTCAAAGTGTCACGGCTGGACAGCATAGTAGAGAGGGCCACCATGCACCATAATTAAAAGAACTTAGTACTGCCCATTTTCTTTTTTCTTTTTTTTTTTTTTATTATTAAGCCAAAACCGTGACAGTCACTGGGATGGTAGCCAAGTGAACCATGAACACAACAAATCCAGTGAGAAAGGAAGAAGATGGAAATTCTGTGAAGACCAAAGAAGATGGAAGCTTTGGCGAGACGACGGGCATCGGCGCAGTGTGATTCCGACGGCGGGACAGCGGCGCGTGAACAGTACGCAAATAGTGGCTGGACAGCGGTACCTGGACAATCAACGACGGAGACGAAGATGGCAGCAATGGCTGCTCTGATGGTCGGAACAGAGAGAGGGAGCTCCGGCGACGGCTATGGAGGTGTCGCGGAGAAGCTCCGGCGGCCAGAGGGCGGCGCGTGAGTGTAAGCGCATGTTCGCAGCGTACGAAGAAGCGGCGCGTGGCGGCTGGTGCGAAGGCTTCGGACGCCAGCACCGGTGGGGTTGGCCGTCGCGTGAAGAGGCGAACCAGATCCAGTGGTCGCCGGTCGGAACGGTGACGGTCGCCGACGACAAGGCGACGCGTGGAAACACGCGTCCGAGATCTACCGGAGAGATGAGCCGCGTGGAGGCGCGTGAAGAGGATTCCGGTCTTGTCTCCGGCGCGGTTGGCCGTCGCTCGAAGAGACGCTCCAGATCCGCAGGTCACCGGTCGAAACTGTGACGGTGGCCGGCGGTGGCGACGGCGGCGGAAGCGGCGGCCGGCGGTAGTAGCGGCGGTGCACGGCGAAGTAAGCAGTGACAGTGGCCTTTCTTGAGTTCTTCGAAGAAGAGACTTCCGGTCTCTTAGATTCAATGTGAAGCAGCAAATGGATGAAGGGACTGCCAAAATTATTTGACTTCAACACATGTAAAGTACCAGTTTCAGCTACTGGTCCAAAAGGGAAAGGGAATGGGTTCAAACCCATTCTGAGACAAGTTTTGGAAGAGGCTAAATTATGAGGAAGAGACTTTTAACAGGGGCCACCGGCGGCCGGGCCGGCGGCCATGGTGGCCGGCCGCCGGTGAACAGCGAAGACAACCCTTAGAAGATCAGAACCTGCTCTGACACCATGTTAAATTGAAAATGTATATTGAATAACTTCACTTGGTTACACCCTTCTCCTTAATCCTATATTTATAGGATTAAGAGAATGGGACACACCTCACACACCACTCATCCAGCTAATACACAACTCACACACACTCACATACAACACATACAGCACTACAGAATTCATAATTCTAACAGAAACCTTGTTTAGATTATGGTTTCACAAACAACTTTTTTAGATCATGAACAGTAAAACAAGCAACTCACCAGTCATGCATGACACCGGCAAAACCTCTATCTAGTATAAGAGGAAGAAGTGCATTAGAAGCTGTGGAAGAAACCACGTTCATAACCCACACTGACTTTTTCTCCTCGAGTAGGGCAGCATTCAACCCCCCAAAATTAGCACTCATGTCCATAACATTCCGGACCATATTATATGGAGGGAATGGATCTTCATCTCCAAGTCTCTTTGGATGGTCAGAGAAAATTAGCGGGGTAAGTAATGACCAATAATTGTTGACAGCTGATCTCCAATGTTGCAAATCTTCATAAAATTCTTCAGGTTGAACTCCTGCAATAATAAAGAAAAATCATGAAAAGGAAAAGCATTACAGAAAGGAACAAAATTTGGAGGGGAAGAAACAAGAAGAAAGACATGCAGAAGAAATCTGTTAATACTTTCCATGAATTTTAAGTTCAGCCGAGCTCAATCCAGATTCAGAAGATCTGTTCTGTATTGCAATCCAGCGCTGGCTAGACGTCCCACTTATACATGGCACAAGAGGCCTATAATATGACTGAGTATCCTCTCCTTCACATAGCTGTATAGTACTCTGCTTACTACAATTAAGAAACAAATGTTGCTGAAAACCTATAGTTATAAGTGAAAGTGTTCAATGAAGAGCCAGCAGCCCAACTAGTGATAGTTGATGGTAGCCATCTCAGATAGAGAAACAATTTAGTTGCTCAAATAATTATTTATCATTTACATCACCCATGTTACTACAGTTATCCTTACCGAGATGCATAACATCCAACATCAGTAGCCTTCTGCCACACAAAACTTTCATCTTGCTGAGCTACAAGAGTCCAGCAGAGTTGTTGGGTGAACACTTCTATTGCGTTTGACATTATTCTCTTTTTATCCTTTGATGAACCCTGTGGTCTCGTTGTTGGTGAGGTTAAAACAAAATATCCTCCGGGTTTAAGAACACGATCAACTTCTATAAGGAACAATCCGTCTGAGGGATGAAGTCAATGTTAGAAAGCAAGGGACAGCAGTTCATACAGAAGCTAAATGATATTCACTTATAGGATGGTCAATGGAATAATGGAAAGAGAATAAGGAAATGGTAATGATATGAGAGAGAGAGAGAGAGAGAGAGAGAATGATAAAAAATGGTCATATTCTCATACAAACATTTCAGAGACCTATTTCAGCCATCAATTTCATTCGTGACAAACAAATTACTCAATTAAAATAGTAAGCAACTTTTATGACTGAATGAAGGCCCACCTTTTTCTAGCTATGAAATTCAATTAAATCATAAAGAATGGATGTAACAAGGATCTGACTTCTAAACGTTTGATACAAAGATATATCAAGAATCAATTGCCAAATACACTTAAGATGTTAGGTGAAGACCAAGAATGCTTTTTATATCTCCAACACAAGGTTACTGCACTGTGGCATTTCAAGAGTTGATGATAATTAGTCACTAATTTGACATTTGACAGACAGCCTAATCATACCTATTTGGCCTCAAAATCTACAGCACCAAATATTGTGCACAATACTGAGTCTTCTTTTTCTCTCATTTGTTGTAAAATACAACTTTTTGAACAATTACGTGGAATTCAAATTCAGATTCACAAAAATATGAATCTGATAATCAACATTTCAGTTAACAATACGGCAAAACACAAATAGAATAATGTCAACAAGGAAATCCACTCTGCTAAGAATGAAATAGTGATGAATGCCCATAAACTGTATAATTACCTTTTTCATCCCACACAACGCCGCACTGAGCACAGTGAACCATGTCATATGATAATGACGGATATGGAAGCTGTCTGGAGATAAAGTTGCCAATCATAGCTGGAAGACCTCTCTCAAGAGACAACTGAACTTGGCTGCCAGTAGCTTCATACGCCGCAATGCAAACCACCATTATTTTCAGTGACAATAAATGAGCTCCAAAGCTACCAAATCCACAATTAATATCTAGTATATTGCGAATCTGTTATAAAGTAATTAATGAAGATCAGTCATATACATATTATGGAACAAAAACAACATGGTCCTTAATGAGAATCATAAAGAGGACATAATCACCTAAATAACATTATCTTTCATTACTGTTACTACATGGAACTATTTTGCACAAACCCTGTCCGTGTAAAGTATACTAGTTCCCAAAAGAATAAAAGTCAGTGGACAATGGTGGACAGAAAGACTTACACCGGCTTGAGGAAGCTCAATGTCACTTCCTAAGCCTATCATCTCTGCAAGTTGGCGAGCATAATCTTTCACACTGTTGAATATGAACCCATCCTGCGAGTGAAAGGCGATTTGATTCTCTTCTAATAGCATCAACCTAGTGAAATCACCACAATATTTAAGAAAATGAAAATAAGAAAGATTAAAAAGCAATCAATCATAATGAATCAGAACAGACAGAAGCCATTCAAGCAGTCTTTTCGTCTTACCACCCCCTCCCCCGAAAAAGATCACGCAGTTATAAGGTTCTTAAATTGCTAAGAGGCTTCTGCTATCACATTTCGACCGCAGTTACTCATAATTTTCTGCTATTTTAAAAATTGCAATGCAACTAATGCAACTATAACCCCAAGTTTAAAGAATGGTTAGGGGATCAACTTCACACCGTATTAATTAATTACAGTAAGTACCTTTTGGTCATACTTCCAGAGGAAAGAAACTGATCTTTGGTGATCTTCACATTTGCGCTCCATATGACATCCCTCCCACTCGGCCACCGCAACGGAGTCTTGTATTCCTTGGGAGGCCGAACCAAACACCTCTCCGACACCTTATACACCTCGCAATGCCGATCAAACTCCTCTCCGTCTTTAAACCCAGAAATCAAATTCGCAGAGACATTGTGACACGGCACGAAATTCTCCCTTTCCTTGCCGCAAAGCTCCACCTCCTTCTGCCTCGCGCCACCACTCGACACACTCCTTAATTCCAAGTAATCCGCCGCGGCCTGCTCCTTTATCCTTATGTAATTCGTGTAGATTAGCGATTCCGCAGTGCGAGACGCTGAATCATCGGTGTTCGAAGAAGAAGATGAACTCAACACTGCAATCAGTGCAAGGATACTTATCAGACACAGGATTAACCAGCTCAGTGGCGGCTTATGGCCAATTACGAAAGACTGTTTCTTCAACCAAGAGCTTCTCATGTCCAAAATCGTGAGTCACACGCAGATTCAAAACGACACTAAATTGTAAACTCCTTTAACCCTAGTCCTTCAACCATGACACCGCAAATCCTCACTTCTCTGCGACCACTGAAACGACAACTCACGCAATTGAACCACAAACGCAGATTAGAACGCGAAATCACGAAAGTTTAGGGAGACGGTCGTGCAATGCCAATCGGAGGATATAGCGAGCGTGCGAAAGATCAACCAGATCGCCGGTAAATTGGAATTTGAAAACGCGACGCGGATCCGATTGCGCCTGGCTTCGAACAGAGGAATTAGGGTTTGGGCGAAGATGATGACGATGATGACGATGATGAAGAAGAAGAAGAAAAAGAAGAAGAGCTTGAGATTGATTTAGAGATCGATTGATTCTGAAATGGTGAGAAAAAGAGCATTGTTGTTGTTGGGTCCAGATTATTTTAGATTGCTAACTTTCCTTGCTTTCAAAACTAACATTATCTCTTTCTTACTTTATATGCCTCTCAAGCTTCCATTATTAATCAGATTCAAAACAACAACATCATTATTGATCTTAATTAATGACCTTTTATACATTTAACTACTTTTGGAATTAAATTAAATTACCGCCCTATAAAATTGGCGTCTTCTAATCTAGCATTCATTAAACAAACAAAACAATATATATACAAATTTTGTCCAACAAGTGTGTTAACAATTTTCATTGTGTGCGTCTCTCTCCACAAATAATAGTTAACACACCAGTTTTCATTAATTGCTATCAATTTTTTGCTCTTCTTTTTTAATCAATTAATATTTCTTTAATTTATTTCTTAACTAAGATACTTATTAGCATGGTCATTTATTAAATTTCAAGAATAGAACCACCAAAGCATTGACGACAACTTGTTAAGGAATAATCTTACAGCTACCAAATGGAGGCAGGCAGATCTGGTAGTTGCCAACCATGTTCCAGTTTTTCTCTTTTCTTTTCTTTTTTAGAAAAATCGTGAACGAGGGGAAGAGAATAAAATGGATCATGTTTTTATTTTAAATCGATTATGATCTTAATTTCTAAATTTTTGTGGACAAATAATTATTTTTTAGTGAAACTTTGATATATTTTATTTTTAAATTTTAAAACTAAAATAAATAATTTTTTAAGACAATTATATTAAATTTTGTTTATTCAAATGTTATTAAAATATAAATATATAAATGTAAATAAATCAAATTTTAATATACAACATATTTGACGTATATAAAAAATTTAACATATAATTAAGTTTAAAGAACTATAATTATTTATTTTTAAACTTTAAAAACTAAAATACATTAAAATTTTAAATATATATTAATTTCAATTTTATATCAAAATTTAATGACCATGTATTAAATCTAATTAAATTTAAATTTATTTTTTATTTAAACATTGATTTTCTAAACACTCTCAGTCAGTACTTAATTATTATTATTTTTTACTCAATTCTATTTAAAAAAATTTGTATCCTTCAACAAAAGGTGATCCCAATTTTTGAAATGGTTCAAGTTAATACTTTTTGCTAACGGCATAAAAGTTAAGTTAAAACGGTACAGTTGTTCCTGGACAAAACTTAATGAATGACATGTCAATTTTATGTGATTGCGTGACAGTATTAAATTTAGTGACGTGTAAAATTAAAATTGGGAGAAAATAAACTGAGTAAACAGGTTTTACGAGAGAGGTTGGCGTTGAGTCGCTCCTCCAGAACTCTCTCAGCTTCCTCCTCGGTGAGCGTAGTCTCAGAGTCGGCAACAGGCGGGGAGAGAGTGACGGCGGTGGCTGACATGTGGTGGAAGCGCATGAAGGAGAAGGTGGTGGCAGCAATGACGATGCTGTTAACAAAATGATGAAGATGAAGTTTTGATGATGTCCAAATCAAGTCAAGACCAATCAAGAATCAAAATGATTTGAAGATTTGTATTGTGATGGAAAGCTTTTGTAATACTCTTAGAAATATGTATAGGACTTAGATTAGAAAAAGAAAAGTGTTTTGTAAAAAGTACTGTAGCAAAATACTGTAGCAAATTACTGTAGCGCATTACTGTAGCACGGTACTGTAGCAAGTACTGTAGCTAATCGATTAACAGAGGCTGTTAATCGATTGTTCCAGAGAAAAATGGAAAAATTCAGCAGTGCAGTGTTAATCGATTAACAGAGGGTGTTAATCGATTAACGTTAATTGATTAACAGAAGGTGTTAATCGATTAACACAGGGACCGTTTGAAAAACTAGCCGTTTTTATAGCCGTTGGACTATCCGTTGGGGTGTTAATCGATTAACCACTGTAGCTAATCGATTAACACAGTGTGAAAGGCTGAAAACGAAAAATGGAAGAGCCCTTTGGATGAGTCTATAAATAGACTCTCATTTCCTCTCAAAAGACATAACTAGAGACACAGAAACTCTTCCCTTGTGCTCAAGTACTCTGAACTCTTGTGAGAACTCTGTGAAATTGCTGAAGCTAAGGAAACTCTTGTCTGCAAAGTCCTGAAGTGGTACTGCGGTGACAGAGGAATAGCTTGATCATCCTTGGTGTGTCTGAGGAAGTGTGTGGAAGAGAATCATCCTTCGTGAAGCATTCGAAGGAGGTGATCATCCTTTGTGAAGATTCAAAGGAGGTGTAAGTTCATCTCTTGTGGTTTCAAGAGAGGTGGTAATTTCTAAACTGTTACAAATTGTTTTTCTGTGTGACTAATATTTGTAATAGTTTTGTGATAGTGAAAAAGGTTTATCTTATTTGAGATAAGCGACTGGACGTAGGATCCTAGTGATCTGAACCAGGATAAAATACCTGTGTAATTTTTCTCTTTCCCTTACTCTGTTATTTACGTTAAATTATCTGCTTAGTAAGAAATTAAGAGAAAAATATTAAAAAGGGGTAATACTTGAATATAACCAATTCACCCCCCTCTTGGTTTGTTTCCACGCTAACCATTCCGCTGCAGCCGCTCTGACAATTGGTATCAGAGCTTGCTTTGATAGTCATTCAAATGGCAGGATCACATCAAACCTTTGCAGAGGGTGCTTCTATCAATAGACCACCACTATTCACAGGTGAAAATTACGCATTCTGGAAGGTTAGAATGCAAATTTTTATGGAATCTATTGATATAGATATTTGGGATGCTGTTGCATCTGGTCCTTTTGTTCCAACTAACAATATGCAGGAACCAAAGCCCCGTGACCAATGGACTGCTCAAGATAAGAAAAAATTTGGTAATGATGTAAAAGCTCGTAATATTATTTCATCTGCTTTAACTGTTGATGAGTTTTACAGGATTTCTATTTGTAAAACTGCACAAGAAATGTGGGAAGTACTAAGAGTAACCCATGAAGGTACAAATGATGTTAAGAGAGCTAGAAAGAATACCTTAATCCAGGAATACGAGATGTTCAGGATGAAGCAAGGGGAAACAATAGTAGATGTTCAGAAACGCTTCACCAACATCGTAAACCATCTTATTGGACTAGGTAAGTCTTTCGATACTGATGAACTTAATATAAAAATTTTGAAATCTTTAGACAGGTCTTGGCAACCAAAAGTGACTGCAATTTCTGAGTCACAAAATCTCAACACAATGACCATGGCTGCATTATTTGGAAAGTTGAGAGAGCATGAACTTGACCTCGGAAGACTTGATGAAGAAGAATCAAAAGCCAAAAACAACAAGAAGAGTTTGGCGTTAAAGTCGGAGGTTGAAAGAAGCAAAGGTAAATCGGAAGATGAAGACTCAGACGAAGAATTAGAATTGAGACTCATGATAAAAAGACTCAACAAGTTCATGAAGTCTAAAGGTAAAGGAAACTTTAGATACGAAAAGAAAGATAATCCAGTATCTTCCTCAAATTACCGATGCTACGGTTGCGGAGAAAAAGGACATTTAAAAGCAGACTGCCCAAATCAAAAGAAGGGTGAAGAAAAGAAAGAAAAGAAATTCTTCAAGAAAAAGAAGGCATACATTGCATGGGAAGACGACAATGAGACCATTTCAGATTCAAGCTACTCAAATGAAGAAGCAAACATCTGTTTAGTGGTGAACGACGACGCTGGAAGCCAAGTAAGTACATCTAGCGATTCTGATAATTCTAGTAAAATTAGTGAAAATGAATTGCATGAAATTTATGCTGCGTTAATAGTAGAATCTGAAAAATTAGATAAAGCCCATCAGAAATTGAAAAAGGATTTCAAAAATTTAAAATTAAATTTTGAAAATATTTCTGAAGAAAATAAAAATTTGAAATCAGATTTTGAAAATATTCTTGAAGAAAATAAGAATTTAAAATTAAATTTTGAAAATATTTTTGAAGAAAATAAAGATTTGAAAAATAAAGTTTTAATTTTTGAAAAGGGTAAATTTGCTAGTAGTGATGAATGTGCTTCTTGTGAAAATTTTAAGAAACTACTAGAACAAACAACCTTAGGAGAATGTAGTAAGAATAATGAAAATAAGGTTGTTAAAAATAAGTATGTTCCTAAAATTAAAAATAAACACAATCATAGAACCCGTAGAATTTGGGTAGAAAAAGGAACAACTTATAGGAACACAAATGTTGTATCATGCTTTTATTGTATGAAAAAGGGTCATACATCTAACAAATGTAAAATTAAGCATTATGGTGTTCCAAGTGGTAGATATATTTGGGTTGTAAAATGATTTCAATTTTTTTTTAAATTAACCCAAAGGACCCATACAAAATAGTTGGGTACCTATTGTTTAAAATTTAGAATTTCTTTAAAACAATATTTAATTATTATTCCAAGGTAGATGGAATTATTTTAATTTATTTTATATACAAAGCATATATAGTTTTCAAACGGAAAATATTTGAAATAGAAGAATATGTGCATGTTGTCTTTGATGAAATTGTAGACCTTGAGGCAAAACCTCTTGAGTCATTTGAATTACATGCAGACAATGATGAAGATTTGAAGAAGCAACAAATGAAGTGAAGAATGATGACAATCCTCAAAGATGAAGATCTAAACAAAATGTGAAAACAACCTAGAGGATTCTCATTACAAAATTGAAGGCATATCTAAAGGGGTGCTTTATGTTTCTATGTTTTTATTAGTATGTGCTCTTTATATTTTCTTGCATGCTTACCTCTTTAAAAATTCAATAAAATATATATTGTTTTTCCTTAATATGCATACATGCTTTTATTAAGGGGAGTATATTTTCTAATAAATTTAGGGGGAGCAATTATTCATCACTTTTTAATAATGATCAAAAAGGGGAGAAATATTTAAAGTCTTAAATCTTAAACTTATTTTACTAACAATTGTTTCTTCCTTAAAGTTGTATTTTAAATACAGATTATTTTCAAAAGCTTTAAATCAAGAAGGTTTTGATCATCATCAAAAAGGGGGAGATTGTTAGCAAAATGATGAAGATGAAGTTTTGATGATGTCCAAATCAAGTCAAGACCAATCAAGAATCAAAATGATTTGAAGATTTGTATTGTGATGGAAAGCTTTTGTAATACTCTTAGAAATATGTATAGGACTTAGATTAGAAAAAGAAAAGTGTTTTGTAAAAAGTACTGTAGCACAATACTGTAGCAAATTACTGTAGCGCATTACTGTAGCACGGTACTGTAGCAAGTACTGTAGCTAATCGATTAACAGAGGCTGTTAATCGATTGTTCCAGAGAAAAATGGAAAAATTCAGCAGTGCAGTGTTAATCGATTAACAGAGGGTGTTAATCGATTAACGTTAATCGATTAACAGAAGGTGTTAATCGATTAACACAGGGACCGTTTGAAAAACTAGCCGTTTTTATAGCCGTTGGACTATCCGTTGGGGTGTTAATCGATTAACCACTGTAGCTAATCGATTAACACAGTGTGAAAGGCTGAAAACGAAAAATGGAAGAGCCCTTTGGATGAGTCTATAAATAGACTCTCATTTCCTCTCAAAAGACATAACTAGAGACACAGAAACTCTTCCCTTGTGCTCAAGTACTCTGAACTCTTGTGAGAACTCTGTGAAATTGCTGAAGCTAAGGAAACTCTTGTCTGCAAAGTCCTGAAGTGGTACTGCGGTGACAGAGGAATAGCTTGATCATCCTTGGTGTGTCTGAGGAAGTGTGTGGAAGAGAATCATCCTTCGTAAAGCATTCGAAGGAGGTGATCATCCTTTGTGAAGATTCAAAGGAGGTGTAAGTTCATCTCTTGTGGTTTCAAGAGAGGTGGTAATTTCTAAACTGTTACAAATTGTTTTTCTGTGTGACTAATATTTGTAATAGTTTTGTGATAGTGAAAAAGGTTTATCTTATTTGAGATAAGCGACTGGACGTAGGATCCTAGTGATCTGAACCAGGATAAAATACCTGTGTAATTTTTCTCTTTCCCTTACTCTGTTATTTACGTTAAATTATCTGCTTAGTAAGAAATTAAGAGAAAAATATTAAAAAGGGGTAATACTTGAATATAACCAATTCACCCCCCCTCTTGGTTTGTTTCCACGCTAACCATTCCGCTGCAGCCGCTCTGACAGATGCAAGTGGTTTGGGCGAGGGGGGCGAGGAAGGAGTTTAGGATTTGGAAAAATGAGGATAGAGAGAGGGCGTTTTTGGAGGAGGGAGACGCATGGTCGTTTGAGGAGCGTGAAATGGAGGCTCTGATGGAAGGCAACCTGAACGAAGACGAGGAAAACTGTGATGGAGGTCGAGAGTGGAAAGAGAGAGAAGAGGATAAGAGCGTGGGAAATGGTAAAGTGTGGTGATTGAGAGTGATATTAGAGTGGCACAATTTTGGAAGAGAATCCATGGGTAAAGCCCTGCTAGGGGACTGAACATTGGGGTTCTTTGATGATGAAGAAGAAGAAGCTAAAACCCTTACTTAGGAATTATTGCACCGGAACTAGCAAAACTATTCTAGTCTTCCTAAAAATAATTCCTTTCTAATTTCAAATATATAGTGTCAGGATCACGTGTTGCTCTGTGTTTTAATTTATTTTATTTCACCTGCATCACTAGTCTTGCGATCTTTGTTTGTTCTTGAGGATTTTCTACCCTTCCAACATCCTTTCCCTTCTCCTTTATGTCTTGCTAGCAATACTTGTAATGTTTTTCAATTCCCTCTAACCTGAGATACACTTTTCAATTTGTTCTTGAAATTTCACCTTTAACGAGACTCAAATTTCAAGAAAGCTTTCACGAGAATGTTTAATCCCAAATCGCGATTTTGATTCTAACCCTAACTCCTCTTTTTTTAACCTCTCTCGTAAAACCTGTTGCCACGTACTCAATTTATTTTCTCCCAATTTTAATTTTATACATTAATAAATCTAATATTGTCACGCAATCACATAAAATTGACACGTCATTAAGTTTTGGCTAGGGAACAGTTGCACTGTTTAACTTTTGACGCCGTTAGCAAAAAGGATTAACTTGAACCGTTTTTTCAAAATTTGAGATCAATTGTCACTTTTTAAGAAAGATAGAACCATTTTGAACACATACCGTCTTTCTGAGGAATCAAAAGAGTATTAAGTCTAACTTAAATTATTAATGTCCATGATTATTATTTTTTAGATTTTTAGGAATTAAAGTATTTTTAATCATTTTTTGAACCAATTTTAATATTTTGATGTTGGATTATGAAATCTAGAATTGAATGCATTTCCATTTAGGAGTAGATGATATGTTCCAGGTATTTCATATTTATAGTATACTTGTACTTTCGTATAGGACAAAATCGTAATTCGGTGGTACACTTACAGCTATTACTGCAGCATGCATGTGTAGGCAATTTCTATTTATATTCACGGATATATAATTACTCGTAGATTAAAACAATTATAAAATTATTTGCACTTGAAATTATAAATTTAAATAAAAAATATAAATCAATGTTTAGAAATTCTCTCTTGGTGTTTATGTGTTTTAGACAGTTTTGTCCTTTAACTAGTTATGAAAATCATTCTTCAGTTACAAGTTATTATTACTAATAGCTTCCATGATAGTTAATAAAAAGCTTTCAAAATTCCCGCACCCAGCATGCACGTGTGACATGACATAAATATGATCTCTTTTATTCATAGTAATTTTCAATAGAATCTAAAGAGTGAATCTTCCTACACTTTCCTGAACTCATCCTGCATCCCCAAAATTACCTATATACCCTTCCTTTAATTAAAAGTCAAAACCTTCATTTAATTAAAAGTGAAAACCGTAATTAATAAATTAAATGTTTTTAACCCCCAACCACTTTTTTAACTCCCAACCACATTCTCTTTTTATAAACCCAGCTGTCTTAGGTGCTGGTTTTTTTTACTGTAGCAATTTGGAGGTACACAAGCAAGCAGGAGGAAGAGGAAGACTCTGCGCCAGGTACGCAACCGCACTTCGAAGTGCGGAAAGACCCCGCCGCACTTCGAAGTGCGTTTTTAAATTAGGGTGACTTTGTGGTATATGTTTTATTTTTTTTTTTAAATTTTTTCTTGTTTAGGGTTTATGCAAATTTTTTATTTAATGTTTTTGTAATTATATAATGCTGGGGTGGGGTGGTGGTCTAGGTTTTGGGAGATTTATTTACGTGAGCGTGAGCCAGAGAGGAAGAAGACAGTGAGGTCTGGGTAGGGAGGTGTGGGTAGGAATCTGGTAACCGCGCCGCACTTGGAAGTGCGTTGGTAACCGCGCCGCACTTTGAAGTGCGTTTATAAATTTGTAGACGCCGCACTTCGAAGTGCGTCTTTCATGTTGTCGCCGCACTTTGAAGTGCGGTTATGCATGGTTTTTTTTAGTGAAATTCCTTCCTGCAGTCCTTTTTTTTTACATGTTTTTTATTTCTTTTTTAATGTTTTTGTTATTATGTTATTATTTTTAATTTAAATTTATTGTTTTATGTTATGATTATTTATTTTAAATTTTTTTTCATGGATTATGGTTAGTCATTAGGGAGTGATTAGGGAGTGTATTTAGGTTATATGAATTTTTAATAATATTTAGGTTATATGATTTTTTTATTAGAGAGTGTTTTTGAATTTTTTTTTGTAATTTAATAAATTTTTAAATTTTAATATTTATTGTAGGTCATATTTAATTATATGAGATGGATAACTATCCATATTTGGATTCTGAAATAAATTCTGATTTTATATCGGAATTTTCTTATTCTTTAAAAGAAGTGGGTGAGGGTGATTATTCAGATCAATTTTCCACTGATAAAATATTCCCAACACGCGCCGATTTAATTCAATGGGTTCGAAAGATTGCATTTGATCTTGGATTTGTTGTCGTCACTATAAGATCTGACACAGCAACTGGTGAAGCTGGTAGAAAGACATTTATTTTATTAGGCTGTGAAAGAAGCGGGAAGTATAGGAAGTATAAGGCAGATGTTCAACCTAGTTTATCTGGCACAAGAAAATGTGAGTGTCCGTTTAGGTTGAGGGGTAAACCTAAAGGAGATGGTTGGGTGTTGAAGGTTATGTGCGGCTATCACAACCATGAATTAGCAGAGACTTTGGTCGGTCATCCTTTTGCGGGTAGGTTAAATGCGGCTGAACAATCAATTCTTGTGGACATGACTAATAGTCAAGTAAAGCCGTCAAATATTCTTTTGACTCTGAAAGAACATAATGAAGATAACGTGACAACGATAAAGCAAATATATAATGCGAGGTACACGTACAAACGATCTTTGAGAGGGTCTAGAATGGAAATGCAACAGTTGATGATGTTGTTAGATAGAGACAAATACATCCAGAGAAGTAGATGTTTGGACGATTCTGACGTGGTAAGTGACTTGTTTTGGACACATCCCGATTCAGTGCACTTAGTCAATTCTTTTAATATTGTTTTCTTAATGGATACGACGTACAAGACGAACAAATATCGACTTCCGTTGCTCGAGATTGTGGGAGTCACATCAACTGGTTTGACATTCACAGCCGCCTTTGCATTACTTTCAAGTGAACGACAAAGTAATTTCACTTGGGCATTGGAAAGGTTCAAAGGATTATTATTGACATCAGAGGGCGGTCCACGCGTTATTATCACTGACAGAGACCTTGCTTTGATAAATGCAATTAATAATGTCTTTCCGGAGACTTATCAGATGTTATGTACATTCCACATTGCGAAAAATGTTAGAGCCAAATGCAAGATGTTAGTGGATAAGGTTGAGTCAGTGGATGTGTTGATGGAAGTGTGGCAGAATGTCATGGATTGTGACAACCAGTCTATGTTTAGTGCTTATGTTCATCGTCTTGAGTATGCCTCTTCTGCATGGCCTCTATTTTTTGATTATGTCAACCGCACTTGGATAATTCCGTACAAGACATACTTTGTCAAGGCGTGGACGAACAAAGTTATGCATCTAGGCAACACTACAACAAACAGGTAATTTTTATTTTCATCGGCTTTTGTACTTATGTATTTCACATTTGTGTGTAATGTATTAATGTGATATGTGACAGGGTTGAGTCTGCGCACTGGAACCTGAAGAGATTATTGGGATCTAGTATGGGAGACCTATGCTCGTGTTGGGATGCCATGCATAACGTCATAGTCCTACAACATAACAAGATCAAGGCGTCCTTTGAAAAAAGTTTGAACGTAATAAGTGATGCTTACAAAGGTTTAATATATAGAAGACTTGTTGGGCGTGTTTCACGATACGCTTTAGGACTTATTGCTGATGAAATTGAGCGAGTCAATAAAATAGGTATGGACAGTGGTCGTTGTGGATGCATTTTGAGCTCAACATACGGCCTACCATGTGCGTGTGTATTAGCACGATATCAACCTGGAATAATTCCACTTGGTGAAATTCATGTTATGTGGACCCGTTTAAGCATTTCAGGTATTGTTTCTAATGAATCGCTTCCAGAGTTTAGCATTGACCGTGAAGTTCAATTGGTACAAGAAAGATTCAACAAGGTTGACATCGGTGAAAAGGTCAACATAAAGCAGAAGATGATCGAAATTGCTTGCCCAGAGATGACGTCTATGGTTGCTCCTACGCATAAAGTGAAAACAAAGGGTGCACAGAAGTCTAAAGATGCACGGCATGAGAGGTCTACGAAACGTGACCCATCATATTTTGAGCACGTCGACACTTTACATTCGATGATAGAGTCTTCATCACGAAAAACCAAAGTGAAATCGAAGGCCAAAGAAGAAACGCGAAGGACAATACCAATGTTAAATCAATTTCATCCGATTTGTCATCCATTCATTGTAGATGTTGTTGATGTTGTTGCTGATGGTCATTGTGGTTATCGATGTATTGCTGCTATATTGGGCCTAGGTGAAGAGGCATGGCCCATTATCCGACATGACCTCTACCAAGAATTAACTCAGTGGCGTGATGAATACGCACAATTAGTAGGAAGCTACGATCGATTGGAAGAACTACGACAATCATTGATTGTTCATGATCGATCACAGGTATTGCTTATTTACCTTATAAACATGTAATATATTTATAATTTTGTTATTCTTTTCATAAATATTTCTTAATGACCTACATGTATGACAGGTTAATGCTAAGAAGTGGATGACCATTCCTGACATTGGTTATGCAATTGCAAATCGATACAATGTCATCTTAGTATGTTTGTCATATGTTCAGAGTTTTACCATATTTCCACTACGAACGTCACCGCCTACAGATGTCACACAACATCGGATGTTAAGCATTGGATTTGTTAATGGATGTCATTTCGTACAGGTAAACCTCCATATCACAAGTGAAGCATTACCCATTGGATGTTATGATTTACTTACGAATATTAATTTTTCAGGTTCAATTACAACAGGATTGTCCCTTACCCATGGTGGACATAATTTCGTCAAACTATTGTTACCCACAAGCGCGAGCATGGTCTACATTTTATACACACAGGATGCAATCATTTGTGAATTTAATGCCAGTTAATACGACTTTTGTAGATCTTGCAGAAGACTGAAATGAAGTTTGTTATGTAGACTTTTTTTCCAGTTCTAAAGACTTTTGTTATATACACTTGTCGTTATATAATTTCATTAAACAAACACGATTCATAGAACAAACCTAATAGTCAAACTATTAAATAACCAATACATATCATTAAACAAACCCGATAGTCAAACTATTAAATAACCAGTACATAAATAACCATTAAAAAAACCATCATGCATAACAGTGTTTTTTCAAGAAAATGATGCACGTCCACGCACATGACGACCACCTCTTCTAGTACTAGACTCATACTCCTCAACAGACCTACGAGCTACCTCCAGAGTCTCAGTAGTACGTTGATAAGCTATAGTGCCCTCTGTGACATCTCGACAGGTTAGCATGCCCTGCAACATCTTGATCACACGCCTCATACCCCCCTAAAATGAAGATAACCAAAAAAAATTATTAAAGTAAACAAGAACCAACGATAATGAAAAAAAATCAAAATCAGTTAGTTTCAAGACATACCAACAATCCTTGCTCAGCCGACCGTCTACGACGAACTGGAGGCACCAACCTCTCATCTGGAATGTCTCGCCTCATGCGCGGTGCAAGACTAGGTCGTTCACCGTCGTTGCCTGGAGTGATGTACGGGTGCGACACCCGCATAAACCACGTTATGTATCCATCAACACACGCATGTGGCTTATCAGCTTCAATGACACTAGTAATGGCATGCTCTGCATACCGCAACCACATTAGATCAATCGTAGGAATGTTTGGCATCGGAAGACTATCAGGTGATCGTGGTATGTTCTGTTGAAAACCAAATTGACGCAACACGCGTTCAGGTAGATGTCGATGAATGATGTCGCCTAATCGGATCCATCCCGAGTACATAATTATGGCAATCAATGGACATGTACGTCTGTGCGAAAGGTATGGATTCCAGATAACTACATCATAAGTGAGGGCATCCAGAAATGCTCGGCCCTCTGTCAAACTCCAACCTACCCTCGGGGGTATGTATCGTGAAGCACGTGTGTCGCAACCGGAATCGCGACGGGACGACGATCCGAAAAATAAAAACTGTTTTTGAAAAAAAAAGATTTTGGAGTCGCCACCATAGTTTATTCTGGAAAACTACGGAAAAACCATAAAATGATAAGACCTGGTCTGCGAAAATGAGATTCTAAGTTCGGGAGTCGGTTACGTGTAGGGAAGGTATTAGCACCCTACAACGCCTGCCCTAAGGCAGTACCTTTAACTAAATATGCGAATATGATGTGGTTTTCAAAATGTTTAACTATCCCCTAAAATAAGATTCTAAAGAAACAACATGTATTTTTTAGTTTTTTGAGCCCGACAAGGATTGACCTTGCTCCTACGTATTCTCATTAAGAATGAGAAATCAGGGTTCCGTAGTTCTTTTAGAAAACTGCTTTAAAATTTGTTTGAGAAATTTGTTTGGAAAATGATTATGGATAAATTTGGATTTTTGGGAAAGTGAACCTGACAAGGACTGGCCTTGCTCCTACGTATCTCCACTTTTGATGGAGAATCAAGGATCACGTAGTTCTGGCAAGGCGATTGTTTGTTGTTTGAAAATGTTGATGTTTTTGGTTTTTTGAAGATTTTATATTTTTTTGTATTTTTAATTAGGAGAGTGAAAAGGTTTTTAGCACAAGGACGATGCGTGCGATCACACATGTGCCTTGACCTTTAAAACATATTTTTGTAATTTTATTTAAAAGAGAGAAAAGGTTTTTAGCACAAGGACGATGCGTGCGATCACACATGTGCTTAAACCTTTGGAACGTATTTTTGACATTTTTCGAAGAAAGAGAAAAGGTTTTTGGCACAAGGACGATGCGTGTGATCACACATGTGCCTAAACCTTTAAAACATATTTTTGGGATTTTGAAGAAAGAGAAAAGGTTTTTGGCACAAGGACGATGCGTGCGATCACACATGTGCCTAATCCTTTTGAAACGTATTTTTGTAATTTTTAATTTTTATATTTTTGTAATTTTTTTATGTAAAACTTCAATAGATATAAATAAAACAAAAGGGTGTAGAAACCATACAAGGCGTTACATGCAATAATGACCAAATAATCAAATAAAGAAACAATTATAAAAAAATAAAGCAAAATAAAAGTCCAACATGAATAAGAGTACAGAGATAAAAACCAGGAGTGCCGAGTGAAATTGAAGCTCCTTTGTTTGGGCCAAAAACCCTTATCTTCCACTTGGTGTCTGTCTGGGGTGCAAAAACGAAAATGGGGGTGCATCCTGAAATAGTGTTCTTAGGTCCATTCTTTCTTTTTTATTATTTGTTTTTTTTTATATTTTGTTTGCACACAATGGGCTTAAGCCCGAATGAAAGTGGGGTGTGAAAGGGGTTGTGGAGGGGAAATTGTATTTTTATTTTTAGGTGTAAATATATTATATGTATATTTTTTTTAAGTGAAAGCTGGATCAAAAGCAAAGGCCCAAGCCTTTTCGTTCTTTGGATCAGGAAACCCTCAGGGGTTCTTCAATTTTTTTCTTTACCATTTCACTCAACTGAAACCCCAGGATCTCCTTCTCTCTTCCGCCTGGCATCCTCGTTGCCGGCTCGCCGGCGTCCCAACCAGAAACGACCACCGCACTCCAGTCAACGTCGTCACCACCTCCGACAACCATGGACGAGAACATCGCCGGCCGCAGCTCCAAGCTCTCTTTCTCTTCTTCGCGCGCGGGAGGTTTGCGCCGGACTGATACTGGTTGTCGCCGCCTCCGAGACTGTCACGTGCCACTGTTAGATCTGGCCACTGCTGCTACTGCCGAGCCCCGATCCAGCCGCCACGACGAAACGACCCTCACGGGGGGTCCTCCATCTGGTCCACGACTCCGCCGACAATGCCACCCGGGCCGCCACGGTCTCGGATTCCCCTGGTACAAACGACGACCCTGGTCTTTGGGATTCTTAGTGGTTAATGGATGGATATAGGTCGTGGGCGTTGACAAAATAGAGGAATCAGCTGAAGCATATTTGGTTTTCTGTTTGTTGGGGTGAATTGGTCTGGAGGGTATGGTTTTGTTGAGTGAGTGGTTTTTTTTCTTGTGGGAGTTGAAGATGATTGAATTTGAATTTTGAAGTTGGATGATGAAAATGGAGGAAGAAGGTGAGGTGGTTGGGTCACGGTGGGTATTGGAGATGGGAGGTTCTTTGATGATAAGTGTTCGTAATAGTAGTGGGTCTGAGGTGTAGATGAAGGCCAGAGGTGTTCAGTGTTGAGGATCAAGTGTTGGAGGTAAAGGCCGTACGGTTAGGATGTTGAAGATGGTGAAGATATGGGCTATGTGTAAGGATGAAGGTGATCAGAGAGGGGTCAGTGGTGCCATGAAGGGATCGTCGTGAGAGGCAAAGTCCCTTGTCAGAGGTGGATGATGAATGAAGAGTAAAATCCAGAAGATTTCCCCCCTTTGCTTGCAGTGAAGTTGATGGGCTCCTTAAATTGGCAAAAGGAGCAAACTTTGTCGGCAGCTTTCATTGGCTCATAGGTGTCGGCAGACTGTTGATAATGGAATCATTAGTTGGAGGGTTGGTGAAGTGGGAAACAAAGATAGTGGGAAAAATTAAGGGTAGGGTCCCTTTAGAACAAAGCCAGCACCGAACGACCGAAACTCAAATTGGACGAACGCGTTTTTAAAACAAAATACCATTCGGACGAGCGAGCGGTAGAGAAGGGGAGCGACCTTGACGAACGGGCTGTAGATGAGCGAGCGCTTTAAAAACTATTACTGTTTGGACGAGCGCTCGAACTTCATTGAGGTTGAATGGTTTGAGGCCGAACGGCAGAAAAGGCCGAGGTAATTGGGCGAGCAGCAGACAGGAGGAAGAACGAATTGGACGAGCGGTCGCACAAGGCAAAGAACGAGCGTTCAAAACCGAACGCTGGAAGAAAATAAACACCAAAAGTACGAACGTTCAAAGGAAGACCGAACGTTCACTAACACATAACACATCAGAACCGAACGTTCACTAAGAATAAACATGACCGAACGCTATTTGCTGAACACCACAAAGGGCCGAACGTCCAAAACCGAACACTGAAGACATATATCATTGAGCCCGAACGTTCATCAAATAATTATGACCGAACGGTTGAAGATGAGGACGAACGTCCTAAAGAAACGAAATGCCGAACGGTTGAACAAAGCAAAGGACGAACGTCCTAAAAGACCGAGCCGAACGGTCGAATTATGAACGGGTTGAAGATGACCGAACGGTTGAAAATGAGAATTGCCGAACGTCCTCAAAGAACAAGTGGCCGAACGCTTGAGCAGTCGCTTCTGGGCGAGCGGTCTCATAAGGGCGAGGACGAACGGTCCGAAAGGCAGAGGACGAACGGTCGCACATTGCAGTGGACGAATGGTCACGCATGGGAGAGGACGAACGTTCGAATAAGGCAAAGTACGAATGGTGGAGGACGAACGTTCGTGAAAATTCAAGGACGAACGGTTGCAGCAACAGTCAAAGGCCGAACGTCTCTTCTTCCCTTTTTTTTATTATTTTTATTTTATTATTATTATTTTTTTTTACTCTTTTTTTATTTTTATTTGACACTCATGATGAAAATAAAATAAATCTATTGGTCAATCCGGACGAAATTGGGTGTTAACAACGTGGATCATGTTCTGTGTACCTCTCAGACACTTGCCTCCTTCCCATTGTAGGAAAGTGCTCATATATCCAACTCTACAAAAAAACATTACTTCAATCGTGGGTTTCATTGTCAAACAATATTAAAATAAACTTAGAAGATGATAATGTACCTGTAGAAGAGTGGAATATCCAGCTATTTGTCTGATTTCATAGACGCTAGCATCTCCTAGCTGCTCATATGTATGTGCAAGTGCTGCTGCTCCCCAAGCATATCTCGAACAACCATTCAAGTCTCGCAAGAGAAGGAGATACGATACCTTAATTAGAGTCGCACTCTTATTCGTAAAAATTGTGCATCCAAGCAGATGCAACAAATACGCCCGAGCAGCACACTCCCAACTCTCCTGCTGGATGCACTCCTGGTAGACCTCGCGTAGCCAGCTGAGCCTAACTTTTGGACCACGTGACTGTTTCATCTCAGCTGAAGCTCTATCGTGGTCCACACCAAGCAGCTTCATGATATGAGATCGAGCCTCATCATACTCTAACTCCTCAACCTCACAAAATTGTCCCATGATGGGTAGGTGGAGCAAATTCATAACGTCATC
Source organism: Vigna nakashimae (assembly GCA_034642375.1). Lineage (NCBI taxonomy): Eukaryota > Viridiplantae > Streptophyta > Magnoliopsida > Fabales > Fabaceae > Vigna > Vigna nakashimae. Next base: position 43,928,272 of record CM067758.1, on the reverse strand, counting down.
TAATGTGACGGTCATCTCACCTATCGGTAGGTGGAAAGTATTAGTCTCTATGTGCCACCTCTCCGAAAGGGCAACGATCAATCCATGATCGGCATACTCGTATGAGAGGTTTACTAAACAACCTAACCCCGACATGGAGATATAAGGCTCAATGGCCTCATGATACATTCCAAAATGCTTCAATTTTTTGCCATGGGTGACAACCTTTATCCCCCTTCGATCCTGAATACAAACATAATTATATAAAAAAAATGTAACATTTATTAAACAATTAAAATTTAGATTGATGACTAACCCGGCCTTGCCATATGGCAAATGCAACATGCTGGGTATAGTGAGTAAGTAAGGAGGTGTCATGTGGACCTCCTGGGAATCCATCATCTTTAGCTTGGTCTTCATCTTCATCTTCACCTTCACCTTCATGTTCTTGTTGATTACAGTCATGCTGCTGCTGAATATCCTCCTCTTCAACGTAATCATCCTGACTATGTCCATGCTGTAATAACTCTTCCTGCTCCTCATTATCATGCTCATGAATAACGTCCGCGCGATATTCTTCTACTCGTCTTCTACGAGCAGATGCCGTAGGTCGTCTTCTTTCATCTGATGGCTCACTATGAGAGGATGAAGCCTCACCATGATATCCACCTCTAGTTTTAACCATATCTATTAACCAATTATATTATTAACATATTATATACAAAAAAATAATTAATAATGTAATAAAAAATATTCAAACAAATAAAAAATAATATGAAAATCTAAAAAAATTACATATATAATAATTAAATTATTACAAAAGATTCCAAATTAATAATTAGTATTTATTTCAATAAACAATTAAATTATTATTTTAAAAACAAATTAAATATACGAAAATAAGACAGTCACCTATATTTCTATATACTAGTGTGTATCTACTGTGTATCTATTGTGTGTATAGTGTGTGTCAATAATCTTAAATTAGTATATACTAGTATAAAAAAATTATTTTTCATTACTATCTTCGTGTAAATAAAAAACACTTCAACAATAAGAAAACATTTGAAAAATAATATAAAGAATTCAAAATAAATATCATAACCATGCCAACAACATATCAAACCACATATTCAATTCAAATTCAAAGAAACACTGTCAGACTAAACCCTAAAATTATCTAAATTTAATTAAAAAACTGAAAAATGCCATCTGCCGCATATCGAACTCCGATTATAGTTTGCCGCAGTTCGATCTGCGGCGTGCACCTGCCGCACTTCCAAATGCGGCGCGCACCTGCCGCACTTCTAAATGCGGCGTGCACCTCCACGAAACCGCACTTCCAACTGCGGTTCTTATCTTTGCCGCACTTCCAAATGCGGCGTGCATCTCAGCGAGCCGCACTTCCAACTGCGGCTGTGATTCTTGCCGCATTTCCAATTGCGGCGTGCACCTCCAGCAACTCCGATCCGCTCACGACCCACGAACCACGAACCCCAACCAAGCACATAACAGCCCCAACCAAGCACAAACAGGAAAGATGACCAAGCACATAACAGGATAGAAGCTACTAACCTGGACGCCAGCGAAGAACGCGAACAAAGCAGCAGGAGACTGGACGCCAGGCGACGAACGTGACCAAACCAGTGGATGCAAGAGACAGAGGATGGAGAGAAAAAGAGGGAGGAAGGAGGGGTGTAGATCTAGGGTTTGAGATGCGGCAGAGAGGAGTGAAATGCGTGAAGATGAGGTAAATAAGGTTTGAAATTTTATTAATTTTTTTAAACACTTTTTTTTCTCTCTCCTCGTTGACCGTGAAAGGGCACGTTGGGAATTATTAATTTTTTTGGAGGTGCAGGATGAGGGTGGTGAGGTGCAGGGAGAATGACTCGAATCTAAAATATCTCTGATGTTAACGTAATTTCCTATTTTACTTAAATTAAGTCTTATTATTATGTTTTCTTAATTTTAGATATCTTCTCATTTACTCTAATTTAAGAGTTTTACGAAATGTACATTTTTCATCCCTATGTAATGATATATTTTAATTTTTATAATTTTAAAATTAATTATTGTATTATCTTAAAATTAAAAAAAATATTATTTAGGATTAAGATCTGGGTTATATTTTAGATTAGAGTTCTCAAAATTAAATAAATATTATTTATGTATTAAAAAATTATAAAACTAATTGTAAAATTTTATTTAACAAAATATATTAATCTCAAAAATACATTTTACATAAATTTGGAAATCAAACTCATAATAATATGTTTAAATAATAGCAATACTAATCAAACAAATGACATTATTGTATTTCTCAACTCATTGCAAATACTAAAAATGATTGGAAAGAATACCAATTAGTTGTGTATATAATGCATATGAGACACTCAATTTATTAATTTATAAAGTTTCTTATAATTGGTTGTTATTGTATATATTTAAATACTCAGTTATTTCATTATAAAAAATAAAAATTAATTTCATGGTTGTTGTTAATACCCAATTTCGTCCGGGTAAATAAAATTCATCATAAAAATAAATAAAAACATAAAAAAAAAAACCAAAATGAAAAATACTATTTATTTTACTTTTTGCACCCCAAATTTTCTTTTAAACACTTAACCCAATGGTCCAAAATAATCTCTTACTTTTTTACTTCCTCACCACCCTTTTTCTCTTATCACACCCCACTCTCCACATCATCGTCCACATCACCCTCCACATCTCATTCCACATCATCTACCTTTTTCATTTACTTTTTCCACATCATTTCCATATTAATTTTATATATAAACTTTTCTAATTTTTCCACTTACATTTTTTAATTATATCTTCTCCATCAACATTTTTTATTATCCATTTTTCTCCACCTTATTTCTCCACCCACTTTTTATATTATTTCTTTCACTTATTTTCCACCTTAACTTTCACTATTAACTATATTTTATTTCACCTAATTCCTCCACCAACTTTTTATATTATTTCTTTCACTTAATTTCCACACCTAATTTCTCCACCAACTTTTTATATTATTTCTTTCACTTAATTTCCACACCTAATTCCTCCACCAACTTTTTATATTATTTCTTTCACTTAATTTCCACACCTAATTTCTCCACCAACTTTTTATATTATTTCTTTCACTTAATTTCCACACCTAATTTCTCCACCAACCTTTTATATTATTTCTTTCACTTAATTTCCACACCTAATTTTTCCACCAACTTTTTATATTATTTCTTTCATTTATTTTCCACATTAACTTTTACTATTTACTATATTTTATTTCACATACTTTCTCCACCAACATTTTATATTATTTCTTTCACTTATTTTCCACATTAACTTTTTCTATTCATCTTTTTTTAATTATATTTTATTTCATCTAAATTTTCCACCAACTTATTATATTATTTTTATTCATCAAATTTCTTCATCCTTATCTCTATAAATATCCACATTTTCTTCACACACACAATGACATAATATCCATCTCTTCTCTCTCAAAATCTCTTCATTCCATCCCAAAACTCTACTTCATTTTTCTCTCACATTTTACTATTTCCTAATCTCTCTATACATAATAAATCCCATACCCCATTTTTACTATAAAGCTATCTTCTTCATCTTCCATCTATCTTTCTCACGACTTATTACAAGTAAGGTTTTATTTCATCACACAAATCTTCAACAAGGTACACATTTTCTTTTCATTCTATTTATCTGCATTTTGATCATTTTTTTAGTTTATAAATTTATCCTATTTTCTACCACAATTTTATCTTATGTTTTTTTTTCATATTTTTATGTCATAGATATTTCAACTCACTTCTCTTCTTAATAAAAAAATATAAAATTTAAAAAACATGTAATGATATAAATATCGGTGTGAGTACTCGTGCGATCGTACGCATTAGCCTAGTACTCATTACCCAAAATATAAAATAAACAAAAAAGCCGTGTGAGTGCTCGTGCGATCGTACGCATCAGCCTAGTGCTCATTACGCAAAATCTAAAATAAACAAAAAAAGCCGTGTGAGTGCTCGTGCGATCATACGCATCAGCCTAGTACTCATTACGCAAAACAACAAAAACAAGGAAAAAGCCGTGTGAGTGCTCGTGTGATCGTACGCATCAGCCTAGTGCTCATTACGCAAAAAAAATCTAAATATTACATCAAAAAATAAAAAAATCTTCAAAAATCAAAAACATCAACAATTTCAAAACAACAAACAATATGGCTAGCCAGAACTACGTGATCCTTGATTCTCCATCAAAAGTGGAGATACGTAGGAGCAAGGCCAGTCCTTGTCAGGTTCACTTTCCCAAAAATCCAAATTTATCCATAATCATTTTCCAATTCTCAAACAATTTCCAGACAAACTTTTCAAGCAGTTTTCTAAAAGAACTACGGAACCCTGATTTCTCATTCTTAATGAGAATACGTAGGAGCAAGGTCAATCCTTGTCGGGCCCAAAAAACTAAAAAATACATTTTGTTTTTAGAATTTTATTTTAGGGGAAAGTTAAACATTTTGAAAACCACATCATATTCGCGTATTTAGTTAAAGGTACTGCCTTAGGGCAGGCGTTGTAGGGTGCCAATACCTTTCCTACACGTAACCGACTCCCGAACCAAGAATCTCAACTTCGCAGACCATGCCTTATCATTTGATGGTTTTTCCGTAGTTTTCCAGAATAAACTATGGTGGCGACTCCAAAACTCTTTTTTCAAAACCCTGCGTTGTTATTTTTCGGATCGTCGTCCCGTCGCGATTCCGGTTGCGACAGATGGCGACTCCACTGGGGACGCTAGAGAGTCAGGCCATTTAATTAGATATGCGAATTTGATGTGGTTTTTCTGTGTTTTTTCCCCTTTTCCTTATCCATGATTGATATTTGAAATAGTCGCATGTGAGTTTTTTTTTAGTTGTTCTTTATCTTTGAAATAATTGTTCCTCACCTATGTTTGATATGTCTACTTATTTGTGTTTATTTTTGCAATTGTTGTTTTACATTATAATCTCCCTCTACACATTATGCATATCATGAGTGGGGCCCTATACCCGGGTCTGAGCGCAACTTAGAATTAGAGGGGTTGTGTAGCGGTGTCACTCTGGGATGTACTTCCTGTTTGGCTATCGTGAGAACCCCAGCTAGAGTCTGTTCTCTTCATTTGTGTCTCCGCATCGAGTTGATTACTCTGACTGTTGTGGAGAAATAATGAAAAGAGCCATAACTCTGGTGGCCTTGATTTAAGCATTAGGAAGCTATCCTTGTGAGTGCATATATTTGGCCTTAGAACTTTAGTCATTCAACCTTTGATAAGGCACAAAAGGGAGATTAATTGTTCAAGTTTGTCTATTAGTTTTTTTTCTTTCTATAAATGTGTCATGTTTCTTTTGATAAAAAAAAGAGAAAAAAATTGATAAATAAATAAATAAAGTTTGAATTCATAAATTAATTTTGTCTCGCAATCATTCTAAAAAAAAAAACAAAAATTGAAGAAAATCTTGAGTCACTTGTCTTTCTTACAAATTGTCAAACTCTTGTTTTCGAAAATAGAAAAAATGATAATCAAAGACAAAAGTTACAGTGTCAGATTTTTCTGAGGTCAAATGTCTAATCAAAAGTAACAATTTGATGTTTTCTCTCGAGACGTTTGCACGCATGGTGTTTGAAAAATCTCACCCTTCACCTTCCAAAATAAAAAGGATTTTCCCCAACAAATACTGTTACTGCCCTCAGGAACAAAGTAAACCTTTACACCGGGGAAAATTGGTTTGGTGATCCCTGAATCCATTGAAAAAAGAGAGAGAGAGAGAGTTGAAAATGAATAATGTCTCAGGAAGAGAGGATCTCCTTGCCAACTAGCCAAAAGTATGCACAAGAAAATCAAACCAATTGGGGGCACCTTTTAGCCGATCCTTTCATGCCCACTACTTCTTCTAAAAAGAACCCATAATCCCAAGACTGGGGCAGCTGTGTAGATCTTACTTGGATTTTTTTCACCTGAATTATCATGGATTCATCATCATACTCATTACACAAAACCGGGGCAACTTTTAGGTGCCTCATAGGAGCGCATGAGGTGACGTGCCGACATGGCTATCCCATTATCTTCCAAACCATTCTAAACAACTCTCATCCTTCAAGCATGTTGTGTTGACGTCTCGGAAGAAAAAGTCAAAATGTAATAATCTCAAAGTTAGATCTCGGATGTATGACATTCCTCACTTTTCTAAGCATTGGAAATAATGACCAGTTTGATGATTGCAAGTAAGATAATTGACCCAAAAAGAAAAACAACAAAAACAAAGCAAACATTTTTATTTCTGATCGAAACCTTTTTCATTCATATGAATGGTCATCGAATCCTTCTTATTCTTCAAAAAAAAAAACAAAACTTATTAATAAAAACGTCAACAAAAAAATAAATAAAAAAAAATAAAAAAAATCAAATTTCAAAATAAAAGAAAACTGACAATTTTCAAGCTCAACTCGGCCTAGTTCATGCATAATTCTCATTAAATTCTATTTTCTAATATGTTTAATTTTTTCCACATTTTTGTAAATAAATAAAAAATGAATGAAAAATAAAAACATTTTTATTTTTTCTGAATCAAACTTTCTCATATCAATTTTTTTGGCCCACAAAAGCCCAGTTCTTACACTGGCCCATAAAAGCCCAGTTCCCACTCTGGCCCACAAAAGCCCAGTTCCCACACTGGCCCATAAAAGCCCAGTTCCTACTCTGGCCCACAAAAGCCCAGTTCCTACACTGGCCCATAAAAGCCCAGTTCCTACACTGGCCCATAAAAGCCCAGTTCCTACACTGGCCCCCTAAGTCCAACTCACACTGGCCCCCAAGCCCAGTTTTCATACTGGCCACCAAACATAATTTTCTCTAAAAAAAAAATCTGTTTTTCAACTAGTATCATCATTTTCATTTCATATTACTTTGCTTCATGCATAAAACCAAAAAAAAAAATACGCAAAAGTTGAGTCAATTGTTTTCAATGCAAATTATCCATTTTATGAGATTTCAAAAAAATAAAATGTAATGGATGTCATAATCTCCTGGAGTCAAATGATCAGGTCACATATTCTTAAGAGATATCTGTGTATGCATTGCTTGAAAACATCATCCTTCAACCTTCATTAAACAAGAGATTGACCCAATCATGTCTTTGAGCCCAAATAATAAACACCAAGTTTTACCCTGGGGCAGATTTTTCGTTACCTCCATTGGCTTTCAATTGGGAGATCCTGGAATCCGTTATAAAAAAATGAAAAAAAGAATGAAAAATGACTCTTGTTGAGATCATTTAGTCTTGTCTCCTAATTAATCTTTTGAAAATGAAACAACCAAAATTTGAAATGACGTGTGGCCATTTTTCTTCATCCAAAAAACAAAAATATATCCTTTGATACCAAATTTGAGCCAATAAGAAATTTCTTTTCAAAATTTACCCAAAGAAGGGTTACCATCACAGTAGAAGTCGACTCCAATTGCAAAGGAACACACTTAGTGATCAAATGAAGAGAATTCCTCAAAAGTGAAGCAAAATGGAAAAATCACAAAGTGATGACAAACAAAGAATGAAATTTGAGAAAAGGCAAAATAGTCAAAACAGATTTGGCAAATAGCTGATACAAAGTGTAGATGGTAACTCTTGTTTCAAATAATTCAAAAACATGTATTTGGGCCTTCATATCTTTTCTTTCAGCACCCTTTAGCCCAAGCCACGTTACAAGCTTAATAAAAGTCCACACAGATTGAATTATGGTTGCTTAAATTTTCATAAAGCTTAATTTTGAGACAAGACAAAATGACTAATAATGCAGTTGTAAAAAAATGATGATAAAAAAAAATGTCCTCGGAAGAAGGGAACTCCCTATTTGATCAAAATCTTATGAAGGAAAATCAAGCCAATTAGGGGCAATCCTTTCAAGCCCACCATTTTCGTATCCATCACAAATTCCTATCCCATTCAAGCTCTTCCCCTTATTCCCAAACAAATTCAGATTTCCAAACCAGGGGGGCAACTTTGCAGATGTCACATCATTTTTTTTCACCCGTGTCGCAACCGGGATCGCGACGGGACGACGATCCGTGGAAAAATAAAGAAATGAAGCATTGAAAAAAAAAAAGATTTGGAGTCGCCACCATAGTTTATTCTGGAAAACTACGGAAAAACCATAAAATGATAAGGCATGGTCTGCGAAACTGAGATTCTTGGTTCGGGAGTCGGTTACGTGTAGGGAAGGTATTAGCACCCTACAACGCCTGCCCTAAGGCAGTACCTTTAACTAAATATGCGAATATAATGTGGTTTTCAAAATGATTAACTTTCCCCTAAAAATAAAATTCTAAAGAAACAAAATATTTTTTAGTTTTTTGGACCCGACAAGGATTGACCTTGCTCCTACGTATTCTCATTAAGAATGAGAAATCAGGGTTCCGTAGTTCTTTTAGAAAACTGCTTTAAAATTTGTTTGAGAAATTTGTTTGAGAAAATGATTTTAGATTTTTGGGAGAGTGAACCTGACAAGGACTGGCCTTGCTCCTACATATCTCCACTTTTGATGGAGAATCAAGGATCACGTAGTTCTGGCCGATAAATTGTTTGTTGTTTGAAAATGTGGATGTTTTTAGTTTTTTTTTTGAAGATTTTATATTTTTTTGGTATTTTTACAAAATAAACAGAAAATGTTTTTAGCACAAGGACGATGCGTGCGATCACACATGTGCTTAATATTTTTGGTATTTTTTTATAATTTTATTTGAGAGAAAAAAAAAGAAAAGGGTTTTAGCACAAGGACGATGCGAGCGATCACACATGTGCTTAACCCTTTAAGACATATTTTTAGTTTTTGTTATTTTTTATGAAAGAAAGAAAAGGTTTCTAGCACAAGGACGATGCGTGCGATCACACATGTGCTTAACCCTTTAAAACATATTTTTGTAATTTTTTAATTTTTTAATTTTGTATTTTTCTTTTTATCTTTAATTTTTATATTTTATATTTTTTTTATTAAGAAGAGAGATGAGTTGAAATATCTATGACATAAAATTGTGAAAAAAAGCATAGGATAAAATTGTGATAGAAAATAGGATAAATTTATAAAATAAAAAAAAGATCAAAATGCATATAAATAGAATGAAAAGAAAATATGTACCTTGCTGAAAATTTGAATGATGAAAACCTTGCTTGTAATAAGTTGTGAGAAAAGATAGATTGATGGTGAAGAAGATGAATTTATAGTAGAAATGTGGTATGGGATTTTATATGTATAGAGAGATAGTAAAATGTGAGAGAAAAATGAAGTAGAGTTTTGGGATGAAGAGGTTTGGTGTGTGAGAGAAAGAAGATGGATATTATGTAAAAAAAAAAATGTGTGTGTGAAGTGAAGAGAATGTAGGTATTTATAGAGTTAAGGATGAAGAAAGTTGATGAATAAAAATAATATAAAAAGTGGGTGGAAAAATAAGGTGGAAAAAAATGGATAATAAAAAATGTTGATGGAGAGGATATAATAAAAAAATGTAGTGGAATAATTAGAAAAGTTGATATATAAAATTAATATGAAAATGATGTGGAAAAAATAAAAGAAAAAGGTAGATGATGTGGAGGGTGATGTGGATGGTGATGTGGAGAATGGGGTGTGATAAGAAAAGATGGGTGGTGAGGAAGTAAAAAAAAATGAGATTATTTTGGACCATTGGATTAAGTGTTTAATAGAAAATTTAAGGGTGCAAAAAGTAAAATAAATAGTGTTTTTCATTTTGGTGTTTTTGTGTTTTTTTTTTTAATATTATTTACCCAGACGAAATTTGGTATTGACAATCACAATAAACATCTATAATAGAATTCATACAAGATAATTATAAACAATTAACAATAATAAAACATTACAATAAATGGTCATAGAAGAATACAATATTTGACAATCATAAAAATAATCTTAATATAAAAATTCATGGGGAAACAAGAAGTTGGATCTGGCAGAGCCGGTTAGACAACTTCTAATCCATCCAAAAATACAATATAATTAAATAACAAGAACAATAACATGTATGGGGAAATAAGAAGTTGAATCTGGCAGAGCCGGTTAGACAACTTCTATTCCTTCCAAAAATGCAATAAAATAAATAAGTAAAGCAATAAAACGTTTGGGGAAACAAGAAGTTGAATCTGGCAGAGCCGGTTAGACAACTTCTAATCCTTCCAAAATACAAAAATAAACAACTAATAACATACAAATGACATAACATAATCAATATCACGTTTTACAACTATCACACTTGGATATTGATGACCCAAACTTAATAGCCGTTGCTAGGACTCGGGTTCAATCCCCAAATCCCCGGCAACGGCGCCAAAAACTTGATGGACAAATTTGTAAGCACCAAAATATGATGTCACAAACTTGTTTCACAATCGGCAAGTATGACCGAATCGTTCAAGTAATAAAACTTGGTAAGACCAAGTATCGTTCTTCCCAAAGGACTCACGGCCTAGTTTAGTTATGTGATTTGTTGATTAGCTAGGACTTACAAACGAAATATTCAAAGTTTAATATGCAAAGACAAAAATAAACATGTATGCATGAATTGATCAATGGCAAAGACAGAAGATAAACACTTTCAATGGAATATATGAATGAATATGTTGTTGGGGGTCAATTTCATCTCATCCACTCTCATATATTTTAGGAATTCAACATTCAAATCATCATTGTTAATGCCACTCTCTAATGTACCATTCTAGATGGCTTCTCCCTAATCAAATAGTTCATACAATTCCTAGCATTCCTAATGATTAGTTCATTACTGCAGGAGCTTAAAGGCAACCAATATAATGTTGTCAGTAAAATATTGGGAGAAATTCCCCGGATCTAGACTTCCCCGTACGTGTCCGTATCGACAAAACCAATAATCATGCATTAGAATGAGTTAAACAATGCAAGCATTGAGCAAAGAGGAAAAACCCTAACTAATGATGAAAGAAAGCATATGTCTTAATTCAAAGATGTACTCAACAAATCCATATATGAGAGCTTCAAGAGATTACATTGATTCCCCAACAAACATACAAGGTTTAGTTCACCATCGTCATGGTGAACCTAGATGAATAACAATGAAAGAATGAAAGAATAAACCCAATAAAGGTGAAGAGGTAGCCTGAGCATCCAAGATCCTCCTTCAAAGGGGTGGAAGAGAGAGTGTTTGCCTCGTTTCTGCCAAAGATCCTAAACTAAAGGACGTGCAAGCCCTTATATACTAATCTAGAGTTACAAAAGATTACAAAAGCCCAAGCCCAAAAAGTGCCGCTCAGCGGTAAATACCGCTCAGCGGTGACTGCGCGTCACTTTCTTCCCCTCAGCGGCTAGTTTGCCCCTCAGCGTGACTCCCGCAACCTCCTGAATGCCGCTCAGCGGTAAAATGCCGCTGAGCGGTGCCTTTGTCTTCTCTTTTTGCACTCTTTCTTGTCTTTTCTAATGTCACCTCTCTCCTTCTTCACTCTTTTCACTAAATTCACCTTAAAACCTGCACAAAAACACTTAAATCAAGCATAAACCTGTCCAGCTCTCTTATTTAAGAAAATATAGATAAAAGCATGATTTCAAGCTAGTTTTTAAGTCTAAAGGTTGCTTTTAGTATCAATTTTAAGCATGAAAATAACAGTTTTTCAACTGTTATCACAACCCCAAACTTAGAACTTTGCTTGTCCTCAAGCAAACAAAATGTAACTCAATCTCCAACCAATTCATATGATGGTTCACTCATTCAAAAATTCTCTTTCAAGATAAGTAACAACTTCACTCAAACTTATGACCAAGAGTTCAATCAAGATGTGCACATGCTTTAGTATTCACAAAGTCATTTAAATTCCAACAAATGCCATTTTCATGAATGATCAATCAATTAAGCATGGATGTTCATGTGCTTATGGAATATTTCCTCACTAGGTAAAGTGTTTCACTCAACACACAAGTGTATAAGAGGTAAAGTGTTTCACTCATTCACTCCACTATCACAATGTCACATGAATCAACTTTTCCTTTCATTTTACCACAATCAAAAACATTCACAAGCATGCACCATCACAAGGACTTTTCAATGGCTTATAATGTGGCTGGGCTAACAAGAAAATTGGTTTTTCTGGATCGCAAAATCCTTGAGTTAAGAGAGTCATAACAACACAATTATTCTTATTCATTCCCAACTTTCTTTTGCCTTTGCATTTGCAATTGCATTGAGCTTTACTTCTTTTTCTTTTCTTTTCTTTTTCTTTGCATATTCTTACTTTTTAGCTCTTAGCTCAATGCTTTTTCCTTTTTCATGTTTCCCCAATAACCCCAAACTTGAACATTTGTCAATACCACACAAGATCTTCTACTTAACTCAAGGTAAAGATTTTCAATCAAGGGTTTTTAGTGTATATTCAAGGCTATGGGTTCAAAGGATAGAACACAAAGTGTTCTCTTTTAGTAGGCTAACTTTATGAATTTGGCCAATAAAAAGGGTTTCAACAAAAACGGCCTTGATCATATGATGCACAACAAGCAATTGATTCAATCATAGAAAACCTGGGCAAAATCATTCATGCTTTCAAAGTAATAGCATTCAACAATAACAACTCTGGAGCTCAAAACCTCACATATAAGCTCATTCACATTTGACATACACATCCTGCTTAATTTCACAATCACAATCATGATATTATGCATTTGTTCACAAAGCTTGTGAATCACCTGTATAAGCATTTTAATGTGCACATCATCTCAACATCAATCAATCAATAAGCATCATCAAGCATTACTTATCAAACAATCACAGTTAATAGCAAACCATCATAATAAACCAGGTGTTCAATAGAGTACATCAACCCTAATCTAAAAACATAAACAAATAAGTTCAGAAAACTTAAACCACAAAAGCATAATCATATGATAGCATTCATCAGTAAATGCTATCTCAGCTCCTCATCAGTCTGAGCTGTCATCTGTATCTTCTTCCTCTCCTTCTTCTTGGATCTTATAGTCTTGATTCTTTTAGCATGATGAGGAGGCCATCCCTGCATCAAACTTAATTCACAAAACCAAAAGATACATTGTTAAGCATTAGTAAACCACAATGAAGAAATCAACCCCTTCAATGATGCTCTCTCCCAACCCCAAACTTAGATGGAAAACTAGTGAGAACGTGAGTGGAAGGGAGATTTTCTCAAGAGGGAAGAGGGAAAAGATGTGGAGAACCTAAGAGAAGGTGTGTGGAAGTGTTTGTGTAGAGAAGAGCTTGAAAGAATGAAAAATCGCGCAGCTTAGGGTTTAAAAATACCCCAATGGGCTCGGGTTCCGCTAAGGGGAACTTAAGCCCATCTGCGATAGTACCGCTCAGCGGTAATTGCCGCTCAGCGGCACTTTCGTTATGTGCCCTTCTCCTTCTTTTCTTGACCTACGTGCCTCCTAGACATACCCCTCACTGGTTCCTTGCAATTCAATGTTAAAAATGCTTATGCAAACCCTAACTAAAATAAACAAGCAAAACAATCAATCAACTGGGTTGCCTCCCAGGTAGCGCTTGTTTAACGTCACGAGCCTGACCCAAAATCCACCAACACCCATCAGTAGGTGTTTCAAACTTACCAGCACCCATTAGTAGGTGCAAAAATCTTCTCACCAACACCCATCAGTAGGTGTTACAAACTTAGTATCCTTCAGTAGATACTTAACCACCTAGCATCCTTCAGTAGATGCTGTATCCAACAAAATATTTACAAAATAATGTCCACAGATTAAAAGTTACAAAACCAAAATCAAAATCAAAAGTTTTTAAATCACTGGGTTGCCTCCCAACAAGCGCTCTTTTAACGTCATTAGCTTGACCCAGTAAAGCTCAAGTTCCTTCTTCTTTTTCTTCTTTCTACTGAACTTCTTCAGAAATTTGATCAAACCAGGAACCTGTTGCAGTGTCTCAATCATAGGAACTTTAATCTCCAATTTCTTGAAGATTTCCATAAAGCACTTAAATTTCTTTTCCTTCCTACGATTCTTCTTTAGATGAGGATGAGATTTTTCATATGATTCTTTATTTTTTTCTCTCGTCCTCTTTCTCTTTTCTCCCACTTTCTTTTTTTCTTTTCTTTTTCTACTCACCTTCTCAATCTTCACACAAATTTTCTCTTCTTCTTTCTCTTCTCTCTCTTTTCTCTCTTCTTTTCCCAACTCAACTTTTTCAACATTTACACTCACTAGCTCTTGACACTCTTCCCTGAGGTTAACCTCAGTATTAGCCCCACAATTTCTACTTGGCCTTTCTTCCATCTGTTTGATGATCTGCCCCATCTGAATCTCCAAATTTTTGATAGCAGCTTCAGTGCTCTTTTGGGACGACTCAGTTTTCTGTATGAAATTGTTGAGAATTTCCTCCAGCCTCATGGACCTTTCATTAAGCATAGAAAACTGTTGCCATAAGGTGGGTTGCTGCTGGGCTTCCACAGGAAAAGCACATTGACCATTGATATGATCACCCCCACATAATTCGCACAACTGGGATTGTACCTGTGCAGCAGTCTTCAATTCTTTGGGTAGTTGTGCAAGTATCTTTGTGAGATTCTCCAGTTGTTGAGTTAGTATATTGTTCTGAGCTAGCAAGGCATCATTGGATTGCATCTGCAGAACTCCTTTTTGTTGAATAGGAGCTCCTCTTTCACTGTTCCACTTATTGTCATTAGTAGTCATGCTTTCAATTATTTCTGTGGCTTCCTCTGGAGTCTTCCATTTGATATTGCCTCCTGCGGAGGCATCCAGCATCATCTTGGTTTGTGAACCAAGCCCTCCAAGGAAAATTAAGACTACTTCATGTTCTTTAAAGCCATGCATGGGAGTTTTACGTAACAAGCTTTTATATCTGTCCCATGCATGCCCTAATGATTCCTCCATGCCCTGCTTGAATGAAGAAATCTCTTGCTTTCCTTTAGTCACCTTAGATTGTGGGAAGTATTTATTTAAGAATTTTGTAACCACTGCTTCCCACTCTGTGAAACTTTCTTCTGGAAAAGAGTTCAACCAAAGCTTAGCATTGCCTCCCAATGAGAAAGGGAACAAGCTAAGTTTGATTGTTTCGTCTGGCACCCCATTAATTTTGACTGTATTGCAAATCTCATTAAAGGTAGTCATGTGCTCATATGGGCTTTCGTGAGATAACCCATTAAATTGATTACTCTTCACCAGTTGAATCAGTGCTGGTTTGACCTCCATGTTGGCAGCATTGACTCTAGGTCTAGCTATGCTATTGAAGTGCTGAGGTCCAGCAAGATTAGTGTAATCTGCAAGACTTCTTATAACATTATTGCCCTCCATACTTCCTGTGCTATGAACAGAACCTTGTGGTGATGATTGCAAGAGAGTTTCTGGAGAAGGGAAAAGTTCTCTAGACGTTCTGATTCTTCTCCTCCTTCTACTCACTTCTAGGCCTTCAAGAAGTGGTTCTGTTGTTTTCTTACTTCTAGTTCGAATTGCTTCCTGCATGCACAAGAAAACAAAACCTAAAAAAAATTTGTTAGCACAAAAAGATATAAGAGAAGATATATATTCAAAAGATAATAAGATAAAAGATTCAGAAGATAAGAAGATAAAAGATTCAAAAGATAAAAAGATAAAAGATAAAATAAAATTTAAAAATAACATCTAATCCTAAAAGATAAAATAAAATCTAATCTAAAAATAAAATCTAAAAAGATAAAATCAAATCTAATCAAATCTAAAAAATAAAATCTAACCTAATCTGAAAAGATAAAAAGATAAAATAAAATCTAATAAAATCTAACCTAACCAAATAAAATAAAATCTAATCTAAAAAGATAAAACAGAAAAAGATATAAACAGAAAATAAAAACAGAAATTTAAAATTAAAGTCAAAGATAATCAATAATCACACAAATTAACCAGTTAAACCACGAGTCCCCGGCAGCGGCGCCAAAAACTTGATGACCCAAACTTAATAGCCGTTGCTAGGACTCGGGTTCAATCCCCAAATCCCCGGCAACGGCGCCAAAAACTTGATGGACAAATTTGTAAGCACCAAAATATGATGTCACAAACTTGTTTCACAATCGGCAAGTATGACCGAATCGTTCAAGTAATAAAACTTGGTAAGACCAAGTATCGTTCTTCCCAAAGGACTCACGGCCTAGTTTAGTTATGTGATTTGTTGATTAGCTAGGACTTACAAACGAAATATTCAAAGTTTAATATGCAAAGACAAAAATAAACATGTATGCATGAATTGATCAATGGCAAAGACAGAAGATAAACACTTTCAATGGAATATATGAATGAATATGTTGTTGGGGGTCAATTTCATCTCATCCACTCTCATATATTTTAGGAATTCAACATTCAAATCATCATTGTTAATGCCACTCTCTAATGTACCATTCTAGATGGCTTCTCCCTAATCAAATAGTTCATACAATTCCTAGCATTCCTAATGATTAGTTCATTACTGCAGGAGCTTAAAGGCAACCAATATAATGTTGTCAGTAAAATATTGGGAGAAATTCCCCGGATCTAGACTTCCCCGTACGTGTCCGTATCGACAAAACCAATAATCATGCATTAGAATGAGTTAAACAATGCAAGCATTGAGCAAAGAGGAAAAACCCTAACTAATGATGAAAGAAAGCATATGTCTTAATTCAAAGATGTACTCAACAAATCCATATATGAGAGCTTCAAGAGATTACATTGATTCCCCAACAAACATACAAGGTTTAGTTCACCATCGTCATGGTGAACCTAGATGAATAACAATGAAAGAATGAAAGAATAAACCCAATAAAGGTGAAGAGGTAGCCTGAGCATCCAAGATCCTCCTTCAAAGGGGTGGAAGAGAGAGTGTTTGCCTCGTTTCTGCCAAAGATCCTAAACTAAAGGACGTGCAAGCCCTTATATACTAATCTAGAGTTACAAAAGATTACAAAAGCCCAAGCCCAAAAAGTGCCGCTCAGCGGTAAATACCGCTCAGCGGTGACTGCGCGTCACTTTCTTCCCCTCAGCGGCTAGTTTGCCCCTCAGCGTGACTCCCGCAACCTCCTGAATGCCGCTCAGCGGTAAAATGCCGCTGAGCGGTGCCTTTGTCTTCTCTTTTTGCACTCTTTCTTGTCTTTTCTAATGTCACCTCTCTCCTTCTTCACTCTTTTCACTAAATTCACCTTAAAACCTGCACAAAAACACTTAAATCAAGCATAAACCTGTCCAGCTCTCTTATTTAAGAAAATATAGATAAAAGCATGATTTCAAGCTAGTTTTTAAGTCTAAAGGTTGCTTTTAGTATCAATTTTAAGCATGAAAATAACAGTTTTTCAACTGTTATCAGATATCAACACAAAAGCATACTCTCATTTAAATTCAAAATCATACAGAAACAAAATACTCCATAATCAAGATTTAAGATCAAACAAAAGCAAAATATAGCATATTCAAGACTCAAGATAATACAAAAGGAGATACTCAAGGTTAGCTTCCCTTACCTCTATTACAGACTTAATCTCCTCGCTCTCTGAAAACTTCTAGAATATCCCCTTTGAAATTAGAAATTCTTCCAACTCTCTTCTCTCAAAAATTTTCTAAGTTCTTTGGTCTCCATTTTCAGCCTCCCCCCTTGGCTATTTATAGTAAAAAACATTTACTATTCATTTGTACTATTCATTTTTACTATTCATTTTTTTATTCATTTTACTATTACAAAAATAATTTTTTATTTGCAAATTGGTGAATTCTGATCTCAAAGCTACGTGGAACACTTATCCTTTCCAAAAATAATTTTTTTTTACTATTCACTTTTTACTATTCACTATTTACTTTTTTTTTTTAGTGATTAATTTTATTTACCCGGACGAAATTTGGTATTGACAGCTGCCCCTCTTTACTTAGATTTTACTAGATAATATGACAAACAATGTTTTTATATTATCAGAGTAAAAGATAAGTAAAGATAGAAATACTAATTTCGTCCGTATTTAAAAATGAACAAGGAACTAAAAAATAAAGCTCAGAGAATTGAGGTATAAATATCGCGGAGGGTGTAACAACCCTATGGATGAATGAATGAGGTGTACAAACCTCGTGGAGGGTGTCACAACCCTATGGATGAAGTGAATGAGGTGTACAAACCTCGTGGAGGGTGTCGTAACCCTATGGAAGTGCATGAGGTGTCATAACCTCGTGGAAGGTGTCGTAACCCTATGGAAGTGAATGAGGTGTCATAACCTCGTGGAGGGTGTCGCAACCCTACGCATGAAGTGAATGAGGTGTACAAACCTCGTGGAGGGTGTCGCAACCCTATGGATGAAGTGAATGAGGTGTAAAAACCTCGTGGAGGGTGTCGTAACCCTATGGAAGTGAATGAGGTGTCATAACCTCGTGGAGGGTGTCTCAACCCTATGGATGAAGTTGATGAGGTGTACAAACCTCGTGGAGGGTGTCTCAATCCTATGGATGAAGTGAATGAGGTGTACAAACCTCGTGGAGGGTGTCATAACCCTATGGAAGAAGTGAATGAGGTGTACAAACCTCGTGGAGGGTGTCGTAACCCTATGGAAGTGAATGAGGTGTCATAACCTCGTGGAGGGTGTCTCAACCCTATGGATGAAGTTGATGAGGTGTACAAACCTCGTGGAGGGTGTCTCAACCCTATGGATGAAGTGATGAGGTGTACAAACCTCGTGGAGGGTGTCTCAACCCTATGGATGAAGTTGATGAGGTGTACAAACCTCGTGGAGGGTGTCTCAACCCTATGGATGAAGTGAATGAGGTGTACAAACCTCGTGGGGGGTGTCGTAACCCTATGGAAGTGAATGAGGTGTCATAACCTCGTGGAGGGTGTCGCAACCCTATGGAAGTGAATGAGGTGTCATAACCTCGTGGAGGGTGTCGCAACCCTATGCATGAAGTGAATGAGGTGTACAAACCTCGTGGAGGGTGTCGCAACCCTATGGATGAAGTGAATGAGATGTACAAACCTCGTGGAGGGTGTCGCAACCCTATGGATGAGGTGAATGATTTGAGGATCAATAGGCTCAACAAGTGCCTTGAGGTGTGCTATCGTAGAAGAAACTCTTGGATTCAGTTCCTTTTCGAAGAAACATCGGTAAATACTGAGTAAAACAATAGAGATATTTAGATATAAATGTCTGCTAACCTTTGTCACCACTTCATTTTCCCCTTACGGATTTTTGAACAATTTTCTTCGCTTTTTATGAGATGATGTTATGTTATGATGGTGCATGAATGCATATGAGTCATTGGTTTCGTTCCCTTCTTTTGCTCTCGCTTTCTCTTTCCTACATTTGTTTTTTGAAAATTCCATGCTTGGAATCCGTTGTCAATGTTGATGTCAAACGCGATGTACGTTCGAAATGCATTCAATCAAAATAATGTCAAGAAGTAGTGGGTTCTTTGATGAAAGGAAGAGGACGTAACTAGGGGTTCAAATTCCCTCTAGCACTAGCTTGAACCTGAAAAGGTGCGGGAGAGTTGAATGATTACCTGTGGGTAACGTTAGCATTTGAATTTTTCTTATTTTGGGAGGTGTTGTTAGTATCTACACATGCATGGCCCGCAAGGGCTGCTCCAACTTTGTTGCGTATAGTAAACTTGATTTGGAGAGGTGGAAAGGTTCGGGTAAGAAGGATTGTCCCAATTTGGCGATTCTTGATTGACGGGGAGACTTCACATTTTTTTTTTGTCTTTTCTCTTTTTTTTTCGATGTTTTTATTTTCTTTCCTTTTTTTTTTTGAGTGATTGTGTCATTCACCACATCATTTCGTTTCAGGGTTAAATTCGTGAGAAAGATTAGGAAAAACAATCTTCAGTCAGCGTGGACTTTTATTGGCTTGTACCGTGGCTAAAGGTCAATGGGTTTTGAAAGAAATGGATAATGAAGGCTCAAATAAGTGTTTGGGGGTTAAATTGTTTCAAC
Source organism: Vigna nakashimae (assembly GCA_034642375.1). NCBI lineage: Eukaryota > Viridiplantae > Streptophyta > Magnoliopsida > Fabales > Fabaceae > Vigna > Vigna nakashimae. The sequence goes on along the minus strand of CM067758.1, from coordinate 43,908,295 downwards.
AAGAATCATTTGCAAGGTGTCGAGTCAACAATCCCTAGAGATTTGAAACTTTGGGCATCCTTTTATTTTCATTGCTGTTTTTTTTCTTTCTTTTCTTCCCCTTTTTGGGTCGCTTGCTTCGTTGTCTCTGTTGCGTACTTGTTTAAGACTTTATATATTTTTTATTATTTTTTTTTATTTTATTTCTTTTTCCTTCTTCCTTTTTTTTTTAGAACTCCCCTCCTTGATTTTGGATGCCCTTGATGTATCCTTTAGGTTGACATCGATGTGCTAATGATTCTTGTCGAGGGTGATTATAATTTATGGCTCAAAAGGGGTGCAATTGGATAAACTTCTTTTAACGTTTGGATAAAGAAAAAAAATGGCCACACGTCACTCTGAATCTTTGCTTACCTTACTTTCTCGCGACTTTAGCCCTGGAATAAAACTCGATAGTGATTGACACATCGACTTCATTATTTTTTTTCTTTCTCTTTTTTTTTATATCTTTTATCTTCCAGTCAACAAATCGTTGGGGATGTGTATCATGATGAACACTGCCCCAGTATTGTATTCGTGACAATGCTTTGTTTTAATGGGAAACGAAAGGGTTGAGGGTTCAAGTATTATGAATGCAGATGCTCTAGCCGGAAAAGAACAATGGTTACCCCGAAACCTTGCATCAGGAGAAGACCCAACTTTGGTATTTTCAAAAATTATTTTGCTTTTGCTTTTTGAAAACACTATGCCCCCATTAACAACGAATTCAAACATGTGTCTTTTCTTTTGACCCCTTTTTTTTTTATATTTTTATATATATATATTTTTATTATTATTTTTTATTTACGACACCCACCAGGACCGAGCTAAGCCGACTGAATACCTATGATGCTTTTATTGACATTCGTTCAATTATTTTCGTTTTCATTCCTCTTTATTTACCTAAACAGCTCAGTGCGACATGAAATAATTTCAAAAATTAATGTGCGGTATTCATTTAATGAAATAACACAGACTACAACAATTTAAAAAGCAATGCTAATATTCACTAATGGCAACCCCTATCACGGAATCATCATACATAAAACCTTTTTACCGCATCAGAATTAACCGGTAATGGTAATTCCTCCCCATCCATCCTTGTGAGAATTAGTGCCCCACCAGAGAATGCTTTCTTTACCACAAATGGCCCTTCATAGTTTGGGGTCCACTTGCCTCTATGATCCTTTTGGATGGGCACAATCCTCTTCAACACCAGTTCGCCTTCATGAAACTCTCTTGGGTGCACCCTTTTGTCAAACACCTTTTTCATTCTCCTTTGATACAGCTGTCCATGACACACTGCTGTTAACCTTTTCTCTTCGATAAGGTTGAGTTGGTCGAATCGGGTTTGAACCCACTCAGCTTCTTCTAACTTAGTTTCCATTAACACGCGTAAGGAGGGAATTTCGACCTCAAATGGAAGTACCGCTTCCATCCCATACACTAGCGAGAATGGCGTGGCCCCAGTTGATGTTCGTACTGATGTGCGGTATCCATGCAAAGCGAAAGGAAGCATTTCGTGCCAATCCTTGTAGGTGACCACCATCTTCTGCACAATCTTCTTGATGTTCTTGTTAGCAGCCTCTACTGCCCCATTCATCTTTGGACGATAAGGAGAGGAATTATGGTGGTGAATTTTGAATTCCTCACATAACTCTGCCATCATCTGATTGTTCAGGTTGGTAGCGTTATCAGTGACGATCTTGTTAGGTAGCCCATACCTACAGATCAACTCCTTCCTTATGAATCTAACCACAACTTTTCTAGTCACATTGGCATACGAAGCAGCTTCCACCCACTTGGTGAAATAGTCGATTGCGACTAGTATGAAGCGATGTCCATTTGACGCTTTTGGTTCTATAGCTCCGATGACATCTATTCCCCACATCGAAAATGTCCATGGTGCAGACAACACGTTCAGAGCAGTGGGTGGCACATTGATATTATCTGCATATATCTGACATTTCTCACACTTTCTCACGTGTATGCAACAATCATTTTCCATGGTCAACCAGAAGTAACCAGCTCATAAGATCTTCCTAGCCATCGAATGTCCATTCATGTGTGTACCAAATGTACCTTCATGAACTTCTTTCAATATCAACTCAGCTTCCTTTGCATCCACACATCTGAGGAGAACCATGTCATGGTTTCTCTTGTATAAAACATCCCCACTTAAGATGAAACTGCCGGCCAACCTTCTTAGTGCTCTTTTATCGTTTTCAGACGCATCCTCAGGGTAATCTCGGGTTTTAAGATAACGCTTGATATCGAAGTACCAAGGTTTACCGTCTAACTCCTCCTCAATGAAGTGGCAGTATGCTGGCTCTGCATGGCTTTTCATTTCGATTCTTGGTAATTCTGCACCTTGATCAACCTCAAACATTGACGACAAGGTAGCCAGTGAGTCTGCTAATTGATTATCTTCTCTCGGTATATGGTTGAATGTGATGGAATCGAAATACTCCATTAATCCCCTGATGTAAGCTTGGTAGGGAATTAATTTTGTATCCCTAGTTTCCCATTCTCCTTTCAATTGATGGATGACCAAAGCTGAATCTCCATACACATCCAGCATTTTTGCCTTAGACTCAATTGCTGCTCGAATACCCATGGCACAGGCTTCATATTCAGCGATGTTATTTGTGCAACTAAAACACAACCTTGCCGTCATTGGTATATACTGACGCTCCGGGGAGATAAGCACTGCCCCTATTCCATGTCCCATCACATTCGAGGCTCCGTCGAATAACACTGTCCATGCTTTTTCGTTTTGGTCTTCTTTGTTTTCTTCGAATAAAGTCATGATATCCTCATCGGGAAATTCAGGTTGCATTGGTTGATAATCACAAAGGGGTTGATGAGCTAGGTATTCTGCTAGTGCGCTACCCTTGACAGATTTTTGAGTGACATATATGATGTCGTACTCTGACAATAACATCTGCCATCGAGCTATCCTTCCAGTAAGAGCAGGCTTTTCAAAGATATACTTGATAGGGTCCATCTTAGATATCAACCATGTGGAATGACTCAACATGTATTACCTTAAACGATGAGCGGCCCATGCCAATGCGCAGCAAGTCCGCTCTAACGATGAATATCGTTGCTCGCAGTCTGTGAACTTCTTGCTCAAGTAATATATAGCGTGCTCTCTTTTGCCATCCTCATCATGCTGACCCAATACACAACCCATTGACTTGTCCAATACAGTCAAATACAAAATGAGTGGCCTTCCTGGTTCTGGGGGACGTAATACAGGAGGGTCCTGTAAGTATTGTTTGACTCTCTCAAAAGCGGCCTGACAATCCTCATTCCACACCACAGCCTGGTTCTTTCGTAACAACTTGAACAGCGGTTCACAAGTAGCAGTTAATTGGGAGATGAATCTAGCAATGTAATTCAATCTACCCAAAAACCCTCGAACTTCTTTTTCCGTCTTAGGCGCATGCATTTCCATTATCGCTCGCACTTTGTCTGGATCCACCTCTATCCCCCTCTGGCTGACAATAAAGCCCAACAATTTCCCGGATTTCACTCCAAATGTACATTTAGCGGGATTCAGCCTAAGCTTATACTTCCTCAATCTCTCGAATAACTTTCTCAAGTTGAGGACGTGTTCTTCTTCTGATACGGACTTCGCGATCATGTCGTCCACATAAACTTCAATCTCCTTGTGCATCATATCATGGAAAAGTGCCACCATCGCCCTTTGATATGTTGCCCCAGCATTCTTGAGTCCAAAAGACATCACCTTATAACAAAATGTGCCCCACAATGTAATAAAAGTCGTCTTTTCCATATCTTCTGGCGCCATCTTGATCTGGTTATACCCCGAAAAACCATCCATGAATGAAAACAGTGAATACTTGGCTGTATTATCAACTAGGGTATCGATGTGTGGTAATGAGAAATTATCCTTTGGGCTTGCACGATTCAAATCTCGATAATCGACACACATCCGAACTTTACCATCCTTCTTAGGCACCGGTACAATGTTTGCTACCCATTCTGGGTATCTCGCCACAGCTAGAAACCCTGCATCGAATTGTTTCTGTACCTCCTCCTTGATCTTCAAGGACATTTCCGGTTTCATTCTTCTTAGCTTTTGCTTTACCGGTGGGCATTCCGGCTTGAGTGGGAGCTTATGTTGTACAATATCTGTATCGAGGCCTGGCATGTCATTGTAAGACCAAGCAAACACATCCCTGGACTCCCTCAATAAGACACGCAATTTTTCTTTCACTTCTGCTTTCATGGCTGTACCGATCTTCACCTCCTTTACCTCATCCTCATTCCCTAACTTGAGTACTTCAACATCTTCCTGGTGAGGTTTCATCTCCTTACACTCTTGTTCCACTAGTCTCAACAGTTCAGGAGGGGGTTCCGGGTCATCATCACAATCATCTTCCGTATTATTGACAGGGCGCCCAAAATTAGGAATATCGACATAATTATTTTCAAAACATTCATTGTCATATCTGCATTATTTGAGTTAAGGAAAAGGAAATAAATAAACGGAAAGACGACGAGGAATGCAAAATGATGATAAAACACAAACAAACACACTTTGATTATCGCGCTGAGCATAACAAACTAAAAGCGTCAACCCGTAAGTCATGAATCCTAAAGCCCCGGGTAAAGCTATAGGAGTAATTAAAGTTATTACATCTTATTCAAATTAAGCATCACGGGCAAATCCAGCATTTTCCAGTTGTCTTGTTGTGCATCTGGGGAGCAGGCCCACACGAAACTGGAGCCTTCCGATCCATCTTCATCTCCCACAGCTGCTATGTGGCCAGCATTAACCCAACCAGCGCTGCGAAAGCTCTCTTTGAGGTCACAGATACGAATTCTTCTCACTTTGGGCTCCCGTCTTTCCACCCGAGCCAGACTGCGCTCTCTCCTTTCCTCTATCAGCCTTCTCCTATCCTCCTTGGTGGGCTTGTATCTCAGGCCATACCTATTCTTGTTCTCGACAACCTCCAGAGGGAATGCTCGCCCTTGTCCCCACTTGCCCAAACCTTTCCCATGCATATAACCTTCTTTTAGCATGACTTTGGCCATCATGATAGAAGCACGCGACAGATGCGGGTTGACCGCGAATGGCTCCACATAGGTGTTTCCCACGATCTCCAGAGATTGGAAAGCTGTCTCGAGAGCTTCCTCGGCTGCTTCGATATAACGGAAGGATGATGGTCCGCTCACCAGGAAATCCTCCTCTCCTGCCACTATCACCAGCTTGTCTCCCATAACATACTTCAACTTTTGATGTAATGTAGAAGGCACAACCCTTGCAGAATGGATCCATGGGCGACCCAAGAGACAACTATAGGCCGGGAGGATGTGCATGACTTGGAATGTTACTTGAAAGACACACGGACCGATTTGGACTGGTAGTTCTACCTCTCCCATCACTTCCCTCTTACTACCATCAAAGGCTCTCACAATCATAGAACTTGGCTTCATATGCGTTCCGTCACTGGGTAGCTTCTCCAAGGTGGCTTTTGGCATGACGTTTAGGGAGGATCCATTATCCACTAAGACACGTGCTATCACATGATCCAGGCATTTCACAGAGACATGAAGTGCTTTGTTATGACCTCTCCCCTCAACAGGTATCTCTTCATCAGTGAAGGTGAGGTAATTATTAGCAACGATGTTGCCAACAATGCCCTCGAACTTGTTCAGAGAAATACCTTGCTCCACATGGGCCTCACTGAGTATCTTCATCAACAACTTTCGATGGGAAGCAGAGTGCATGAGTAATTCTAGCAAGGAAATCCGGGCAGGCATGCGGTTCAACTGTTCCACTACTTTGTACTCACTCTGTTGTATGAACTTTAGGAATTCACCAACTTCTTCTTCAGATATTTCCCTCTTCTCCCCTTTATCGGGGGTCTCCTCGGCCTCCACTTTCTTCCCCCTCAAGAACTCATTTGCTTTTGCAGCCATTGTTGCTTCCCCATCATTGGTTCTTTCTCTTGCTAATTCTGGTGATGTAAATATTCGACCACTTCTGGTCATTCCACCAATGCCTGTTTTCCACAGTCGGATTCGCATATTCTCCCTCATCTAATGCAGTTGCCCCATATCTCCATGGGACGACTTTCTCGTTCTTATAAGGGAAAGGAGTTGGCATTCGGATGACAACAGATGGATTTCCCTCAGTTACTAGTGCAGGGGTGGTCCTAGTAAAATGGATCACCAAAGGTTCGGGTAGAGTCACATCAGATTCTCCACCAATTTGTGCAAATACTTCTTCCTCTTTGACCTCGCGGCACGCTTGCATCAGATTTCTATCAAGTAAGTCTTGTAGAAAAATCTCGAATTCCATACATTCCTCAATAGAATGCCCGGCCTCCGGATGGAGTGCGCACGTTATACCCAGATCATAATCGCCCTTTAGTAGGCCCTTCTTCAACAAAGCTTCAAAGATAAACCTCCTAGGACTTCGGATTTCGCCCACATCTCTTATCAGATCATGGTTTCCAACTTCGACGGCGTTCGTCGAGGAACTCCCGTGCCCGGACAATGGATTAGTATCGACGCTGGGTTGGTCCTCTTGAAACTTTAACCAACCCGAATCTATCAGAGCCTGAACTTTGTATTTGAGAGCGAAACATCCTTCGGTCGAGTGGCCAACGCCTCCTGCATGATAACTACACCTGGCATTTGCGTCATAACCCCTAGGGTACGGCGGCTGTACGGGCTTCATCGGGCAAATGGCGACCAGACCCTTTTTGACTAGGTTAGGTAACAATTCAGTGTAGGTCATAGGGATTGGGGTGAACCTAACCAATTGATTTCTCCTTGGGTTGTTGTCGTGACCCACATTCAGATTTGGGCCCATGTTTGCGGCCGGTCTTGAAGTTTCGGTTGGGATACGCTGCGGTGGATAATACGCTTGTTGTTGTTGAGGCCTAGCTTGGTGAGCAAACGTGGTGTTAGCAACATAAAGAGGTGGGTTTGAGTATGGTCGATAATTAGGATCGGGAGTTTGTCCTCTCCACACAGGCATTACCGACGCAGCATGTACCTCTCTCTCTTTTTTCTTCCCCTGATTGAAGCTGGGCTTTTTGTAGTTTGTAGCTGTAGGTGGGCCATATGCTATCTTCCCGTTTTTCAATCCGATTTCTATCCTCTCACCAATGATGATGGTGTCAGCAAAATTGACAGATACATTCCCAACCATATGCTCATAAAATGGCGGCTGGAGTGTGTTTACGAACATCGACACCATCTCCTTATCAAACAATGGCAGCTCAACTTGCGCAGCCAACTCTCTCCAACGTTGGGCGTACTCTTTGAAAGTTTCATTGTCCTTTTTTGTCATATTCTGCAGCTGCAGACGGTCCGGAGCAACATGAGTATTGTATACGTATTGTTTCACGAAGACGTCAGCTAGATCCGCCCAACAACGAATTCGGGATGGCTCCAGGTGGGTGTACCAGTTCAATGCCATCCCAGCCAAACTTTCCTGGAAAACGTGGATGAGTAGTTGCTCATCATGAGCATACGCAGCCATCTCTCTGCAGTACATGGTCACATGGCTTTTAGGGCAAGTGTTCCCCCTATATTTTTCAAACTCCGGCGCCTTGAATTTTTGCGGGATTTTCAAGCCCGGAACCAAACTCAATCTGGCCGCATCTCCAAACCCGTAGCTCTCAACTCCTTCAACAACTCTCAATCTTGCCTCCAGACTTTCCAACCTACCCGTAGCTCCAACGAGGCTACTGAATCCCCCAACCACCGTGGCGTGCGGTGCAGCTTCGGCTGAAGAATCCTCCCTAGCAACCACATGAGGTACTGGGGTCACCCGAATTCCATCAGTTGTGTTGGTCTCATTCATTCCCGTGCCCACCATGGGAGCTGACACTAAGACAGGTCCCTGAGTGCCGATTGGTGGTATATTAACAGTCGCGGGAAACGAGAATGGAGCGTGCTCAGCTTCTGAGTATTCTCCTACAGGAGGAGCGTAACCCGGAGGCAAACCATATAGTGGGAAAGGAACCGATTGGCTCGCAGCGTTGAACATTGGGGGATAAGGGTGAGCATTCCCCTCAACATGCGCAGATGAAGACTCTCCAGCAGTCTTCATGGATTCAAGCGCCGCCAAGATCTGGCTGATCTGGTCTTTCAACTGGCCAATATCCACTTTGAGAGACTCCTGTGACTCCTCCCAGCTTGCCATGGCTTTTGAATTTGCCCGGGTCCGGTAGGGATGTCGTGGAAATCTGGTCGTCGTTTTTCTCACGCGTACTGTTTTATTATTTTAATTAATTAGATGGAAATGAAACATGCTGAACAAAAGAAAAGATGATGCATGCTAGTAATAGGGGGAAATCACAAGATTGTAATGACATCACTGGTGGAAATTAACACAAGCAGATGCTAAACAACATCCCACACCTTTCTTTTAAAGGGAAATAAGTTCATTACATTTTTTTTAAAGGAAACAAACCATAAGGGTCTCTAAATACATCAATTCCTAGCCCGAGTGATGAGGGATTTCATCTCGTCTATCAACCGTTTACAGTGATTAATAAAAAGCTCTATTTCTACTGGTGGGTTATAAAAGTGGGTACTCGCTTCAGCTTCCGACACCATTCTGGGGACGTCTTCAATTGCCCCATTTGCCCAAGCAGCCAACTGAGAGAAGCTTTCCTTCCAATGCTTTATGGCCGTTTCTTGCTCTGCGATGTGCTCTTTCATTCGCTTTATCAAGGCCTGATGTTTTTCTTCAAATTCCATCGACCTCCATCGCTCCTCCTGCTCTTCGATGTAATCCTCCATCTGCTTTAACATGGCTTGATACTCCCCTTCAGCCTCTGCCAGCTTCCAGCGCTCCTGATTCAATTTCGCTTCAAATGATGTAGCCATTTCCTTCATTTGATGCCCCGATTCTTGTACTTGGACTTGCGCTTCCCTTAGTCTTTTTAGGGCTTCCCTTTTATCCCTTTTGGCTTCTTCATAGAGTTGTTTCCAATGTCTGCCTTCTTCTAAAGCCACATTCTTCTCATTCACCCTCATGGATAACTCCTTACTTGCGGTAGTAAGATCCTGTTTTCATAAGCTCGTGACTTTTCTTCGTTATCATTCCTCATATCCACAAAATCATTGTGAGCCTTATGTAATTCATTTTCCAACCTAGCATTCCTCACCCTCAATTTCTCCACCTCAGCCTTCAGCTGTTTCACCTCTTCACTTTCTGGGGCTTGGGATGTTCCTTCATTCGCCGATTGATCATTGATGGGCTTGAAAGGCAATTTGACTTCTCTTACCCTTTCTAGAATCCAGGTATGATAACTAACCCTGCTATCCATCACTCCACTCCTCAGGTCCCTCTCTGCTCGCACCACATTTTCCCAGGCACTTCTGACTCTCCTCAACATTTCAGTACAATGTCCGTCCTCATAGTAGATGAAGAAGGCTGTGAGATAATCTGGTGAAGGTGCTCCCTTCATAGGATATCCGAACTGTCTTTGGACCAAAACAGGGTTGTAGTTAATACAGTACCTAGCGCCTATGAGAGGTATGTTAGGGAAGTTGCCACAATGTTGGATAGATGGTTTAGTCTCAAGCCAAGGAAGGCGCCATTTTACGTTTCCTTCTCTCAAACCGGCAAAGAAAAGAGCCCATCCATTACCTCCTTGATGCGACAGATTCTCAGGTGAACTTCTAACATTGATTACCCCCTTAAATACTCGTGCCGTCATCCACGCATATAATGCCGGCAAACAACAAAGAATCCTCTTCCCTTTTCTCTCATGGCAAAAACTCATAGTCCCATACACATCTGCGAGGACTGATGTTACGGGGTTTTCTGATCTCGTCGTTTTTGCCACAGTGTAATCTACAAAGTCTTCCAGTTTGGGGAACAGGACAATGCCAAACACGGTGAGGGCTAGTACATCCATGAAGGTCTCCCATTCTTCCCTATCGCCCAGGTCGTGCAAATATTGTTCAAGGTATCCTTGTGTCAGCCCCCGCATTTGATGTCTCGTTATCAACCGGTTTTCCAATTCATTGGGATGTAGTTTCATTATAGCAGCAAGGGTAGAAACAGAGGCATGATGCTCCAAGTGCTGATATGGCTTGGTACCCTCTAATGGCAAGCCCAGAATATGCTCAAATTCTTCTACAGTTGGTGCCAGCTGGAAGTCCTGGAAGGTGAAACATCTCAGGGGAGGATCATAATACTGAGCTAGAGCTGTAATAGCGGGCAACTGTACTTTCACCTCCATTAAACTCAACAAATTCCCATATTTCCTCTCGAAGGCTTCTCTTTGTATGGTCTTGAGTCTTCGGCCCAAATTTATCAACCCGATCAAATTTCCAACATGTGTCCTTAGGCTAGACTTCTTTCTTAAAATGGCAGAGTTGGTATGCAGTGTAGCATCAGATCTGGTGTCAACATCCATCTTGTGTGAAGTCAAGTGTATACCTGTGATTCCCCCTAAAACCAACATGTTACTAAATGATGCATGAATATGATGTATGATAATAAAATAACACAATGAATCAAATGCATGCATGGCATGAAAATAACATAATTTTCGAAAGAGAACGAACAGCGTGAGGATTACAAGAATACACATTTCTCCCTTTGTGCCCTAATAAAGGTTCAATGACTTGGATCCAAGGTCAAGTATATGCAATTTCACAAGGATGGTCTCCTGAACCTAGAGGTCAATGGTCACTAGAGCTATGGCCCCCTTCATAGCATCTCCACAACAGTCGAGTAATCAACTAGATGTGGAGACACAAATGAAAAGAACAGACTCTAGCTGGAGTTCTCACGATAGCCAAACAGGAAGTACATCCCAGAGTGACACCGCTACACAACCCCTCTAATTCTCAGTTGCGCTCAGACCCGGGTATAGGGCCCCACTCATGATATGCATAATGTGTATAGGGAAATTATAATGTAAAACAACAATTGCAAAAATAAACACAGATAAGTAGACATATCAAACATAGATAAGGAACAATTATTTCAAACATAAAGAAAAAGTAAAAGAAACTCACATGCAATTATTCCAAATATCATACCTGGATAAGGAAAAAGAGAATAAAAACATAAAGTAAAAACCACATCGAATTCGCTTATCTAATTAAATGGCCTGACTCTTTCACTTCCCCAGTGGAGTCGCCATCTGTCGCAACCGGGATCGCGACGGGACGACGATCCGTGGAAAAATAAAGATATGAAGCATTGAAAAAAAAAAAGATTTGGAGTCGCCACCATAGTTTATTCTGGAAAACTACGGAAAAACCATAAAATGATAAGGCATGGTCTGCGAAACTGAGATTCTTGGTTCGGGAGTCGGTTACGTGTAGGGAAGGTATTAGCACCCTACAACGCCTGCCCTAAGGCAGTACCTTTAACTAAATATGCGAATATGATGTGGTTTTCAAAATGATTAACTTTCCCCTAAAAATAAAATTCTAAAGAAACAAAATATTTTTTAGTTTTTTGGGCCCGACAAGGATTGACCTTGCTCCTACGTATTCTCATTAAGAATGAGAAATCAGGGTTCCGTAGTTCTTTTAGAAAACTGCTTTAAAATTTGTTTGAGAAATTTGTTTGAGAAAATGATTTTGGATTTTTGGGAGAGTGAACCTGACAAGGACTGGCCTTGCTCCTACGTATCTCCACTTTTGATGGAGAATCAAGGATCACGTAGTTCTGGCCGAGAAATTGTTTGTTGTTTGAAAATGTGGATGTTTTTAGTTTTTTTTTTTGAAGATTTTATATTTTTTTGGTATTTTTACAAAATAAACAGAAAATGTTTTTAGCACAAGGACGATGCGTGCGATCACACATGTGCTTAATATTTTTGGTATTTTTTTATAATTTTATTTGAGAGAAAAAAAAAAGAAAAGGGTTTTAGCACAAGGACGATGCGAGCGATCACACATGTGCTTAACCCTTTAAGACATATTTTTAGTTTTTGTTATTTTTTATGAAAGAAAGAAAAGGTTTCTAGCACAAGGACGATGCGTGCGATCACACATGTGCTTAACCCTTTAAAACATATTTTTGTAATTTTTTAATTTTTTAATTTTGTATTTTTCTTTTTATCTTTAATTTTTATATTTTATATTTTTTTTATTAAGAAGAGAGATGAGTTGAAATATCTATGACATAAAATTGTGAAAAAAAGCATAGGATAAAATTGTGATAGAAAATAGGATAAATTTATAAAATAAAAAAAAGATCAAAATGCATATAAATAGAATGAAAAGAAAATATGTACCTTGCTGAAAATTTGAATGATGAAAACCTTGCTTGTAATAAGTTGTGAGAAAAGATAGATTGATGGTGAAGAAGATGAATTTATAGTAGAAATGTGGTATGAGATTTTATATGTATAGAGAGATAGTAAAATGTGAGAGAAAAATGAAGTAGAGTTTTGGGATGAAGAGGTTTGGTGTGTGAGAGAAAGAAGATGGATATTATGTAAAAAAAAAAATGTGTGTGTGAAGTGAAGAGAATGTAGGTATTTATAGAGTTAAGGATGAAGAAAGTTGATGAATAAAAATAATATAAAAAGTGGGTGGAAAAATAAGGTGGAAAAAAATGGATAATAAAAAATGTTGATGGAGAGGATATAATAAAAAAATGTAGTGGAATAATTAGAAAAGTTGATATATAAAATTAATATGAAAATGATGTGGAAAAAATAAAAGAAAAAGGTAGATGATGTGGAGGGTGATGTGGATGGTGATGTGGAGAATGGGGTGTGATAAGAAAAGATGGGTGGTGAGGAAGTAAAAAAAAATGAGATTATTTTAGACCATTGGATTAAGTGTTTAATAGAAAATTTAAGGGTGCAAAAAGTAAAATAAATAGTGTTTTTCATTTTGGTGTTTTTGTGTTTTTTTTTTTAATATTATTTACCCAGACGAAATTTGGTATTAACAATCACAATAAACATCTATAATAGAATTCATACAAGATAATTATAAACAATTAACAATAATAAAACATTACAATAAATGGTCATAGAAGAATACAATATTTGACAATCATAAAAATAATCTTAATATAAAAATTCATGGGGAAACAAGAAGTTGGATCTGGCAGAGCCGGTTAGACAACTTCTAATCCATCCAAAAATACAATATAATTAAATAACAAGAACAATAACATGTATGGGGAAATAAGAAGTTGAATCTGGCAGAGCCGGTTAGACAACTTCTATTCCTTCCAAAAATGCAATAAAATAAATAAGTAAAGCAATAAAACGTTTGGGGAAACAAGAAGTTGAATCTGGCAGAGCCGGTTAGACAACTTCTAATCCTTCCAAAATACAAAAATAAACAACTAATAACATACAAATGGCATAACATAATCAATATCACGTTTTACAACTATCACACTTGGATATCAACACAAAAGCATACTCTCATTTAAATTCAAAATCATACAGAAACAAAATACTCCATAATCAAGATTTAAGATCAGACAAAAGCAAAATATAGCATATTCAAGACTCAAGATAATACAAAAGGAGATACTCAAGGTTAGCTTCCCTTACCTCTATTACAGACTTAATCTCCTCGCTCTCTGAAAACTTCCAGAATATCCCCTTTGAAATTAGAAATTCTTCCAACTCTCTTCTCTCAAAAATTTTCTAAGTTCTTTGGTCTCCATTTTCAGCCTCCCCCCTTGGCTATTTATAGTAAAAAACATTTACTATTCATTTGTACTATTCATTTTTACTATTCATTTTTTTATTCATTTTACTATTACAAAAATAATTTTTTATTTGCAAATTGGTGAATTCTGATCTCAAAGCTACGTGGAACACTTATCCTTTCCAAAAATAATTTTTTTTTTTACTATTCACTTTTTACTATTCACTATTTACTTTTTTTTTTTGAGTGATTAATTTTATTTACCCGGACGAAATTTGGTATTGACAACCCGCTCTCCAAAACTAGGGCAACTTTGTTAATCTCACATTTGTTTCATCTGTATATTCAAGGTTCGTACCAAGACCAGGGCATCCCTTGTTGGGCCTCTCAGATTTGTCCGCACTAAAATTCATAAATCCACCCTCAAAATAGGGGCAAACACTTTGGGGCTTTGTATGATTTTGAGTCCATCTTATCATTCGTAAACCCGAAACGGGGGGCAACTTCTTTTTGAACCTCACTTAAGTGACTCATACCCAAAACCAGGAGCAATTTTGCAAAAGTTATATGAATTTCACACCCTCACAATTCACAGATACATTTGTCCATACCTATCTTTTTACCATGCCCCCAAACTGGGGCAACTTCTGAGTATCTACGACTTCACATTGACATTTGTAATTGTTTTAAGGAGTAAGAGGCCCAAGTAGCCAACCCGGTACTCTCCAAATCCTTACACATATTTGTCCCAACCCTTGATATCAAGCATGTACGCACTAATATTTCAAACACAGAAGCTTCATTTTGAACATTTAACTTTAGAATTTGACATCCATGAAAGTCTAAATCTTCATGAATTTGATGATTTCAAAGAAAACAAATTGACTCAGTAAAAAAACAAAAGTGTCGTAGTTTCATAATCTTCCATCACAGATCAAAAGTCAGCATCTTGTACATATTTTCATCAAATCTTCTTCCTTCAAAAAAGACAAAAAAAAAGACAAAAAAAAAATCAAAATACATCAAAGTTTTCTCCTCCAATTTCAAAATTACATATTTTCACCAAATTTTCTTCTTTCAAAAAGACAAAAAAATCAGCATGCATCAAAGTGTTCTCTTCCAATTTTAAAATTACATAAAAGACAAAAAAAAAAAATCAAAATACATCAAAGTTTTCTCCTCCAATTTCAAAATTACATCAAATCTTCTTTCTTCAAAAAGACAAAAAAAATCAACATACATCAAAGTTTGCTTCCCCTGGTTCATTGATTTCAACATTGCAAAATTTTTAAAGCCTTGTTTGCTCATTTCATAAACATGGACACTCATTGTTGTCTAAAAAAAATAAAAAAAACATCAATAAAAAATCAAAAATAAAAAAAAATCAACATCTCAAAATTTCAAAAAACTTGAACAAATTCAAAGTTTCCAATTCAATCACAAAATTTTACATTTATGCTATTAGTATCTCGACCCTCTGCAAGGCAATGGTCGAGCCCAGCAATCAAACTCTAATCATTCACTTCCATAGGGTTGGTACACCCTCCACGAGGTTTCTACACCTCATCGACTTCATCCATAGGGTTGGTACACCCTCCACGAGGTTGGTACACCTCATTCACTTCCATAGGGTTAGTACACCCTCCACGAGGTTTCTACAACTCATCAACTTCATCCATAGGGTTGGTGATGAGTCAATATTTTCTTCACTTCACTTAGTTTATTGTACTAGAATTAATCAGGGAATTGTGCTTAATCGTCCGTTATTTTCCTATTTTTCCTAATTGTGCTTAATTCGATCAGAAATTCTTATTTTAACTAATTTGAATTATCTGAGCTTATTATTTTGCATTATTAATTATGGGAAAATTTTGGATATCTTTTTGGGACATTTGAAGGCTAAATGAGAAATGACAATTGAGCCCAATGCATTTCAGCCACTTCAATTTTCGCTGGTTGCTGTGTGAATTTTGTGTCAACTTGTTTGTCCTCGTTCGAGTTCAATTCGTATCCGTTTTCCATTCAATTTTTTTTCATAGTTTCGTCTAGATGTTTAGTTTCATGTATAGTTTTTACTTTGTTCAAATTCGATCTGTACCGTTCCCAGTAATTTGTTTACTCTCCTATGTCATCCCAGTGCTGCGTGAATGTTGTGTCAACTTGTGTGTCTTCGTTTGAATACAATTCTTATCCGTTTTGCATGCAATTTTTTTTCATAGTTTCGTCTGGATGTCTATTTTCACGTATAGTTTTTATTTTGTTCAAATTCATTTTGTGTTGTTCCCAGTATTTTTTTTACTCCTCTATGTCAGTCTTGTGTTTACTGTTTGAGTGACTTATAAATTGTTTGCATTGTTTGCTTGTTGTTTAGCAATTGTGGTGGCTGAAATTGATCATTTAGAAGCAAAACTTGGAACCCACTTATGCATCACACGGCCAATTCATGTTTAAAGCACATGAGGAAGAAAGTGTAATGTGCATTCTCTGGCTGCAACTTTGAAAGTGGAATTAATATTGAAAAAAAAAAAAGAGTTGAATGTGGGGCTGATTTGATGACATGGAAACCACTCATGAAGAATAAATTGGAAAGTGATGCCAAAAGTCTGAAACATCACGTGAAAGTGGAGAAAGCATGGGAGAATAAATGGTGTATGATGAGATGGAAGCCAACACATGCTGAAGGCAACACATCAACACATTTTTACGCATCCCACATATACACATGGCTGCACCACTTCATTTCGCTGAAAGCACATGACATAAGTAAGTGAAAATATAAAAAAATGATATAGGTAACATTGGAAGTGGGAGACTCGGCATTCAGGAAAGCAAGCCACGGGAATCTTGTTTCTTTAATAACTAAGCAAAGGAAGAAGTGTCCCACACCCACTTACAAGCAATAACTCACTTACTATAGAATGAAGAAGTGGTGCTGTCCGACACACATGCTTTAAGAGAACAAAGGCAGCAATCATACATGGAAAAGGACAAACTTCAATCATCTTTTGGAAGTGAAGGGTGAATATAACAAGTGTGTCACGGCCAGAGTTCAGTATTGGATTTCATTAATTCAATATTATCAAGGGATGAAGTTCCATGGTTTTCACTCCAACTTGGAGCAGCCAGCAAGAGGGAGAGAGGTGGACAACAACGTATGCAGGCAGCAACACAATTTCCCATCCAGCAACGTCCAACATTTCTTCAATGCTTGAAGGGTGCAGTCACCACCTATGAAGCTTCACGGTTTCTTTGATGAAGCTGGCAGTAGTTTCACGTGCAGCACCTTGGTCCAGCTTGGAGAGAATGGAGGGGTCCTCACCCTGTTTTCTCACGGAGAGAAAACTATTGCTCAGCATGCAAGAAAATAGGTTCACGGGTTCTGAGTTTTGGCTATAAATGGAGAAGCATCCAGGAGAGAAAAATCATCAGATTTTAGAGTAGATTTCTAGAGTAGAAGTTAGGTTTCTGGCTTGGTTTTCTCCTCCCCTATTGGGGAGGTTTTGAATTTCTTTTAGTTACCGTTTCCATGAATCTTGTAATTTCCAGTTTGCATTTTCAAATCAATGTTCGTTGAATTTTCTTCTCATTTACCATTTTCTGCTCAATTACTGTTATCGCAAATGCGAATCTTTGACAAATTTCATTTTCAGTGAAGTGTTTTTAATTTTACCGTCTCTTTTATTTTACTATTTAGTATTTTCTGCATCGTTTAATTTTATCGTTTTCAATTTACCGTTTCTGAATATTTACTGTTCCATGTTTACCGTTTTCCGTTTTTACCGTCGTTTACTTTCTTGATTTTACTATCTTTAAAATTTACTTCAGTGTTGTTAAATTCTGTTTTATTTAAATTCAGTTGTTTTTCAATCTATTTTATTTTTCTGTGTCAAAAACAATCACAAAACCCCCCCTTCTTCGTGTCAAATCTAAGACTGAACCACATAAATTGGTCCTTGAGAGACGACCTAGGAGTCACTTCCTAGTTATACTGCATTAATTTCTGCACAGAAAATTTGTGGGGCCCGCGACAGCCTCAACAATTTTGGCGCCGTTGCCGGGGACCAATCAATAACGGTTTGGTTTTAGATTCTTGTTATGTAAATTTTTGTTCTGTTAATATGTGTATTTTGTGTGTTTTGTGTTTTGTATTTTTGTAGGCGACAACGACACCTTCAGCAAATTTTGGCGGCGTTGTCACTTCAGTTTCAGGTTCTTGTTTTAGATTTTTGTTGTGTTTTTCGATTATGTTGTGTTAATGTATGTTTTGTCTTTTATATTTTATTGTGATGTGTTCTGTATTTAGTTGCTATATTTAAAAAAAAAAAAAAAAAAAAAATATTTTACTGTTGATGTTCTGTCTTGTTTATGCCTGTAGCATGTTTAATTGTGTTGTGTTTTATCTTGTGTTGTGATGTTCTATTTTCTTTATGCGTGTCATATGTATTTTGTTTGTTAATTAAAAAAAAAAAAATTTAAAAAAAAAAAAAAAATTTATGTGTTGTTTTGTGTGTTCCTGTAGCATGTATAAATGTGTTGTGAATTATCTGTTTAGTAATTTTTAGTATTTACTTTTTATTTGTTTTATTTTTATTTTTCGATGTCTACCTATTTTAATGTTGTGAATAATGCTTATTCTGCCAATGTCTGTGATTATGATTCTTATTCTGCATATTACTTTGATTTTAAATCTGCTGATTTTTATGATGAGAACAATATGTTCCATCATCCAATTTCTAAGAGCTCTCTTTGGGAGCCAGTTCCACAATATGAGAATCAGCAGTATGATTCTCCTATTCAAATAACTCCTCAGCCTTCTACTTCTGAACCTACTTTAAAGGAGTTACTAGAGCAGATGACAATGCAGAACATTCAGTTTCAGAAAGGGAACATGCAGTTCAAGCAAGAGAGCATGGAGTTCCAGCAGGAAACTCAAGCTGCCATACAAAATCTGAGTGATCAGATCAGGCAGATGGCCACTCTTGCACCTGAGGAGACTGATGAAAATTTTGGGGACCCGGCAGAAGTAAGCAGTAATCCTGAACCAGGTAGACCACCTTCACCTTCCCACACTCTTGAAATCTTCAAGGAAGAGGAGGTAAGCATACCTCAATTTGATTATATTGATGACTATGTTGTTGAGAGGTATGCTAATGACTATATTCTTGCTGAGTCTGATTTTAATTTTTCCTCTGTGCATGATGAGGACCGCTTTTTACTATCACATTCAAATATTTGTTCTCCATGCACTGAACATGAATCTGAACCTGTTATAGATATTGTTTCTACATTTCAAACTGATTCATGTTATGAGGTTGTATCTAAGGCTCAATATGATGAATTGGGATTGGGTGTTATACCTCTGCATGACATTTCTGTGGAACCAATTTGCACTAACCATACTGCAGGAGGTACGTATAAATTTGATGAGCAGACACCCACAATTGAGGACAGAGGTGCAAGCACCCAGAACGATTTCAACATCAACAGGCACCTATTGAATCTAGTCATCAACAATAATTGTTTGGATCCAGCCGTGGAAGACATTTCACTGCTTGATCAAATCTGGAGGATGAAGCAGTTCCTCCTCAAAACTTCTGTGCTGGATCATGAAGTGGAAAACCTCTCCCTACAAGTCCAAAATTGGCAACTGCCACCCTGACCAGGGGAGTTTTCTTTTTTCTTTCTTCCCCGTTTTCCTACTTTTATTGCATTTGTCCTTTATCTGTTCAGTGTTTTAACTGATGATCTTATGCTTAGAACACGTTTAGGACAGTGTAGTTTAAGTGTGGTCTTGGGGGAGATTCTGATTTTTGTTTTAAGTTTGTTTTTCCTTTTCTTTTTAGTTTTCGAATTATTATTATTATTTAAAAAAAAAAAAAAAAAAAAAAAAACAATTTAAAAAAAAAAAAAGTGTTCTGTGTTTTATTTGCTTCGTGATTTTTAGTGTTTGTACTAAAAAGAAAAAATAAAAATAAAAATAAAAATTTGTGTTGTGTTTCAAGTATGTTATTTTGTTAATGTATGTTTTGTAAATATATGTTTTGTCTGCTGTTTTTGACATTTGTGTTCTTTCTGCTTTGATATTTTGTGTTCGGTATTAGGTCTTTTGTTTCGTTAATATGTGTTCTGTTTTTATTTATTTAGTTTTTGAAAAAAAAAAAAATAATAAAAAATCAACATAGTGCATAATTAACATGTAAGGGCAGAGAGGTGTAATTTGAGCTAAAACTATCTGAGTACTTTTATTGAAAATACCAAATACACCGAAAACAGTCTGTCTTACACTGATAATAATAAAAATAAAAACAAAAACATAATAAAGATGTTCGTTGTTCGATCATTTCTGATCGTTAATATTACAAACCAAAAAAAAAAAAAAAAAAAAAAAACATCATAAAAATAAAAACAACAAAAATATAAGTGTTCATATTACAGCCCATATTCTGGCCACACTCGGCCAATAAAAACATAAAAAAAAAAAAAAAAAAAAAAACATAAAACATCAAAACTGAAAGAACTCTCGAGCTGGTTGTGGTGGTCTAAGAGAGAGCTCCGTTGAGGGAGCTCTGGTTCGGAATGCGAGCGGAGGCTTTGGTGGAGGAATTTCTCGTTCATTTCTGTCGTCATCGATGATGATCGGAACTGGAAACAAATTCAGCAGCCTCGGTGCCCTCATTATCACCCAGTTTTTTTCTTTCAAACAAAAAAAAAAAAAAATAAAAAAAAAAAAAAATAAAAAACATGTGTTAATAATAGAAGAGGAAGTGAAAAAATTTCAATGATGGTATGATGAGAGTTCTTACCGTACATGTACAGCGGCAGTTGTGAAAAGAGAGTGCCAGTGGGGTCTATCTCCGCTTGCCAGTGCTTGACCCGATTGCCGTGGTTGTTGAACCAGCAGTGTACGTTGTATTCAGTGGCTTCGCCGAAAGCCCTTAGTCGAGACGCGATCTCGACGACTTGCGCTCGGCTTGGGTGTGTGACCCCATAGTTGAATATTTTGGTCATCATCTGGATTTGATCGTCGGTAGGACGCCACCGTTGACTGGTATATCTCTCTGATTCCGTTTCACTCATCCTTCCTCTCGTAATATACAAATACATAAATAAAAAATAAATATAAAAATAAAAAGAACAAAAACATAAAAAAAGAAAAAAATAAACATAAAAAAATAATAAAAAGAACTAAAAAAAAGAGAAGCATAAAAAATTTTTTAGATTAGATCTGTGTTTTCTTTATTTGTTCTTGTTTTCCGTTAAATTTATTTTGTCCTGTCTGTCTTTGATTGTTTTTGTGTCTGGTCTCAGATCTGTTTCACGGTCCTTGCAAAGGGTCCTAAACGGATCTACGTCCAGTGTCCTTGTCCATATTGTTCTTGTATATTCAGTTTCTGTGTTTTAGTTTTAAGTGGGGTACGTGGCGTTGTTCTACCCGATTGTCTCTGCCATACCTTCAAACGAAGGGAGATTAACGTCTGGTTTCCAGCCGATATACCCCTTAAGTTTTAAGACAATTGTGTTTTATGTGTTTTAAGTGTTTAGCAGGTGAAAAATAAAGAGCAGAAAGCTGAAAATAAAGATGGAAAGCAGTAAAGGGAGAGCAGGGCAGAGATGAAAAATAAAGGTAATACAGAGAGAGAGAGAGCAGAAAAAACGGAAAGAAAGGCAGATCCAGGAGCAAAGGACTTACCTGGAGTAGTAGGCTGGCAGAGAAGCTCCTCGCAGATCTCAGACTCTTCAGATGGCACGGTGGCAGAGGTTCCAGATGCTCAGGTTGAGAGTGAGGAGAGCGAAGAGAGAAGAGAGCAGAGAGAGTTGAGAGAGGAGCAGAGGAGTAGAGAGAGATTGAGCGTTCAGAAATGGCGCTGGACGCGGAGGAGCAGCCTTTTATAGCAGAAAGCTTTCCACTGTAGCAACAGTTCCGGTCTTTGCCACCGAGACTGTTGTCACAGTACCGGTATCCTTTTTCAGAAAAAAAAAAAAAATAATAATAAAAAAAAAAAAAATAAATAAATAAAATAAATAAATAAATAAAAATAATAAAAAATATTAGCATCTACTGATGGGTGCTAGGTGTTTAAGACATCTGCTGATGGATGTCCCTGATAACATCTGCTGATGGATGTTACTGAAAAATTTCTTCCCATTTTTCCTAACTTTTTATTGCACTTGTCTATATTATTTGACTGCTCTGAAATTGATCATCTGATGATTGTAACACACTGAGGACATTGTGTGATTTAAGTGTGGTCTACTGGGAAGAAATTCTGATTTTTCTGATTTTTCTGTTAGATTGTATTTTGTGTGTTAAATTTTTTGTTTTTTGAGTGTTAAATTTTTTTCTCTTTTAAGTTATTTTTATCCAGTTTTGTGTGCAATAAATTTTACATTTTTCTCTTGATTTCTGGATGATGTCTAAAGTTGTAGATTTTTCCTTCACTTCATTAATACTTATGGTTTGAAATCCTTGCTTTTCTCTGCTTGGAAACATGATTATGTGTTTAAGAGGTTGATTTGATTGTGACGAATACCCTGTGTGAGATTTGAGCCACTTAATTTTCTTTTTTGTGTGTGATATGTCTCTTGAATGCTTGCACATATGCCTTGGCTTGATTCTTTTTGATATAATTGATTGATATGCATGTTCAGACGTGATAAAGGCATTTTTGTTCTTGAGCCTCTTTAGCCAAATAAGCCTACCCTGTTATTATCCTTTGATAACCCCTTTGAGCCTATACTTTCCCCATTTCTTTGTGTTGAAGCTCATACACTGACCCTAAGTGAAAAATAATGATTACCTTAACCTTAGGAAAGTCTGGAGCTATATAAGTGTTTTATGAAAAAGTGTGGTCTCCTTGGGAATTCTGATGAAATTGGCTAGTTGGTTCCTCATCATGTTTTGAAATGGTGATTTATATCCTGTTGTGTGATAAAGAAAAAAAGAGAGACAGGATGAAAAAAAAAAATGATGAGAAAAATGAAAAATAATTTTGTAAACAATGGAGTCGAGAAGAGGATTGAATTAGAGGTTTGGGTGAGATTTGATTGTATTTACTCTTGTTCCCCATTTGTCCTCTATTTTCTTCTGAGCTGTAACTACTTATCCATATTTATCCTCCCCTGTCCTTGGCCCCATTACAACCATGTAAAGACCTTTTGATCTGAATATGCATATGTTTTAAGTATTGATAATTAGAAACTTGCCAAGTCTACTTGTGTTTGTTTTCTTGAGTACATTGAGTTGAAATTATTTACCCTAGACACTTGAGAGAAACACTGTGAGTGCATCTGTGAGGTTTTGTTATTTTTGAATCACCTCTTAAGCTGATTGATTATTTTTCTGTGTATTGAATTGCTTGGATGATTTCTGTAAGTATCTGCTTTATTTGATTTTGTATCGGATATTTTCTACTTCTTTTCTCTATCCAGAATTCTTGAGAACTGTGTAAATTCTGTTTATTTTTCTTGCGAGTTTTTATTTTCTGTATGTTGCGTCTCTGTTAATCCTTTGAAGTCCTTTGAACTATTCCCTGATTTGCGTCTTGATTTTGCCCAGGAGTGCAAAAGACTAAGTGTGGTCTATTTTGATGAGTCAATATTTTCTTCACTTCACTTAGTTTATTGTACTAGAATTAATCAGGGAATTGTGCTTAATCGTCCGTTATTTTCCTATTTTTCCTAATTGTGCTTAATTCGATCAGAAATTCTTATTTTAACTAATTTGAATTATCTGAGCTTATTATTTTGCATTATTAATTATGGGAAAATTTTGGATATCTTTTTGGGACATTTGAAGGCTAAATGAGAAATGACAATTGAGCCCAATGCATTTCAGCCACTTCAATTTTCGCTGGTTGCTGTGTGAATTTTGTGTCAACTTGTTTGTCCTCGTTCGAGTTCAATTCGTATCCGTTTTCCATTCAATTTTTTTTCATAGTTTCGTCTAGATGTTTAGTTTCATGTATAGTTTTTACTTTGTTCAAATTCGATCTGTACCGTTCCCAGTAATTTGTTTACTCTCCTATGTCATCCCAGTGCTGCGTGAATGTTGTGTCAACTTGTGTGTCTTCGTTTGAATACAATTCTTATCCGTTTTGCATGCAATTTTTTTTCATAGTTTCGTCTGGATGTCTATTTTCACGTATAGTTTTTATTTTGTTCAAATTCATTTTGTGTTGTTCCCAGTATTGTTTTTACTCCTCTATGTCAGTCTTGTGTTTACTGTTTGAGTGACTTATAAATTGTTTGCATTGTTTGCTTGTTGTTTAGCAATTGTGGTGGCTGAAATTGATCATTTAGAAGCAAAACTTGGAACCCACTTATGCATCACACGGCCAATTCATGTTTAAAGCACATGAGGAAGAAAGTGTAATGTGCATTCTCTGGCTGCAACTTTGAAAGTGGAATTAATATTGAAAAAAAAAAAGAGTTGAATGTGGGGCTGATTTGATGACATGGAAACCACTCATGAAGAATAAATTGGAAAGTGATGCCAAAAGTCTGAAACATCACGTGAAAGTGGAGAAAGCATGGGAGAATAAATGGTGTATGATGAGATGGAAGCCAACACATGCTGAAGGCAACACATCAACACATTTTTACGCATCCCACATATACACATGGCTGCACCACTTCATTTCGCTGAAAGCACATGACATAAGTAAGTGAAAATATAAAAAAATGATATAGGTAACATTGGAAGTGGGAGACTCGGCATTCAGGAAAGCAAGCCACGGGAATCTTGTTTCTTTAATAACTAAGCAAAGGAAGAAGTGTCCCACACCCACTTACAAGCAATAACTCACTTACTATAGAATGAAGAAGTGGTGCTGTCCGACACACATGCTTTAAGAGAACAAAGGCAGCAATCATACATGGAAAAGGACAAACTTCAATCATCTTTTGGAAGTGAAGGGTGAATATAACAAGTGTGTCACGGCCAGAGTTCAGTATTGGATTTCATTAATTCAATATTATCAAGGGATGAAGTTCCATGGTTTTCACTCCAACTTGGAGCAGCCAGCAAGAGGGAGAGAGGTGGACAACAACGTATGCAGGCAGCAACACAATTTCCCATCCAGCAACGTCCAACATTTCTTCAATGCTTGAAGGGTGCAGTCACCACCTATGAAGCTTCACGGTTTCTTTGATGAAGCTGGCAGTAGTTTCACGTGCAGCACCTTGGTCCAGCTTGGAGAGAATGGAGGGGTCCTCACCCTGTTTTCTCACGGAGAGAAAACTATTGCTCAGCATGCAAGAAAATAGGTTCACGGGTTCTGAGTTTTGGCTATAAATGGAGAAGCATCCAGGAGAGAAAAATCATCAGATTTTAGAGTAGATTTCTAGAGTAGAAGTTAGGTTTCTGGCTTGGTTTTCTCCTCCCCTATTGGGGAGGTTTTGAATTTCTTTTAGTTACCGTTTCCATGAATCTTGTAATTTCCAGTTTGCATTTTCAAATCAATGTTCGTTGAATTTTCTTCTCATTTACCATTTTCTGCTCAATTACTGTTATCGCAAATGCGAATCTTTGACAAATTTCATTTTCAGTGAAGTGTTTTTAATTTTACCGTCTCTTTTATTTTACTATTTAGTATTTTCTGCATCGTTTAATTTTATCGTTTTCAATTTACCGTTTCTGAATATTTACTGTTCCATGTTTACCGTTTTCCGTTTTTACCGTCTTTTACTTTCTTGATTTTACTATCTTTAAAATTTACTTCAGTGTTGTTAAATTCTGTTTTATTTAAATTCAGTTGTTTTTCAATCTATTTTATTTTTCTGTGTCAAAAACAATCACAAAACCCCCCCTTCTTCGTGTCAAATCTAAGACTGAACCACATAAATTGGTCCTTGAGAGACGACCTAGGAGTCACTTCCTAGTTATACTGCATTAATTTCTGCACAGAAAATTTGTGGGGCCCGCGACAGCCTCAACAGTTGGTACACCCTCCACGAGGTTGGTACACCTCATTTACTTCCATAGGGTTGGTACACCCTCCACGAGGTTTCTACACCTCATCAACTTCATCCATAGGGTTGGTACACCCTCCACGAGGTTGGTACACCTCATTCACTTCCATAGGGTTGGTACACCCTCCACGAGGTTTCTACACCTCATCAACTTCATCCATAGGGTTGGTACACCCTCCACGAGGTTATTACACCTCATTCACTTCCATAGGGTTGGTACACCCTCCACGAGGTTTATACACCTCATCAACTTCATCCATAGGGTTGGTACACCCTCCACGAGGTTGGTACACCTCATTCACTTCATCCATAGGGTTGGTACACCCTCCACGAGGTTGGTACACCTCATTCACTTCATCCATAGGGTTGGTACACCCTCCACGAGGTTTTTACACCTCATCAGCTTCATCCATAGGGTTGGTACACCCTCCACGAGGTTGATACACCTCAATTCTCTTAACCTTATTAATAATAATAATAAACAAATCTTATTGTTCCTTGTTCATTTTGAAATACGAACGAAATTGGTATTTCTATCTTTACTTATCTTTTACTCTGATAATATAAAAACGTTGTTTGTCATATTATCTAGTAAAATCTAAGTAAAGAGGGGCATCTGTCAATACCCAATTTCGTCCGGGTAAATAAAATTCATCACAAAAATAAATAAAAACATAAAAAAAAAACCAAAATGAAAAATACTATTTATTTTACTTTTTGCACCCCAAATTTTCTTTTAAACACTTAACCCAATGGCCCAAAATAATCTCTTACTTTTTTACTTCCTCACCACCCTTTTTCTCTTATCACACCCCACTCTCCACATCATCATCCACATCACCCTCCACATCTCATTCCACATCATCTACCTTTTTCGTTTACTTTTTCCACATCATTTCCATATTAATTTTATATATAAACTTTTCTAATTTTTCCACTTACATTTTTTAATTATATCTTCTCCATCAACATTTTTTATTATCCATTTTTCTCCACCTTATTTCTCCACCCACTTTTTATATTATTTCTTTCACTTATTTTCCACCTTAACTTTCACTATTAACTATATTTTATTTCACCTAATTCCTCCACCAACTTTTTATATTATTTCTTTCACTTAATTTCCACACCTAATTTCTCCACCAACTTTTTATATTATTTCTTTCACTTAATTTCCACACCTAATTCCTCCACCAACTTTTTAAATTATTTCTTTCACTTAATTTCCACACCTAATTTCTCCACCAACTTTTTATATTATTTCTTTCACTTAATTTCCACACCTAATTTCTCCACCAACTTTTTATATTATTTCTTTCACTTAATTTCCACACCTAATTTCTCCACCAACTTTTTATATTATTTCTTTCATTTATTTTCCACATTAACTTTTACTATTTACTATATTTTATTTCACCTACTTTCTCCACCAACATTTTATATTATTTCTTTCACTTATTTTCCACATTAACGTTTTCTATTCATCTTTTTTTAATTATATTTTATTTCATCTAAATTTTCCACCAACTTATTATATTATTTTTATTCATCAAATTTCTTCATCCTTAACTCTATAAATACCCACATTTTCTTCACACACACAATGACATAATATCCATCTCTTCTCTCTCAAAATCTCTTCATTCCATCCCAAAACTCTACTTCATTTTTCTCTCACATTTTACTATTTCCTAATCTCTCTATACATAATAAATCCCATACCCCATTTTTACTATAAAGCTATCTTCTTCATCTTCCATCTATCTTTCTCACGACTTATTACAAGTAAGGTTTTATTTCATCACACAAATCTTCAACAAGGTACACATTTTCTTTTCATTCT
This sequence comes from Vigna nakashimae, assembly GCA_034642375.1. Lineage (NCBI taxonomy): Eukaryota > Viridiplantae > Streptophyta > Magnoliopsida > Fabales > Fabaceae > Vigna > Vigna nakashimae. The sequence goes on along the minus strand of CM067758.1, from coordinate 43,880,817 downwards.
ATTTATCTGCATTTTGATCATTTTTTTTAGTTTATAAATTTATCCTATTTTCTACCACAATTTTATCTTATGTTTTTTTTTCATATTTTTATGTCATAGATATTTCAACTCACTTCTCTTCTTAATAAAAAAATATAAAACTTTAAAAAACATGTAATGATATAAATATCGGTGTGAGTACTCGTGCGATCGTACGCATTAGCCTAATACTCATTACCCAAAATATAAAATAAACAAAAAAACCGTGTGAGTGCTCGTGCGATCGTACGCATCAGCCTAGTGCTCATTACGCAAAATCTAAAATAAACAAAAAAAGTCGTGTGAGTGCTCGTGCGATCATACGCATCAGCCTAGTACTCATTACGCAAAACAACAAAAACAAGGAAAAAGCCGTGTGAGTGATCGTGTGATCGTACGCATCAGCCTAGTGCTCATTACGCAAAAAAAAAATCTAAATATTACATCAAAAAATAAAAAAATCTTCAAAAATCAAAAACATCAACAATTTCAAAACAACAAACAATATGGCTAGCCAGAACTACGTGATCCTTGATTCTCCATCAAAAGTGGAGATACGTAGGAGCAAGGCCAGTCCTTGTCAGGTTCACTTTCCCAAAAATCCAAATTTATCCATAATCATTTTCCAATTCTCAAACAATTTCCAGACAAACTTTTCAAGCAGTTTTCTAAAAGAACTACGGAACCCTGATTTCTCATTCTTAATGAGAATACGTAGGAGCAAGGTCAATCCTTGTCGGGCCCAAAAAACTAAAAAATACATTTTGTTTTTAGAATTTTATTTTAGGGGAAAGTTAAACATTTTGAAAACCACATCATATTCGCGTATTTAGTTAAAGGTACTGCCTTAGGGCAGGCGTTGTAGGGTGCTAATACCTTCCCTACACGTAACCGACTCCCGAACCAAGAATCTCAGTTTCGCAGACCATGCCTTATCATTTTATGGTTTTTCCGTAGTTTTCCAGAATAAACTATGGTGGCGACTCCAAAACGCTTTTTTCAAAACCCTGCGTTGTTATTTTTCGGATCGTCGTCCCGTCGCGATTCCGGTTGTGACAGTTGTTATTTTAAATATATATATTTATCGATCACATCGTCATTAATATATTCGAACTTTAACTTCCTCTTGTATTAATATATACTTTTGATTTATAATTATTCGTATTCTCTTATTAAGTTTAATGTACATACGAATGCCATTTGGAGGGGAATCTTTATTTGATATTAGACATTCATTTTCAATGATCTCAGAGTTAGATATTGATAACTTTTTTAAACAATAATCCTGGTTATTGATTAGATATTTTAAAATTCAGTGTACAATTAAATCTAGATATAGTTTTAATATATCAATTAAATTTAGATTTTTAAATTTATCTTAAATTAACTAAGTTAAATTAAAGTTGAATTTACTTTGTTAATTAGATTTAGTGTTATATCAATATAATATAATTGATTATTAAGTTTATTAGACATAAGTTGACTCAATTTAACTCAACCTGGATTCAAGATTACTTATATCGATCTATATTTGACTCACTCGATTAGATTGAGTATGAGTTATTTCACCTTAACATCATCTAAAATTGACTTGAGTCAACTTGAACATAGTTTGGCTTTATAAATAATATTTATATGAATTTATCATAGTTTAATGTATTATGTTAATTTTTATGATGTTGGATACCAAAAGAGTTAAAATATGTATAAATATTAGTTTGTGCACCATTTATTAGTTTGGGCACGCTGGTCCAATGGTGGAGGTGTTGGTCCAACTTCCTAGGCATGAGCGACTTGGCTTTGAATCTTTGCTACTGAGGTAATTAAATTCCTTAAGTGATCAAGCTCCTTCCAGCATGGACTCTAAACCGAGCCATGGAGAGACTAAACTGCTTGTGTCTATGGCTTTAGGTGGGAGCAAACCAAGCTCTTGGGTCGGGCTGTAGGGTAGTACTCGACCCATTTGTCCACGAGGGCAAATTAGTGTGTTGGGTAATATTTTTGCTTAATGTCGGTCATGGATAAGAGGTGTGACAGTTTAGGCCTAATTTTAGGGGTTATAAACCTTTGGCTTGAGTCGACTTTGGACCTAGACTAACTTTGGCTTGAGTTGACTTAGATATTAATTATGCAAATTCAAGTGAACAAAATCAAACAAGAGACTAGGATGTGAGCAATCACGAAAAACCAGGTTGGAATAATTCCTCTATACCTATTAATCTTTATCAAGAAAGAAAGAAAGAAAATAGAGAAACAATGAAAAATCGAAAAGGAAAATAATAAGACAACCTCTAAAACTGGGAAGAGGAGATACAAAAGAAACATGAAAGCAACACTTAAAAGCTTTGAACAGAATCCCTCAATATTTGTAGGCAAGTGCATGAAGGGGATTGTTGTTTAAGAAGGATGAAAATTAAAAAAGGAGATGCGCATTGTTGCAGACCATTTGTTACTGATTGGAGATTCACTTGTGCATGTTCTTGGATGGAAACTTAGTAACTTGGAGAAGAAAACTCCACAAAAAGTAATTATAGAATAAAACAATTCATACTTTAATCATTGAATTTTATTTCCTTAGTACCTCTTGTTTCTCCTTGTGAAGAAAGCATTGAAAAGGAACCAAACAAACCAGAAATTTGCTCCAAGATTGCCTTCAATATTGACCTTTTCAAAGACTATGGAAACAAAAGCAAATAAGTCAAGAAAATATGTAAGAATATCCAAATTTATTCTGCAATTGTTCAAAGGAAAAACATATAAAATAAGAATATATGTAAATGACCAGTTAAAGCAAATAAAATGAGAAGCAATGAAAAATTACCTTCACACAGAAGTCATTAATATCTAACAACAACAACTTTGATTCAAAGTAATGAGCCAAGCAAACCCCACCAAACCACCATATGCGTCTTTGAAGTTAGTAATATCTAACAAAACTTAACAAGCTTACATCTTAAAACACCATCGAGGAGGCCGTGAAGAAGGAGGTGGCTCCGGTCAACGATTGATTCCACCTTGTGCGACTCACTCCCAAACTCCTTAAAAACGCGAGCTCTTAGGGATTGCAAAGTGGCGAAGGACTGTGAGGATGGAGAAGCCGAGACAAGAAGGTTGTGAAGATGAAAACGGCAAGACACGAAGTTTGGGAAGATGGAAATGGCGACACGTGCGAATCATAAGCTCTTCAAAACCGACATCGAAGAGCTCCTCAAAAATATCAATCGCAAGGTCAGTGAGCTCCTAATGCTTGCATTTTTGGAATTAGGGATTTGGAGGAGGAGAAGGCTAGAGATTGCGAAGTTACAAAGGATTGTGAAGATGGAGTAGTCGAAACGCGAAAGATGAAGATGAAGAAGTGGAGACGCGAAGAAGAAGATGAAAATGAGGAAGTGGAAAACAAAGCTAGGTCAATGAGCTCCTAATGCTTGCGTTTTCGGAATTAGGGATTTGGAGGAGGAGAAGGCTAGAGATTGCGAAGTTAGAAGGATTGTGAAGATGGAGTAGTCGAAACGCAAAAGATGAAGATGAAGAAGTGGAGACGTGAAGGTGAAGATGGAAATGAGGAAGTGGAAAACAAAGCTCTGGAAGCGCGGGTTTGGGTGCCAAATATTTTGAAAAGTATATTTTGTACAAATATTTTGTACAGTTTCGATAGTTTAATAACGAAACTTTAAACTCTTATAAAAAAGGCTTAATTACCTACTTAGTCCCCATGTTAGGAGGTAATTTTCTGTTTAGTACCCGGTTTTAAAAATGTAGGCATTTGGTACCTATGTTTTGAAATTTGTATCAATTCAATCCTATCCAGTTAACAGCGTTATAATTGATGCGAGAAATTAAGGACGTTAATGATAGCCTGGGTGGAATAGCTATCAAATGTTTGAATGCATCTTCATTAACGTCCTTAATTTCTCGCATTAATTATAACGCCGTTAACTGGATAGGATTGAATTGATACAAATTTCAAAACATAGGTACCAAATGCCTACATTTTTAAAACCGGGTACTAAACAAAAAATTACCTCCTAACATGGGGACTAAGTAGGTAATTAAGCCTATAAAAAATTAATAAAGAAACTTCTGAAACTCTTATAAAAAATTTAAAACAAGACTGCGATTTATTATTAATCCGCTGATAATTAGAAGAGGTTTTTAGAACCCCTAGTTATAACTCTTTTCACCAATCTTCCACTCTTGCACATTGCAAAACAAAATGAAATCTAACTTTTTCAGTTTAATATTTCTCTAAAGTGAAAACTGGCTAGTGAAACATAATTAAATCAGACAAACATTTCCCGCAATCCACATCATTTGACTACCATACATCAGATCCATCACAAGGGATTAAATTAAAGGAAATAATATAAGAAGGATAACCATGAGTGAAAAGGCATATTTTAAGAACAATATATTTTAATAACAATATAAGAAGGATTTCAATGGGAATATATATCCAATTCATTTTATATCCAATTCATTTTGCAGTCTTTGTTTCTTCGTCCTGAACTTTTAAACACCACACTATTTTCAACTCCAATTATCTAGACCTTATGTGTGGCTCTATGAATTCTAAATCTGTATATGTGCAGCAGATTAAAACTGGTTGTCATCCTAAAGCACACCTTTAAAGAAAAGAAGTTAATTACATCACCTACTTCTGTTCTTTGTATTTTGTATTTTAGACCATGTTCTTGACTCCTGTTAGTATGAGCTTACTACAACTATTACTTACATATTTGCATAATGTGCATGATAAGTTTTGATTGTTACATATATTATATTAATTTTTTCTCCTGATTATTTATTGGCAGAGTTTCAGGATGTATGTGTGGATTATTGGCTTACTTCATGGAGAACCTTTTGTCCAGTTTGCAAGTATAGACAATTTTCTCCTTCTTGCCCTTCTTCCCCTTCTTGCTGCTCCTTTTATCCAATAGCATATTAATTATTTGTTGTTTCTCCTCCATTTATGAGTGGTAACATTTGTTTCTTTGTTAAGAGTTAAAAAGCTTAGTGTTTTGAGTGACTAGTGGAAGGAAAGGGATCATAATCTGGTTTTTTAGTCATGTTCAAGTTTGGCAGATTGTGGCTTATTTTTTCCTTTCTCTCGTTACTATCTCTTACCTTGATAAGGATTTACCTTAGACAATCATCATTCCTACCTATACTTGCATCACCAATCTAACACCAACTACCAGTCAAATATCTTTTCTGGTTAACCAATTGCAGAAATTCTTGTCCGTGCCAAAAAATTACAAAGTTGCTGTAATTTTAGGGTCTCTATTCAAGAGTTGAACACTTTATTTTTACAAAGTGATTTTTAACTGCTAGACAAAAGATATTAATATTCAAGTTGTCTAAATTCAGGCTGAAGAAATGAACTTGATATTATTTACTGAATCTTTCAAACTTTAAAGGTTATCATAAACCCCTAAATTATTATGTTCTGCATAATTGATATTTCTACAAAACCATTTTGGTGGTTGAAAACTTTCCTAGTCTACTCTTCATGAACATCAAGTAACTGGATTTAATTGTAATGCAATTTTTATACAGTTGAAACAAATTTAAGTTATGGTTCTTTTTCTTCTAATCATGTTATGTACTAAATAATTTTTTTTAACCTTTTAATAATATATTACCAGTTTAGGTTTTCCATTGTGATAATAAAGGAGAGTTTAAATACAAGTAGTAATCCTGCTTCATCTGATAAATTGTTTGTTAGAATTTTGGTTAATTTGAGAGATAACCATGTCAAATGTATTTGTGATATGTACGTTCCCCTATTATTAACGTCCATGCCGAATTTTCTAGCATCTCCCTAATCAAATCTACGTTTAGACTCAAAAACTATATCAAACATTGTAATAATTTCTTTTTTTATACCAAAACTGTCAAGTTTGCCCTAATTCCCACATTGAGTAATTCTTTCCACAAAACAAAAAACATAATATTAATATTAAGGAAACAACAATGGCAATAAGCAAAACTGAGCAGTTTTTTTCAAAAAATAACAAACATAATGACTTACCTTGTTGCATAATGACTTACCTTGTTGTTGTTGGAAACCCATGTACCACTACGAAAGCGAAGTACTATAGAACCAACCATAGTGAGAAACAATAGCTTTATCTAACCACTTCGATGAGTGCACAAAAAGAACGTCAACCATCAAACAAGTAAACGATAATAATGCACGACTGAACAACAGTGAGAAAAATATGAAGGAAGAAAAATATGAAGGAGTAGGAGAACGAGAACGTTTACGAAAACAAAAGTTAGAAAATGAGAAAAGGGAACGCTAACCCTAGAAAAATAATCTTTAAAGTATTTCTATTTTATTAGAATTTTGCTATCACACCAATTTTTTGCTATCACACCAATTTCTATATCTATTTTTAGCATAATCGAGAAAAGCTTCACTTGCCATGAACGAAATTGCCATGCATATTACCCCTTCCAATAGTTAGATGAGGTTTTTGGAACCCCTAGTTATGAATAAGTGGATTCAGTCAATTATTTAGAATTAATTGATTAATGTGTTCATCTAATATTCATTTGATTACTATTTCCATAATAGTAGCTTATTAGTAATTATAAGGTCCAATGACCTAATTATTCAGTATGAGAAATAATAGATCAATTGATTATTTGTGAGCTACAATATTATAATTTTGGCGTTTTGATAGCTAACTATTTTGAATTTTGCTCATCTTGATTGATCTGTGAATATATAGTTGTAGCAGTTTATTGTTTTTACTTGAATAAAAAAAGACTTGTTCAGATTTCAAGCATGAACAATAATTCAATTCATATTGATTTCTCATATATAATTCATTTTGTAATTTTAAATCATTCATTAATAAATTTGAACTTTTATTATTTAGTTTGAAAGTATGAATAAACTTAAGTATGATGCATTTGATTTATACATTTTATAAACTTTTAGATTTGTTTAAAATAATTTTATACTCAGAAAATGATCTACAAGTTAAAGACATAACTTTATTTCTCATACTTAGGTATAAAAGAAAAAAGAGACTCTTCCTTCTCACAAACTAGAACAACATATTATATTATAGTTTATAGGATTCTCATCTCATCTCACGAGACCCTCGCATCATCATCGCATGCATATTATTTTCAGTGACCAACAAACTAAGCACCACACTTACAAAAGGACACTAAAGTAACAACAACACAAGGAACGAGTCATTAGTTAGGTTCATTTCTGGTTGTCCATGTCCATGTTCCTGTTGATGTTGGTCATGTTCCTTCCGGTGTCAGCACCACCATCTGCATTTATGTTCCTTCCGCTGTCAGCACCATCTGCATTTCCTTGGCGTGCAGGAGGTGTGCCAGTGGTGGAATAAGCAGTGCTGTATTCAAATCCGGAGGCTCCGTAGTTGGGGCCACTGTAGGGTCCACCCGTAGGTGGGGCCCCATAACCAGCATTCCCTATGTTTCCATAAGCGTAGTTGGCCACTGGGTCTATTGCCGTTCTGCTTCCGAACTCGTCTCTCCACCGATCCCACTCGTCGTTGTTCTTGCAAATATCAGGGTTGTTATGACGCACGTCATAGTCTCTCTGATCGGTACCGGATTCCTCTCTGTTGGGTTGTTGGTGTGCCATTTGGAAGAGAACCAATGCTGATTTGTGAGTGTGTGTGAGTTTGAGGTTGTCTTTCATATACTGAGAGGTTAGGCGGTGGTGAATTAGGGCAAATCACACCTTAGGTTATCAGCATCTGCCACGTTGCTTTTGAGTCATTTGTTCTCAACACGTAGCTTCTCTCAATTTTAACATGGTTAACAATAAGAAGCTTTAGAACCTTCTCATTACATTCCAGACTTCAGAAAGTTTCATTTTTTACATGTAACCTTTTAGTTATATACAGTAATTATTTGTGTGAGGCTTCACAGATATAGAAATCTTCAATTGTTTCCAAGTAGCCTAAATGATATGAATGTGAAATTTTTTTTATATCAATTTGATATAATCATATTAAAAAATAATAGTATTTGCTTATTATAAGTGAATAACCAATTCAACTTTACCATATTCCGTTTTCTCTTCAATATTATTAGTAAAAACAAATGTGTGTTATTTTTTATGATAACAAAATTAATGATAATAAAAAAATTATATTTTAAAAAATCAAATAAAAATATATAAGTTCAGTTTGAAAGAAGGAGAGAGTGGACAAGAATGTAGATTTAATTTCTTTTATTAACAAAATACTAATAATTAACATTTATAAAAAAAAATAATAAAATAATTATTTTAATTTAAATTATAATTACTTTAAAAAAATGGCATACACCTGAGAAATTTTCTTTACACAATAATATAGATTATATAAATAAATATAATTAAAAAAAAAGAAATGATATATAATAAAAGTTGAAGATCATATTTATATAGTATGGATGAAATAATTATATAATTTTTTATTTTTTCTTCTATCACAATATATAAATTATTATAAAACTTAAAAAAATTATAAATTTGCCATTGGAAGTCTGAAAATGCAATAAATGAAAGGAAACAATTTTTGTTTCCAAAATTCAGACAAATGAAAAAGAACAAGGGTTGTATTATCTCAACGAAACCGTTCACACTGATAGTTGTAAAAGTTGATTATAAAAGCATTATTCGTTCAAACGTTTTTGGAAGCCGCAGATTATTAGTGAATAAAATACCTTTTGCTTCAAGGTGTCATTATATAGATAGATATACTATTACCAAAAAGTAAAGCAAATAAAGTAAAGTTTTTGCTTGAGACGAAAAATCATTCAATTTTAGTAAGTGTCCTAAAAAAACACATTATCAGTTATTTGTAAATTGTATATGAGATATAATATTGATGTGGATGTTACCAAGATAAATTTAAAAGAGATATATTCCATCAAATCTTTATTGAATTGAAACTTTCATTGAAGTCGTGGATGTCATGATGAAATCTAATTTTAAAAGATATTGGTATGACTTGTTTTACACTAAAGTCCTGCATCTCATACACTAGTTTTTAGTTTGAAATAAAAAAGTTAAAAGCCATGATTTATACACACAACTCATTTACAAAATTGTTGTTATCAATAATATTCTTAGTCGTCCCTTGTCATAAACATTCTAAGACTTAGGCACCCCTTAATACCTTGAGCTCCTAGTCAAATTTTCAGTTTCATATATTTTATGTTTTTTAAGAGAGAATCATTCCTTTAAATTCAATGATTACTTCCATATAAATACACTATAGAATACTTTTATTATCCACATAAATTTATCAATGATTTTTAATCTTTGATAATGGATGAATATTGAAGGATTTACCGACAAACTAGATTGTTTTTTTACCGACAACCTATGACTTTCGATAATGTGCGGTGACATAAAATTCCAACGGGACTTGGCCTTCGATAATGTCGATGGTGTATTAAGTTCGAAATTTGGGTATTCTTTCCCCAAATTTTCCAAAATCAATTTTAGAACTCCTTCTCCTTTCCCTCCCTTTCTCTTGAGGTAACCCTTGTGTGGGCACGAGGTTGGAGTTCCCTAGCCGGTTTGAAGAGCGTGGTAGTCCGAACAGTGGCGTCGGTTCGTTGTTTGATAGGTGTTTTTCCTTTCCTTTTCTGTCTTTGTGGATATTTCCTTCTGTTAGCACGATGTTTCTTGCCCTAAGTCGGTTTCAAGAGGTTGCTGTTAGGGACGCTGACAGTGGTTCCTTGCTTGGTGGTTGGTTTGCGGGTTGGGTGGCTAGGGTTCTTCTTCGATCTGGGTGTTGCGGTAAGGGTCGTGGTTCGTGGAGCTTAGTGTTAGGAGGGCTTTGTCGTGAAGTGTGGTTGGCTGTTGCGTAGTGCTTCATTGTCACATTTTTTAGTCAGGTTTGATTTGTGTGATTCATTGTCTCCTAATGTTTGAATCGTGTTGTGAAGCTCGTTCTTTAGTGGATAATATTTTGTTGGTTATGATTCTATGACATTGATTTTTTTATGAAGCATTGATGATAACATTCATGATTTATAAAATGTCCACGAAATGGGAAGGGTACTTATAGAATTCTATTGAAGACCTTATAGACCGGTATGTACGGTGTTTGTGATAATTGTGGCATAAATGAAGATGTTAATGATGCTCAAATGTTTTATGAATATTGACTCTACTGTAATGGTGGATAATATACTGTTATTTGATGATGAAAATTTATTATTATGTTGCTTTAAGTGAATGAATCAGTGTGTAAGGTATATAGGATGTTGGATTTTATGATCCAAATCTGATCACACTTGGTTGTACTCCTAATATGATAAAAAATGTAATTGTTGTAAAACCAATTGCTCATAAGTTCCTTGGTGATTTGGTCTCGGTATAAAACAATTATGGTTTGTAACAATTATAGGTGACTGATGTGTAATTATATATAACATAGGAATGTGTTTAAAATGGAATTAAACTCTATTTGAGTGAAGCTGATGTTATTTAGTCCACTTGAGTATCAAACTCCTATGTGTGAGAGGAAACTGATTTAGGTTGTCTTAGTAACAACCTAGAACCTAAAGGTAGTACCTAAAATACACTAAAAGTGCTAAGAATGCAAAGTGTATTAAAGTACTAACCAAAACAGTAAACTAACTATCTAGACAAGTATTAAAACATAAAGGAAAGATAAAAATGAGGTGACAATTAAAAAATACTAAGAAAATTAAAATTTGACCATTAAGCACCTAAAATTACACTAGAATAGGGTAAATGTGCTAAGCATGAAGATGTGCAATCTGTAAGAGATACCTAAAACTATCTACACAAGTTGTAATGGACAACAAATGACAAAGAATTGAGTCAAGAAGTGATTACTACGACAACTTCTAAAAATCACTACTCAAATCTCAAAAAGGTCAACTAGAATTGCAAAGTGCACTAGTCGCACAAGAAATTAGGAAGAAAGTATGCTAACAAGTTTAGAATGGTAAAACCTAGCTAATTAAGAACTCACACTACAAAAACTACCTAAAACACAAAATATGACAACCTAGAACCTAAATGTAGTACCTAGAATACACTATAAGTGCTAAAAATGCAAAGTGTAATAAAGTACTAACCAAAACAATAAACTAACTATCTAGATAAGTTTTAAAACATAAAAGAAAGATAAAAATGAGGTGACAATTCAAAAATTCCAAGAAATCAAAATTTGACCATTGAGCACCTAAAGTTACACTATAATAAGGTAAATGTGCTAAGCGTGAAGATGTTTAATCTGTAAAAGATATCTAAAACTATCTACACAATTTGTAAAAGATACCTAAAATTGGGAATTCACCTAAAGTAACTTAAGAATGGATATTCTACACATCTTAACAAGTTTAAAGTTGTTAAATGAAGGTAAGAAACATGTCAAATTGGATCAAATAGGTAAATATCAAAGTTTGGCTACTTGAAACATAAAAAAGTGTACTAAATCGGTGAGAAATTTGGAATTCACCTAAAGTAACCTAAGAATGTGTATTCTACACATCCTAAGAGGTTTAAAGTTGGTAAGTGAATCTAAGAAACATGTCAAATTAGATGAAATAGCTAAATCTCAAAGTTTGACTACTTGAAACCTAAAAAAATGAACTAAATAAGTGAGAAATTGAAAATTTACCTAAAGTAACCTAAGAACGTTTATTCTAGACATCATAACAAGTTTAAAGTTGGTAAATGAAGCTAAGAAACATGTCAAATTATATGAAGTAGCTAAATCTCAAAGTTTGGCTACTTGAACCTAAAAAATGTACTAAATAAGTGAGAAATTGGAAATACATCTAAAGTAACTAACAATGTGTATTCTACCCATCCTAACAAGTTTAAAGTTAGTAGATGAAGCTAAGAAACATGTCAAATTAGATCAAGTAGCTAAATCTCAAAGTTTAGCTATTTTAAACCTAAAAAAGTGTATTAAATAGGTGAAAATTTAGAAATTCACCTAAAGTAACCTAAGAATGTGCATTATACACATCCTAATAAGTGTGCTACCATCTAGAGGAACAAAGCTTCTGAAAAGGGTGGGATCCTACATTTCGGTGGATCGATCACAGTTCATGAACATGTCATTTGCATTGTAAACATTGATCACTTCTCTATCTTTTTCATATATAACTTCTATATTTTCTATTTTATGTTCACTTCTAACTCGAAATTTTGTTACAGGCAAAAGATTTGGGACAGACGGTCCATGTTGATGAGGTTTTTACACAGACTCATGTTCGAAAGGAAACTAGTAATTTTTCCTTATGTTACTGCATCATTCACTAACGTTGCTTTTAATGTTTGAACATGAAGATTTTTTCATGAGACTTTCACAAGTTAGATCCGAATATGGGTAAACTCCTACCCCGGATAACACGAATAATGAAGACGATGACATCTGTAGGACACAATGCTGGGTCAATGTAGTTGGTGGAAAAAAAGGAACGAATGTATGGTGCAAGACAACTTGCTGCAAACTACACAACAACAAGAGGAGGTACTTTGGATCACTAACATTCTTCTTCCACCACCACTACTTACGAGGTTGTTGTCTGCCTAACACAGACACTAGAGCAACATGTCCAGGAATACTCTGATTTGAGACACGAGTTTACAAACTTTAAACAATTGGTCATTGGATTGTTGCCTGAAGCTTCATAGCTTCAATCCACTGTCCCTCTGACCCAGCTATGACTCTCCTCATCCCCCGCCGTCCTAGAGTAGCCTACATCAGTCCAACCCACTCTAGTCCAGTCCAGATCAATGTAGCCCACAATAGTCCAGTATACACTAGTCCAACCACCTGCACAACAACAGGACGATGAAGACCATTCTGATGATTGTGTAGATTATTAGTCTTCTTGTTATTATTGAACATACATGTTAGAACATTATGATTATGGTATATTACATTTCCTTATGTGTTTCAAACATATACTTTGTTGGTGTAGATTATATTGTTTTATGTTTACTTTACAAATACAAGTTCTTAAATTTGAACAATACAAATTTTGTCATATTGTTTATTCCATCAGTGATTGGACTATTTTGGGGTGTATATAATGCAGTTCTGTCTATGATTTGAAAATGTTATGCATGTTTATTTGTGTTGTGAACATTTTATGCAGGTTTGGGTAGTTGGATAACAAATACAAATTGAACTTAATTATGCTTGGTTGTTTCCAATGTAATTAACGACGACTTTTTCCTTCGATAATTACCGACGGCCTAATCCTTCGGTAATTATCAAAGGAAAAGGTAATTGGTAATTATCGACATATTAGGCCGTTGTATTTATCGAAGGCTGGTAATAGTTACCGACAATTGATTTATCGACGGATATCTGACCGTCGGTAAGCCGTCAAAAATAGCGTATTACCGATAGATTTTGGCTATTTTCGATGGATAATGTCTGTCGATAATCCTTTTTTTTTGTATGATGGTTTAGGGTTTGGGGTTTAGAGTTTGGGGTTTGGGGATTGAGGTTTGGGTTTGAGGTTTAGGCTTTGGAGTTTCGGATTTCAGGTTTCGGGTTTAGGAGTTTTTCAAAATTGAGGGAGCACAAAAACTTAAAATTATACGCTAAACTAAGTAATAACATACATCGTTTAAATGTGTATTTGTTAAATATAAAAAAGGGGAAGATTGTTAAGACAAAATCGTCTATGCGATTAAATGGTCTCATGTTATGAAGTTTAACCAAATAACATTGAATGGAATAATAATATGAAAACAACATAGGATGAAAATACAAAGACTTAGAACAAAAATTCCCAAGACATAAAACCTTAGGAAAACACTTAGAATTTTAGGAAATAGAAAAACAGTTAAGCCAAAGACCATAACGCAATGATAAAAGAAGTCAAAAGTGTCTAAGAGAGTTGAAGCTAAAAGTGTAAAGCTTATGATACCTAAAGGGTACACAGATTAACTCTCGGAAAAATAAAATGTCAAAGACGATGTCATTGACAAAACACACTAAAAGACTAAACCTTAAATCACAAACAAAGTTAAATGTTGTCTCTCTATAAAGGCAAAAAATAACAAAAGCGTTTACTGTGCCTAAACGATATCATAAGCTAAAAAGATACTTTTTCAAGATGAAGTCTTTAATCAAAGTTTGGTATCTTTGGAAGAAAAATTTAATTGTTAAAGGACTTTGTTGTTCTAAGCAAGCATTAAATGACATTGAATGCTTAACATTCAAAAAGACAAAAGTGATAAGAAAAAACATATCTATTACATGCACAATCTACTTTATTCTTTGTAGATGAATGTTCCTTACTTGAAGCCATATATAAATGAACATACAACCTACGTCAAGCAAAGGACTGAAAAAACATGTATGCTCTAACAAGTTGACTTTATCCAACGACTATTGTACACAAAGAAAGAGAAAGCACAAAAATCAAGGCCAAAAGTTTAGTCTAACGGACATTTATCCAAAAGCCTATAAATACAAGAGCTTTCAAATGAGGAATCAAGATGATAACTAGAGAAAAGCTTACAATGAAATATTCATCCTAAGAAGCATTCAAAAAGAAAAGAAAGACCTCAAGAAAAAGAATACATCTAAGTAGAAGAAGAGAAAAAAGAAGAAAAGAAATACTCTCGAGCTTCATTGTCATATCACTTTTAATACATCCTCTCTACAATGTAAGCAATTGTTGATTGCAATTCTGAAGAGAATTAAAACCACTTGTTGAAACTCGATTAAGTTAAGAAAATCTAGGCAAGGTTGCTTAGTACCAAGAGTGGTGCGGACACTCATCTAGTCTACGGTAACAAGAGGTTATTCGCTAATTGAGGAAACTAGGAGTGGTGAGAATACTCATTTAGTCTAGGGTAAGATGAGGTTATTTGATGACTTAGAAGATCAGGAGTGGTGCGAATACTTAATCTAATCTTCTATAGATTATAGTAGAACCCTTTACGGAGGAGACTAGAAGTAGCTTAGTTGGAGTGAACCAGTATAAAATATCTGTGCAATTACTTCCTCTCTTGTCTAAATGCTTCTCTTATAAAACAATTGCGTTTTTATTTCTAAACCACGAACATTCTGAATAACACGACAAAAACATTTCTTGAAACAATTCTTTATTAGGTTGGCCATTTAAGCTTTTAAAATAAAATAATAAAGCTCTACAACATGTTATATCAGAAGGGTTGCGAAAAGAATTTTTCCATTAACACTATTCAACCCCCCCCCCCTCTCCCTCCTTTCTAATGTTTTTCATGTACTTCAAGTCTCGACATTTGGGTTTTTGGAAGTGGAAGAAGTGAGGGAGACTAGTCATGGATTAGATTCTTTGTATAAGATAAAAGAGTGAGTGTAAGGTAGCTTGTGTTTTTATGGTTGTGTGTTTGGGGTGCTTTTGTTTAAAACCCTTTGTTGTTATAATATTGTTTGTTCATTGGTGATAAAATAATGTGAGCGTGTAGGGGAGAAATTTAGGTTGTGGAGTGGTTTGTTTGCATGGTTATGTGAGAGAATGCATGGTTTTACATGTGTGAGTCAACATTTGAATGAGATCCGCGACAATTAATGATGATAGTTTTTTTTATATACTTTTATTACATGACCATATGGGATAAAGATAAGTTGCTTTTGTGAGTATTATTCAGTGTGGAGTCGTGACTTTAAAGAGAGATGAGAAAACTTCATTTTATGTTGTTTTGCATGGTTTTAAGGTTGTTCATCATTTTTTTTGCCGGATGTAAGAGTGGGACATGCACCATTAATGGTGGAAAGAGAAATTGAGTTTATGTGAAAAGGGATAGTGGGGACCATGATGTAATATAATATTATGTTATTAGTAGGTATATGATGTAATGAAACGAGTAAGTTATGTGAATGAATGAATTTGGTGAACCAAAGTGGGGTCTACTTAGGTAGGTTAATGGGATTATTTTATTGGAGTATGTTGTTCTTATAGAAAAAGAAGGGGTGTATTTAGAAAGCATATGTTTGACTATTTATATTTAGTAAGTAGATGTTTGACTAATTGTATTTAGTAAGTATATGTTTGACAATTTCATATTTTTGGTTGACTTGAAATAGTTATAATAATTATTTGATTATTGACTTTTGAATATCATTGTGTGATGAGCAAATTTGGATGGCTTACGAGACAAAATGTTTTTGGGTGTGAAGTTGAGAATATATGAGGTTGTTGTGGGAATGTATGTTTATGATGATAAGACATAGTGTTGTGGGGTCGTCTCGTCATACCTAGTAAATTCATATATGACTCTTTCGATCATGGATGTAGGAAAGAAGTTTTCTTTAGCCGTGGATGGGGAAGGAGGATGAGTTCGAGTTGTGATGACTCTTTTGGCCATGGATGCAAGAAAGATGTTCTTTTTAGTCGTGGATGCGGGAAAGAGGTTTTTTACGGCCATGGATGCGGGAAGAGGATGGGTTCAAGTGCTAATAACTCTTTCGGTCGTGGATAAGGGAAAAATTTTCTCTTCGATCGTGGATGCGAGAAGAGGATAGGTATGGTGAAGCATTACAGGATGACTCAAACTAATTATGATGAACATGTGGTAAAGTAAGGTACGAGGGATGGACCATTGGTTCATGGTAGCGACGTGTAACTATGTTTAAGTTATTGTTGTGTTTAATATTGTGATGAATGTTTAACATTTGTGTGTTCTGTTATTCTACTTATGATTGATTCTCAATTAGGTCACCCTATGTTTGTGGTTGTGGTTTCCACCTGCGATAATAATTTTATATGGGAGTAGATGATTCATATATCGTATAATGCGACAAGTTGATTGAGAGAGTTAGGGAACTTATGGTTTATTTGAATAAATGATTTTATTTGAAGTTTTATTTTGTATTGATTGAAATTATAGTTTACTTTTTGCTCATTGTAAAGACTTACTAAATTTAGATTTCCACAATGATATTATGCTTTAAAATTTTTTAAGTTTTACTTGTAGTCGTGACATTCCAAAATTAGGGTGTTACATGGTTTATATATGGTTGGTGAGTTTATAATAAGTTTCACAGAGAAGGAGAACCATTTCATCCAATTGTTGTGGTGCACATGGTAGTAGAGTTTGGAGTTTTTTGTCTTCAGTGTATAAGTTTTCAAACATCTTGAAGGAGATGCTAAGGTCATTATATAAACACTTTGGTGGACAAAGTGATGTTCAAAGTTACTTCAGGTGAGTCTGCATGGTTAATGGGTGACAATGTTGCCTTGTGATAGTGTTAATGCTATTTCCAGCACATCTTCCATTGTCGTGGATTTTCATTGTTATGAACATGGAGATGAGGTTGAAGATGAAGGAGAAACTAATTCCCTTTGACCTGTAACTTATTCTTAGAAGCAGCAAAGGAAATAGAACCATTACAGTAAACTCATATCCAATTACAACAAAGTCGTATCCGATTACAATAGCTCGCATAACTTATTATAACGATAGAGTAATCAATTCTAGACTCGTGTAATCAATTATAGGGATAGAATAATCGATTACAAAACGTTTGAATGGATTTCGTGAGCTTGGAATCAATTATGTGAAGCACGCAACCCATTCCATGAAACTTGTAATACATTCCATGACACTCTAACACATCTTCTTTCTATTGTAGATTTTATATGTTAGAAGGTGAAATTAAAGGAGTTGGTACGTGGTTCTAAGCTTGGATTTAAGTGTGGCTAGTGTAGGAGGTGGCAGACATTGTTGTTAATTGTTGCAAGTGGTAGATGTTAGTTTGTGGTTCATGGAGGTGAAGTTTATTTGTCATTTGGTTTTGTTTGATATGCATTGTTCCGTGTAGTTGTTGGAGCAGGGGTGTTATTTTGTGATAGTGCTACCAAATTCCAATGATTTTCATTGTCGTTGTGTGTTGTGTGTGAAGGTGGTTTGTATTGTGTGGTTTTTTGGTAGTTTGTTGGTGGTTATTTTCCTAGATCCTCCGTATTATGTGTTGGGCTTGTCGTTGTTATGTGTTGTGTTAGAGGATTTGTAGTTCATTGGAGGTGTGTTGGTTTGTGGTGGTTTTGTGCAAGTTTTGTGCTTCTTGTGTGCTAGGAGTTAGGTCCCTGCTTCTGTGCTTAGTTCATTGCGGTAGAAGTCTTCAAGAGGTAAGTTTTATTATATGTAGTATTTAATTATTTTATGAATTATAAATAAGTATGCATTGTTTAGTTAATAATTATTTAGTCAATGCGTTATTATCTATGATTTAACTTTAAATTGGGTTGTTCATTGGACATATTTATGAAATTGTGATGTTTAGTATCTATGTTATTGTTTACAAAATTCTTGGTTTAAGTAATGAAAATATGTTATTTTGTTTTCCAAAAGAATAAAACAAAAATTAAGTTTGCATTATAAATAAATATAGCTTCATCTTTCTTTATATTAAATAGTGTTTATATTTGTTTAAGGGGATGGAAGAAGAATTAAATGTATCGTATTTGGACGGTGAAGATATAGTTGATGATATGATGGTTGTGGACTTCAATATAGTAACACACTTACACTAACAATTACAAATGTGTACAACATTAACCGCAATAAAAATGTTATGCATTATTGCATATGCATTAAATATATTGAATATATATTCGAGCACATAGTGTTAGGGAATTTGTACCAAACAAAAATCGTTGCACAGAGCAATTGATGTATTACCTTGTGCATTCTAATCGGTGTTGCAACATTATTTGTATGGGACCAAAGGATTTATTAACCTTTTGTCAATGACTAATAACAACTAAATTAGTCAAGGATGCAGTTCGTTGACAATGGATGAACAAGTTCCTAGATTTCTTCATATAATTAGACATATATAATATGAAGAATCAGAGTGTGAGATTTTTCTTCCATCGATCTGGGTCAATTCTTAGCAAAGACTTTAAAATGTGTTAAATGCAATTTTAAGTTGAAAATTTGAATTTTTAATCTAGTACTCGGGATCAGAGGAATCCAAATTTGGTAAACAATAGTTGATTTTACTCTTAATGTAAGGTAAAAGTTTGAATACTTAATATTTGACTTTATGAAAACATAAACATGTTCATCTTCATGATGAATTGTCATTTCTATGAATTATAATTGTTTTGAGGTCATAGATGTCATGTACGAGTAAGGGTCCCAAAATTATATGCTCCCAAGTTTTTACGAAAAAATATTGACCAACTCAAAATGTGTTTTCAGCATGTGATTTTAATATGTTCTAACTTATTAACAACAATGAACATTCAAAATGACAACTTATTCAAACAGTACTTCGATGTTTTATCTTCACACTCATCCATACACAACATATAATAGGGATATTGACATAATATTGTTTAAATAAATTGCTTACGTACATTAACGAAAGGATTTAATTATGAATTATAATAAATCATGTTGTACCTTACCCCATATATATATATATATATATATATATATATATATATATATATATATATATAATAATATTGTGAGTTCCCTTATTAATTGTCTTGTCATGGATATTTAATTTTATGGATATTTAATTTTAGTATAAAAATAATAAATAATGACTTAACTATATACTAAATTATTTTAAAAAAATTCAGTATCCTAAAAAAAATATTGTATTAATTATTTATTAATTTTTTTAAATTTTATTATTACAAATAATTTTTACAAAAGTATATGTTAATAATAAATATTATTTTATATTACTATTACTTTTAAGGACAATTTTGTAATCTTCATTTTTTATTTATTAAAACATTTTTAATGTATTATATCGTTTAAATTTCTCACTACCTTTTACAAATTTTACTTTCAAATTTATTACCGATTACTTCTAAATTCTTTTAAGAGAATAACACATATTTTACTCTCAATGGAATAATTTTCACTCAAATCCTCCCTCCTCTCATTAAATGGAGACACCCAATCTTCCCACGAATCCTCCCACTCAAGTTATATATATATATATATATATATATATATATATATATATATATATATATATATATATATATATATATATATATATATATATTGGTTTGTTTATGCATACTTTTACCTGACAGCACATTTATAAATATAAACTTGGACTTATTTTTTCACAGGAAATACTATTAGGATTGCAATAGTTGCTCTCTACCATGACTGTTTCATCAATTTTTAAAACATTGAAGAGTAAATGCATTTCTCTCGCGTTCTTCTCTTCATCTTTGTTTATGGTTGGAATTATAGTTTTCTTGTTTTTAAGTTAGGTTGATTTGATTTGAAACAACAGTTATTGAATTGGATTTAACTGTAATTTTACTGATTGGACGTTCATCAGATTCTATGATCAATGTTCTATGCTTTCTTTTTATAGAAAACCCTGAATAATCTTGTAGCTTGAATTTCAAACTATGAAACCGAGCAGAGCATAGATACAGAACTATTTACGTTGATCAATGTCTAAAATGTAAGACTTTGATAATTCAATTTAAAATTATATAGGATTTACATATTTATTTTTAAACAATTGTTTGCTTTTACAATTTTCATATGACATGTCGATCATAAAAAAGAAAATGAATTGTAGCTATTAGTAATGTAACCAAAAAAACTTTAATAGTATTTGAGAAAAAGTCTGAGGCATTTCTTAATTATAAAAACCAAAAATCCAATTTTAAATAATATGATCAATATGTGAATATGAACGGAACATATCTTTAAGAAGATATAGAAAAAGAAAAAAAAAGTAGAAAACAATTCCACTTTATTAGCTTTTTTGGTGGATTCACTAATCAACATAGTTCTTTTCTGTGTGGAGTCCTTCTCCTATATAATGATTGATGTCTTCTAATGATACATTAAATTAAAATAGGCTCAACAATACAATATTACATTCAATTTTATTTAAATTCTCACCGACATAATTCATGTCAAAACACACTTTCTTAGAGATTTGATTTGGATATTAGCCAAAACATAATTGGATAGTTTATTTGTCTAGCATGTAAAATTAGTTTGTTAGTTTTCTATCATTATTATTTGTTAATATTATTATATATTATTTTATTTGTGGAGTAGCTTAGGACACCATTTTACTTCTGTCTTCAAACAATTACGTATTATTTTTATAATAATTTTTTGAAAAAAATATAGTTTGTGATTGTTGTCATTTAGCAAAATAATGTAAGATTCTTGCCCACCAACATGACTGCACCTTTAAATCCTTTAGTTCTTTTAAACATGGGTCCTGTCACCGTTTTGTTTTCTTTTTCAAATATTTTTTAACTACCGTAGAGTAGATAATTGTAATATTAATAATTGTAGTATTACTTTTCTCAATTTAAAGGTTCTAGGTTGTTTATCATAAGCTACTAGATTAACTCATTATATAACTAATATAGTAAAGTAGCGGTTATTTTTGTTATACTCAACAGTTTCGCAACTGAGACATATACAGACGAGGCAAAAAAGGGTGGGCCTTTTGCCTCGGTTCTAAACGGAGATAAAAATGTGTGTTCTTTTGCCTCAGTTCAAATCCAATCGAGGCAGTACATGAGTTTTTTATTTTTTTTTGTGTGTTTCTTTTTTGTTTTCATGATTTGTTAGGTCAATTGTTAGTCCCTGGCCGCAATCAATCAACGCCCGCCGAAATGCAAACTCCAAATCACTACAAGAACGAGGACGGTGCACTCCCACCACCATTTCCAGAGAATCAATCAAACAGAAAACAACCCAATCGAAATCAGAAAAAGGGGAGGGAAGGAGGCTTTCTCCTTCGTTGCGAATTAGAACAAAGAGAAGAAAAAGAACAAGAACGACCATCATGTCCTTGCGCCCCCACTACGTCTCCGTTGCGCCTCCATCGCACCATTGATGATCCCTCCAGGTTGGTTGTCCGCACGACACGGAGAACCCTAGGCTAGGTTGGATCAGAACAAGAGGAGGAAGGAATAGAGAAGAGGAAGGAAGTCTCCCTCTTGGCAACACGAAAGAAAATGGGAGAACAAGAGGAACTGCACAAAACCGTGAGCAAGAGGACCGGCAACATCATGTCTGTTCACGAAATTTAACCCTAAACACATGTTATTACCTTGGTTATTTTTTTAACCGAGGCAATAAAGGTCTACGGCCTCGGTTCTATAAAGAACCGATGGCTAAACCCTCTCAAAAAAATAAAATAAAAAATTTCAGCTATTTATGTCTCGATTCTTTAAACAACCAAGGTAATAGAGCTTTGCAATAATTACAAAAATGTCATTGCGTCAGTTTTAGGCATCGGTTCTTTTTTAACCGAGACATATACGTTTGTGATAATTACAAAAATGTCACCGCGCCAGTTTTAGGCATCGGTTCTTTTTTAACCGAGACATATATGTTTACGATAATTACAAATATGTCACTGTATCATTTTTTGCTTCGATTACAACTAAATCGATTTCTAATGCGCAAATTAAATTATTCTTTTTACTAGTGTATATATAAACCATATGTTTATTTTTTAAATAAAAAATTTAATTATGACACTTGATCCAATCCAAGATTTGATCAACCACAAATCTAAGTGTGAAGAATCCGTACAAATTCATTACAGAAAATCATATATCTAGACACGGTGTATGCAAGAACTCATGCTCAACATATTTTAGTTTAAGTAATTTAAATTATTTAGTGAAACAAAATAATCTATGTTATATTATAAGTTTTACTTAATAGACAAATTCGACCTTAGTTTACAAATCATTGTTGTGGTGGTCTAAAATTCGATACATTTCATTCATGTAAAACATTTACAAACAATATACTTAAAATGAGCATAACAACCTAAACTCAAGTGAAAAACCAACAATAAAGATTTACCTATTTTTAAGTCATAAAATCGTATATTTCTAACTCATCATGCTACATATCTAGCTCCAACTATTTACATTCAAGATTCAAAATCAAAGCATTATACTATAAACATTTCCATCCAACATCCAAACTTCCAAATTCAAAATCAAGCAAACAAAACTATTCATTCTCAAATTTACTAACCATACAATGCAATTTATATGCAAATTCAACATCTCAATCACCATTATAAAAGTTTTCTTCCCGACCAACTATTAATATATACTAATCTTCAACTTAGACCAACATTTAAAAAAAAAAATTAAAGTAACACTAAGTAAATTAACCCTTCTTCCTTGGAATTGACTCAAAATCAAGAAAAAGATCAAGAACTAGTTTTCCAAAAATGTAAATACCTACAAGTTTTTAACTTCAAAATAATAAAAAATACAAATTACAAAGAATCTAAATATTAGTTAAAAAGAATTAAAATTCTCAGCCGTAAACGAGAAAAAAAATTGAAGATCAAATGGATCAATGATTAAAAATGAACTTATTATGTTTTAAAATCTAATATGTAGTCCATATTTTAGTACTGTTCATATGCTATGATCCGATTTTAAAGAAGAAGAAAATGAAGGAGGATTTTGAGAGAAAATAGAAAACTAGAAAGAAGAAGAAGAAAAAAAAGAGACTTGCATGTTGAATTCTATTTTCTGGTTTTGTTGTTAAAAAACCAAAGAAAAAAAAGGAAGATATTAAATAAAACTAGAACTGGTCCAAGTGGTACATCAACAAATATAGGTAATGTATCTAAAATCCATTTAAGAGATTTTAAAAGCAGTTTTTAAGACCTCTTATAAAATAGGTAAATTAAAAGTTTGGGGGAGAGTGTGAACAAATTAGTAATGGTAATTTGTAGAAGAAAAACATAGGGAAAGAGGAGGTGCGAATAGGGGTTATTATAGGCAAAAGGTGCTAATACACTTTTATCTTTCTCGAATCCATATCAATTAAATTTAAAGTTAATTGGTTTAGATGACGAATATATCAACAAATTCAATGAAGCCGAGCCAATTCAATAATATACAAATTAGTTACAATAGTAAACTATTAATTATCACTTTTAATAATAGAATTATGTACGAATTTTTTAATTAAACTGTACAATTTTTTTTCTTAAAAATAGAAATGTCTATTTTTATATAATTTAATCCAATTAATTTAAATTGAACCAAGCTGCTCTTGATCTTGGCTTAGTTCAAATTTTCAATATTATTTTTTTTCTAAATCTAAATTAAACTAAACTAATGAAAATTGATTTATTAATTTGTTTGGATTCTAAACCTGATTCAAACCAAGTCGTAATTAATCTCTAATTATAAAAGTTTAATGGTTTCATAAATTATAGCTTTAAGAGTTGTGCAACGAGTATCTCACACGAAACAATGGGTTTGTTGAATAAACTTTTTAAAGAAAAGTAGGAGAAAAAAATCAGATAAAAAATAAATCTAATAATTTTGTCGACTGAAAAGTAAATTATGGCCTATAGGAAATAGAAAAAAAAATGTTCAGCCACATCACTATCTGAGAAATAGTTCAAGATAATGTTACTTCTAAGAAAGCTATAAGAGGAAAATAATACATTGATTTAGACAAATTTAATACTTTTAAACCACAATCAAAATAAACAAATATAACAGTTTAGTTTAATGATTTTAAATCTATAACACTAATGACATACTAATCACTTCCATTGCTGGATCCTTCACAAAAGAAAAAAATTAATGGAGTTGCATTTTGTCAACTACATTGCTCAAAACTCTACATTTGTTGAAGTACTTAGTTTGTAAACATAAAAACGTATATACCAAGCGATTGAATTTGTTTTACGTATGTCATACTCTATTTGTAATTAATAATGAAATTACAAGGAAGTTTCATGTTTGAAAGTATCAAAGAGACAAGTTTCAGACATCATTAATTAATTAATGTTAGTGGTAAAAAAAAATCACTCTTTTAGTGTACAAATAATATTTGGATTCTCAAATTATTCACTTCATTAGACAGTGAGTGTGAGACATCATTAAATCACCTTAAAATAGTTAATCTATTATCCACAAAGTGTTGAGATGATATATCCTAAACTCTTCTCCATATGTGGAGTTTTGTGGCCTTTGAGAATTTTTTTCATAAATACTTAATAGATTTTTTTATAGTCAAACAATTTTAATATTTCACTTTCGATGATAATTCGTGTGTGTATTGTTGATCTTAAATCAAATTAAGTAATTTTAATTTTGAAAATCATTCTTTACATCAATAGTTTGTAGGTAAAATAATAGCTTGGCAAAAGAAAGTTTTGGAATTTGACATGCATAGATTGCTATTTGACGACAAAGAAAAAGTAAAAGACTGACAAATCAATTAGTATAGAAGACTAAAATGCTTTGGGTCAAGAGGAATAAGGACTTATATGTTGGACGCTTTAGTTCACATATGAAAGATATAGAAGAATAGAAAAATAAATCTATTGTTGATAAAAAAAAACAATAGGGCTGTCAAGCTAGAGGTTATGGTTCTCATTGGAGGGTCAACAAACTTTGGACAACACTTGAAAAAGATGGTAGGCATAATTTCATTTTCTAATATCTATAACTTTCTAATAATACTTATATATTGTATACACATGTGATGGATATCATGGTTTCTCAATACATAAGTACATATTTGTTCTTGGTAAATTTGATGTAGATGTATTATGGTATAATATAATAAATTGGAAAATATGATAAGATGTATCATAATATTATTTTGGTAATAAACTAGTTCTTGACCAATTTGATGTAGATATATCTTGGTATTATAGTTGTGTGATGTAGAATAAGATTATTTGACGATTTTATAAGAAGTGTAATGGGCTTGTTTCTTATGATGAAATATACAACAATTTTCATAAAAATAAAAAATGGTCAATATTTATCCAGTAGAGCAAAAAAGTTCATTGTTATATGCATTTTAAAGGTAAGATTTTATTTGGTTATTTAAATCTTATCTTATAAAAGTGATTTATTTTTTATATAGAATTGTCAAAATAGGTAACATGGTTCGACTCGGTCCGGCTCACTACGGGTTGGTCACTAAGTGAGCCAACCCAACCCGGTTCACTTATTAGTGAGTTGGAAAAATTTTCAACCTGACCCGACTCACCACGGATTGGTGGGTTAAACTGGTTGACTCACTGACTAATTTAATAATGAGTTTTTTTAAATAAAAAAATGAATTTTTTTAATTCAAATCTAAATAAATGTCACACTAAAATGATGTTAAACTCCAAAGACAATTCAAAATAAAAAAAAATATCATACAATCCAAGCATAATCCAAAAATATGTACAAAAGGCGAACAAATAAATTTTAAATATTGATAATTTTTGTATCACTTGTCTCTTGAAACATCTTATTCTTTATCACCATTTACAATATAATAAAAAAAATACTAACTAATAATATTGAAACACAAAATAATAAATAATTAAATTAAATTAAGTAAGTTGGTAAGTCAACCCGGCTCACCATGGGTTCAACCCGGTGAGCCGGGTTGAAAACTAATCCGCATAAAAAAAATTACAGTTTTTTCAAACCCAATCTGGCTCAAACCCGTAGTAAGCCGGGTTGGCTCATGGGTTACAATCCATTTTGACAATACTATGCAAAAGATGAATCAAAGCATCCTAAAGTTAATTTAGATGTATGGACAAAGATGAAAGGTACCAAATAAGAAAGGTAGTATTCTTGATAAATTAGCGTTAATGAGTTGTAAGGAAAATATATAAGAATTTGAAGATGTTTAGACACTAGGTTTTATAAGATGAGTAAATGGAAAATGTTTTGAATAACAAATCAATAAACCAAAGATTTTTATACAGGTTCACTTAACGTGAGTTACTCCAGTTCTTCCTTAAGAACTCTCAAGGGTTTTCACTAATATTTTCTAAAATTATACAAGTTTTACCACTTTAGGTTTACAACAAGTATTCACACCACTCCTAGTTTCCTAGTCAACATGACTAGTCCGAGTTTAATCACTTGTGGTTTAAACCAAGTATTCTTACCACTCTTGGTTCCATAGTTAACACGACTAGTTCAAGTTTAACCACTCCTGGTTTACAACAAATATTCTTATCACTTCTAGTTCCAAACCTTCAAATTAAATAATTATTTTAAATTAGAAAGGTATATGATCACAACCAATGTCAAATAAACAATTTTTTTTATTTATGGTTTAGTGCTTTGGTTTTATTTAATCGAAGCAAAAATGCTTATCTATTTGTTTCAGTTTATAACTGAAGTAAAAAACACTCTCTTATTTGTTGTATAAAAGTTGACAAAAACACGAACAAAATATCCTAAGGCGTCTACAGTCACTGTCCTTAAAACCTTATCTGCGGTGTATTATGCAAGTCTTCCAGGATACAACAGGAACTTCTCGAAATGTATTTGAGGGTCACAGAACTAGCAAGAAACTCTATATGAGTATATACCCAAGATATGAGATTTAGAAAACAAGATATGAGGATAGGAAATCAAGAGAGAGAAAATAGAGATTGTAAAATATTTTTTTGTCCTACTGTCATAGAATGGAAGAAGAGTTTTATTTATAGAGCTAGGTGCAAAAGAGTCATTCCCAAGAATTGGAACGTTGCACTTCATGAACGTTGGCAAAGAAATGAACGTTGCAAAAGTTTCTTTTGCAATATTATAATATTATTAACGTTGCAAATGAACGTTACAAAAGTTTATAGACGTTGCACAACTTTCTATTGCAATAAAATAATAATATTTTACAATATTATTTACCTCGTCTTAATATGTTTTAGTTGTAAAATTGAAACTCAATGTCGAAAACTATAACATCCCATAACCTCACACTTGATAATTTAGAATTGATATATTGTAGCATTACATTTAAGGTAACATTTCATAATCTCACACTTGATAATTCATAGTTTATATATATATATATATATATATATATATATATATATATATGTGTGTGTGTGTGTGTGTGTGTGTGTGTGTGTGTGTGTGTGTGTGTGTGTGTGTGTGTTTTAAACTCAGATTTCAAGTACAAACTCATAAATATAACTCGAATTCTTCTTATTTATTCTTCTATCTCTTTCTTCATTGGCACTGAATCAGACGACATTCCTTCATCTGCTCCCGTATAACGAATTATACGATCATCGCACATACACAAACACAAACACACAAACAAGTAGGGTGAGCTAACATGCAACAAATCATTTATAAAACATGCATAATTACTTTGATACACTCAACAAACATCATATAATAATTATGTCAGACACCCTCGTACCATCATACAACAATCGTACCATAGATACACATCCCATCATACCACAATTTCTAATAGACATTCATCCCACAATACCCAATAGACAATCATCCCACAATACCCAATAAACACTCATTCGGATGATACATAATAGACACTCATTCCACAGTACCCACTAGACACTCATTCCAGAATAACCAATAGACACTCATTCGGATGATGCGTTGATGAGCAGTCACTGGAGGTTATGCACTTGTGATGACTTCTACTTCTTCTTACAAATACACTTCCAAAATACTCCATATCATCCATAAGATTATTCCTCAACACTATGTCCAAAACCGGCGCATATACCAGGATCTCATGCCCCTCTCACCACATAATTCATCCTTTTCTACTTGAGACTGGATGATTATTAGAGTATCAGGATAACCTCCAACAACAGGACCCTCAACATCAACATATACATAAATACCATATCATTATATAATCTCTCCACGAGACACATACCATACTCATATTCCTCAACTCATATTATACCATTACAAAATCTCCCCATAATACTCATATCATGTTCAGATGCATAAACTCAAATCCAATATAATAGAATACAATCATCACAGAAATCATACAAAATGAATATATCCCAAAATAAGTTAATAATACTAAAATATCACCATAAATGGTCACCGAAGAAGAATCAAATGTTTGACGAATCAAACTCACCATAAACGCCAGTAAATATGACTAGTCACAACTTACTGGATTTGACTAGGGCTGCTCTATGATCAGGGATGTACCAACTCCAGTTTTTAAGATTCCTCTATCCTACCATCACAATTATAATTAATAATTCCATATCTACCACAATAACCTAAATTCATCAAAAAATTTCATTCCAACAAGATATATTGCACAATAATTTAACAGTACATAATCTGTTCAACAAGATTTAAGTTAAAAACTTGTCGAGTAAACTTTCAGGAAAGAGAGGTGCATCATAATGGACAACTTAAGTATCAAGTCTTTCCTTAGCCAAAGTGTTCCTCAACTAGTTTTAACAAATTTCTTATTTACAGATTCAAAACAACAACATATAATATTAACACAGAAATTCAATATAGATAGATATATAATAAGCACCTATGTTTTTCATTAACAATAGTCACACAAAATTTCAAGACATGAATAGTAATAAAATAATACTAAATCATAATATAAAAGCTTAGAAAGGTTAGCTCCCCTACCTCTATTCCAGACTTAATCTCTTGGTCAGAATTTGTTTTTCCGAAAACCCTCCAGAACCTCTACTCTTCTTGCAACTAAAAATTTCTTCCTAACTCTGTGCTTATCCACTATTAATATTTTAATTTTTTTTTGTTTTTTTAACAAAAAGGTAGAAAAGAGTTTGAACCCATATTCTTGAAATCACCACAATTTTCTACCATTTAAGTTACCAAAATTTCTTACTTAACTTATTAATTATATTTTTCATTCACAAAGAAATTTATTACTACTAGTAATAAAATTGTTACAATTAAATATTTTCCATGGGTCTTACAAAAACAATTGATGTTGTATCCCTTCCTCGCCTCGCCCTAGTGATAAATTTTAAATAACATGATTTAAATTGCAACACTATTATAAAACTTAGTAGACCTAAATCTTGAATGTTATAAACAAAATTAAAGGGATTTACTTTTTCTTTTATCTTTTATTGAATGAATAATAATTTAGGATTTATTGAACCTTTATTGTGTTTACGTAATCTTTGATGTGTATATTTTTTTATTATATAATCGTGGTATTTGTATTATACTTAAAGTCAAGAAATAGTATAAAAATATATTTGATATAATAATTATTAAGATTATTTTAGTTTATGTATTTTTTATTTTTTTTTTTGTATCAAGTGTTGCATTATATAATAAATACATGGGTTGAATAAAAGAATGGTAGAGTAGAGTGAGATTTAAGAGTATTTGGTCTCCACTGGCATGTGTCATTATATATCACTTTAAATGATGTATTGGAGATTGTTGGTGAAGAAAGAATGTTAAACATTTCAATTATACAACTATGATGCATGTAAGATTTTTAATTCCTTCTTAAATATTCAAATTGTTACTTTTTAATATATATATATATATATATATATATATATATATATATATACTTAACTTTATTGTTATTGGTACTAAGATCAAACATCCATGTATGACTTTTTTTAACATTAGATCATTCAATCATCTGGAAATACAGTAAAAAACAACCAATCATATATGTAAACATGGATGATGAAATCCAAAAGATAATTGTACATTGATGGATATGTGTTACCTAATATTGTACACTTTTATGAAGATTTAATGATGATTCATGATAGAGGACATTGGCAAGTGATGATGATCATACCAAGAAAATGTCAAGTACGCTTTTGTTCCCTATATAGGAAGATCAAACCTGACTTGAAATCTTAATTACAAATGTAATATTACACTTTTTCATATCAATTCATTATGATATTAATATATTAACCTATGTTTCAAATTTAATTAGAGTTGTGGATAGGCTTAAAGCAACACAAATTGAAATAATCTATCCAAAGGTCGGCTTTCATTGATGTTTAACTTTATTAATTTTTGTGTGTGAAATTTAGACCATCATATTTGACCTTTTTTTTTTCATGTTTAGTGTAACAAACAAATTCTTGGGCATGTGGGTATTGCATGGTATTACATCATGTCATGGATCAAGACTATCATCCGAGCATGAATTAGAGATGATTAGAATGATGTAATAATACATCTTTCACATCTTACAAATCACATTCAACTTTGAACATTAGAATGCAAATTTAGTCAAGTTTTCCCATTTTTGCACTGATTTAACAATCAATCCCCATTAACAGAGACCACAATCGTAAAGATACGATAGTAATAAGCAACATATCTTTTGAGAGATAGAGTTAGACATATAATAGTTTAGTTTCAATTCGTTGTGTTTTGACATGGGTAGCTTTAGTTTTTAATTCCATTTGTCATAGCTTTAGTTATAGTTTGAATTGTGAATAGTATAGTTTTTTTTTCATATCAATTCTGAATATATATAAAATGAAAAACTGATTTTATGATTTTCCGGTTTGGTAAAGTTTTAAAAACGAAACTTTTATTAAAAAAAAAAGTCACTAACTTGACGTCCAAAAGTTCATTTTTAGTTAATAACCTTATTGTGCCTCCTCAGAGAAATAATTTCGCTAAGCAAGAAGGGGTGTGATTTGGCAAGATTGACGTCAAAAAACATAATTTCCGACATCAAATTACCCCCTTTCACAATACAAAGAACACCCCATAGACCTTTGTTAAGCACACGAAGGAGATTCGCTCAACGCTATAAAATGTTTGAAGTCATGAAGTCATGTTTCCCTTAAAGATAACAAGTAACAAAATAATGAAGTCACAAAATAATACAAATTATATTAAATATAATAAATTATTGAAACTATAAATTAATGATATTTATCCTCATAAAAATAATTTAAAAATTATATTTTAGTTTACCGTTTTTTTCAGTCATTAATTGTAATTGAATTTTATTAAAACAAATCAATATAACGATTACTTTTAAAAAGTGAATTAATAATAATTATATTTGTAACATCCCAAAAATACATTAACAAAACCATATAATAGAATGAATTACAGTTAATAATAAATCAGTTCAGTCTTAACATTAAAAAGAACATACGATCACGGCCGAACGACCTTACATAAGTTACAACTAACTCTGCATCAAATAAAAAGGAAACATGACCGAACGGTTTACAAAAGTCATATACCGAACAGTCACATAGAATCAAAAGAGAGGAGGTGACCGAACGATTACCTCACAACTAAACTACTATCATCAGGCCGAGCGTTCCTATTGCTCAGTCTTCACTTCTACTTCTATCAAATTTTCTTCTTCCAGCGCATCCTCCAACAGCACGTCTCCTTCTGCTCACATCCACACGGATGATCATCGCAACGACAAGAAAGGACGTACAAGGACGAGACAACACAATGAAAACACAGGGTAAGTGATAACAGTTGAAAAACTGTTATTTTCATGCTTAAAATTGATACTAAAAGCAACCTTTAACACTTAGAAACTAGCTTGAAATCATGCTTTTGGTCATATTTTCAGAAATAAGAGAGTTGGACAGGTTTATGCTTGATTTCAGTGTTTTTGTGCAGGTTTTAAGGTGAATTTGGCGAAAGAAGTGAAGAAGGAGAGAGATGAAATCAGAAAAGACATCAAAAAGTGTAAAAGGAGAAGACGCAACTGCCGCTCAGCGGCAGTTTACCGTTGAGCGGCACTCAGAAGTTCACGTTGGATCCGCTGAGGGGCAAAATGGCCGCTGAGGGGAAGAAACCAACTCACGCACTTACCACTGAGCGGCAGTTTACCGCTGAGCGGCACTCTTATGGGCTTGGGCCTAAATTTTCTGTAATTTTAGAATAGTATATAAGCTTTAGGACGTCCTAGGGTTTGTATCTTTGGCAGAAACGAAGCAAATACTCTCTCTTCCACCCCTTTGAAGGAGGATATTGGATGCTCAGGCTACCTCTTCACCTTTCTAGGGTTTTATCTTTCATTCTTCCATTATTATTCATCTAGTTTCACCATGAATATGGTGAACTAAACCTTGTATTGCTGTTGGGGAATCAATGTAGTCTTGTGAAACTCTCATATATGGAATTTGCTTTTACATCTTATATTTAAGACCTATGCTTTCTTTCATCATTAGTTAGGGTTTTTCCTCTTTGCTTAATGCTTGCTTTGTTTAACTCATTCAATGCATGATTATTGATTTTGTCGATACGGGAACGTACGGGGAAATCTAGATCCGGGGAATTTCTCTCAATAGTATATTGGTTGTCGTTAAGCTCCTGCACTTAAGAACTAATTACTAGGAATGCTAGGAATTGTATGAACTCGTAATTAAGGATAGGCCTTCTTGCAAGGTGATTTAGAGAATGGCATTAACAATTGATGAAAAGAATGTTAAATTCCTAAAATATATGAGAGTGGATAAGATGAAATTGATAACCCCAACAACATACTCATCCATCTATTTCATTTAAGTGTTTGTATTCCGTTTTAGCCATTGATCAAATTCATGCATACATGTTTATTTTCTATCTTTTGCATATTAAATTCCAATTACTTTGTTCTTAAGTCTTAAATAATCAACAAATCACATAACTAAACTAGGTCGTGAGTCCTTTGGGAGAACGATACTTGGTCTTACCGAGTTTATTACTTGTAACGATTCGGTCACACTTGCCGACTGTCCAACAAGTTTGTGGCGCCGTTTTTCGGTGTTCATAAATTTGTCATCAGTAAGCTTACGTAATTTAATTCGAGTAATAACATACAAGTCTCATATTCGCACACATCATATATAACTCAACATACGATTCAAGCAAGGCCTACTGCTAGACTGACCGTCCGGATTGTATGAATTCTGTGTAGCTACGACGTTCGTGCACCCGGGTGATGTAGTAACTGGAATTCTCATAAGCTGCCACCCGAGGTTAGTCCGTTCCGTCCAAAGTACCCCTAAGGACTAGGACCTCCTGCCGTTCCCACACATGATCTACCCTCCTCTACGTGAGGACGAGTACTCACGGAACATCAGGATGAACCGCCAGCTAAGCATTACCACATTCATACTATACAAATTTCAATATACATCAAAGAATCGTTCCTCCATGGAATGCTCGTCCAAAATACACAACCTTCCTCTTTCATCTCATATACCATTCAACTCTTATAATTCTTCATTTTAAAGTCATTTTTATCTTAAGTTCCAAAAACATGGAATACCGAACGTTCAGCCCTCTTCAAAACAAGGACGAACGCTAGGAACAAGACCGAGAAATCTACCGATCCAGAATAGAAAAGATGGAGAGAGTTACTTTTAGATTTAAGAATGAATTAAGTATAATCACACAAATATGACGAACGTTATTTACCACGTGAATCAGTTGAATGAACTGACTCTTGTGAGTTCAGACCAAAACTCAGAGAAAAACTTAAGTATGGAGGCCGTAGGCCGATCAAATGGTTGTGATCATATCGAGACGTTAAAGAACCCTATTTAAATAACCTTATTACAGAAACTTAATGTCAGTCAATGACCGAACGCTGTAATAGAGGTTCTACCAAAATTGGACGAACGCTATTTTTCATCATCGTAGATTTTATAAGAGACAAATACGACCGCTTGGTGTAAGACCGAACACTACTCAGTACGAGCGCTTGGTATAAGTCCGAGCACTACTCAGTACGAGCGTTTGGTATAAGACCGAGCACTTCAAATCTTAAAGTACAAGGTTTTATAAAAGAAATAAGATACTATCGAAGTAGGATTTACGAACGACGAAATCAAACCATTACATATATATATATATAAATTTTACTTTATCAAGGGACATCCGGATACAACTATGCTTGGCCGAACGCTCAAGCATAATATTACCACACGAGGACGCTCGTCCTCAACTAGGG
The DNA here is from genome assembly GCA_034642375.1 of Vigna nakashimae. Classification (NCBI taxonomy): domain Eukaryota; kingdom Viridiplantae; phylum Streptophyta; class Magnoliopsida; order Fabales; family Fabaceae; genus Vigna; species Vigna nakashimae. The sequence goes on along the minus strand of CM067758.1, from coordinate 43,846,088 downwards.
TTCTCTCCAAGTGAAAGAATCCCCTTTTTACTATATTTACTAGGAAAACCGAACGGTCAATGACCGTTCAGTAGCGAACGTACTTTTTCATATGAAACTTGCATACCAGAATTATTTCTTTCCAAAAATCATTTCTTAACATATACTTTCACAACTTTATACATTCCTATCAAATTCAACTTTCATACTTCATACAATTCATATCACATAAATTTCATATAACTCATACATCATAACATAACTCAACCATATTTCATTTTCACTCATTAAATAAATGAACGTTCATAAAATCAAATCATATCAACCATCATGTATCAAAATCATTCAATCAAACTATGGACGTTCATTCATTTCAAAAATATTCAAAATTAAATCAAGTAGGCTTCCCTTACCTGGATACGTGATTAACGGCCTAAGAGTAGGTTTTTGGTTCGCCCAACTACAGCTTTCTACCTTCAACGATCACTTAACTCTTCCAACTAAAACGATCCACATAAAAATAAAAAATAACTTAGCCTACACCCCTGCATGCAACCAGAACTTGGCTTTGCATGTAACAAAAGAACGAACAACTAAGGGGAGAAAACTTACCAGCTCAAACTTGAAACTCGTTCGGTTCAAGATGAAGCTTGGGACGCCGGGAATGCTTCCACGGTGTTTGAATGTTGATCGGAACAGAGAAAAGGTGAGTTATCGTAGAGAGAAGGGAAAGTTTTCTAGAGAGAAGGAGAAAATGAAAGATCAGATTTTTGGAAAGAGGGTGCATGCAGAGTGAGGGAAACGGAAACTTCCGAAATCAGATTTTTGCTTCTCTTGTTCAGAACGAGCGTCCGCTCACTCGTTGACACCTGCCTTTCACTATCTGATTCTCTAAACTTCGTTGCCTGACACCTGACGTCCGCGCAGAGGGTTTTGGGTGCGTTTTAAAAGAACTGACAGTAGAGATTTTGGGGTGCATATTTACGAGGTCTGACAATATTATAAGAGGTTTCATAAAAATATAAATTGCATGTGCAAGAATTTTCCTTATATATCTATATAGTTATAGATAAAAATAATTTTGAAAGAAAACAAAATACTGATGTATTTATTATTCGAGAAAAACTATGAATTATCGGAAAGAGATGAGAGGAGTTGAAAAGGAAGAAAACACAAGCCAACAAGAAAGTAGTGTAATGAATTTTATAATTGTATGTCGATCCATGGATTTTTTAAAGTGAAAGAAAACCGTTTACACAAAGTTCTACTATGTTACTTGAAGCAAACATGGAAGAGATATAGACAAAGATAAAGAAAGAAAACATATGGTTTCGAAGAAAACAGAATGGGAAAGCAACACTACAATTATTCACAATTTGTGAATAATTCTAGTTTTTTCGGCTTCAACACCCCACCTTCACATGCCATAAATGTTCCTTTATACATTTACTCTTCTCCCGCATTCACACACTCCCACTAAACACCCATCTATCTCATCGTTAATTGGCTCTATAACTTTCTTCCCTAAATTTCCCCTCTCTATATATTCTCCCCTAAATTCTCAATCTCTTATTCCCTTTCTCTCTTCTCTTGCAAATCTCAATCTCCTCTCTCTCTCTCTCTCTCTCTCTCTCTCTCTCTCACCAACCATGGCCTCAAGAGGAGCCACTGTTTTCATATTGGCAATGATGGCATTGGTTCAGATGGGAATATGCACGTCGGAGATAAACCGTCAAAACTTCCCCAACGGCTTCGTTTTCGGAACTGCTTCTTCGGCTTTTCAGGTTCGTTTTCGGAACTCGTTGTTTCTACTTCTTCCAAACGATTTTTTTTTCAATTATTTTTTCTGTGTTTTTTTTCTCTCTTTGATAGAAAAGGCAAAATCCTTGTCTTGTCATGACTTTACTCTTCTCCTTCGTTTCTGAGCTTTGCACTTTAGATTCTCTTCTTCCGGCTTCGTGATGTGTATATGCTAACTAACTTTGTCTTTCGACCTTGAAGATGCTCGTACATATATCAAAGTGATACCACATATTCACATTAGAAAAAAAAAGTGTGATATTATAAAAAGTATATCATATTCATATTTTGAGATTTTTTTTTTCATCGCTTACAACAATATATGAAATTTGTTTTTCTAGACGAATCAGTGTAAATAAGAGATGTCAACAAAATATAAGATGAGTTTTATGTAAGCTTCCTTGAAGAAGACTGTAAGATAAATCCCAACAAAAGAACAATGAAAGCGAATGTTATTTTCTCCAAAGTTACGTCGTTTAAAGTGATTCTACTTTTGTATGCTTTTTCAATTTTTTATCTGATTTAATTAAGTTTTAATTTCGTTGTAAGTTTATTACTTTTAATTAAATTTTTATCAAAAAATTGTTCTATTTAATGTTTAAACACTTTTATATTTTTTTTATTTGGTATGCAGATTAATTAGTAACTTATAAACGTTTCTCTTATCTTACATGTATGTTTAATAGCATTAAGAGGATGTGATATTTATGGTTAATATAAAATAAAGTTAGTATAAAATGATAATTTATTTTTATTGCTATTATAAAAAATGTTAGATAAAGATGTTAAACCCTTGTTCTTTAAGACATTTTCTATTAAAAAAAATAATACGAATCATTGTAAATTTACATTAATAGCAATACATTTTTATATTAGTAGTAATAAAATTTCGTAACACCAAAAACTATAAATAAAATGAGAAAATAAGAAAAAGACACATAATCATAAAAATTTAAATAACAAATACTTATTTAAAAAAATCTTATAAAAGTTTTAATTGACAATAATTAAATTTAGGATCAATTTAGAATTTAATTAAATCAAACAATCTTATATTATTGATTAAATAATATTTTTCTCCTTTTATATTTGTTTAAATATTGTAAAAGAAAATGTTGTTAATTATTGTAGGAGTATAATTTTGCAATGATTTATTACATACGCCATATTTTGTCCGTAGAGTAGAAGTGTATAGTTCTTTTATGCAGTAAAACTGTTAATTTTATGCAACTCAGTGAAACTCATAACTTTTTTAATCCTAACTTCATAAAATTTAACATTATGATCCGATAACTAATTCTTGAATTATTATGGTAATCATAATTCATAAATCTGGAAAACAAAGTCAATACCAAGTCTACTCATTGACATTTTGAATTTGCATTTAATTCCAAATTATTTTTGGGTTCGTTTTATTTTTGTTCCTCTACTTAATTATAGTTAGTTGGACTTTTTTTTATTGCGGAAAACGATGTTTAGTTCCAAAAAGTCGTAACAATGTGGAAAATGAATCGAGTTTAAATAAAAAGACGATAAATATATGGTGTGAAGTTATTAATTTTATTATTCAAAAGGAATATTTTTCTTTCACGTATTAAAATTATCAAATTCTTTTTTTATTAAAATTTAATTAAAATGGTTTGCAAATATATTTAGGTGATGATGCTGTTTTGTTGTATTGGATGTAGTATGAAGGAGCAGTGAAAGAAGATGGGAGGGGACCATCAGTGTGGGATACATTTTCACATACTTTTGGTAAGATTCTTATATCAAACTATATTTATATGCATTGCTCTAATTGTTCACTTTCATAAATTACGTAACATGGTTTATTTAACGTGTTCACGCAAGAGTAATCATTAAATTTAGTTTTTCATCAATAATTGAATCTTTTTCCCATAAACTAACAACTTTCATGCAAAATCATTAAGTAGATAAGGACGCCGCAAACTGAAATTGAACGTAACTACTTCTCTTTTAATTTTACGCTTTAATTATTAATTTGAACTAAAAATATATTATTGATGTGATAGTAACTTAAATGAGTAGATGTTAGTGTTAGTTCAAATTAAAAATAAAATGAAAACCATTTCTAATTTACAGTTAAATTAAAAACATATTATAGAAAAGTTTATAATATGTCTCATAGGAAAAGTAAACACTGAATTCATCAAATTCCTGAAAACTTAATTTAGACATAGGGAAATTTTAAATTCGGCACACTTCCATGCAATAAAGTTGATTTGTTTAGATTTAAACATTTTATTGCAGGAAAGATACTTGATTTCAGCAATGCTGATGTTGCTGTTGATCAGTACCACCGATACGAAGTAAGTAAATAATAATGGGTACAGTTAATAATTTTGGTTTTGGAACTTTTTTTCTTCACAAACTTATTTTCAGTTTCTACCGCCACAGTTATGATATTATTTAATTATTATAGTAATCTAATGAATACTTGTTCGGTGGAATCATTGAATGTTGAAAAAGAGTCTTGACTAATAAGTCTGATTTAGAAAAAATTGACCGCAATTGTCACCACCTATATGAAAAAGGTCTTCAAGCACATGTGAAATATCCTTTCTTTAGAAGGTCTCTATGTTTATGTTTATGTGTTTGAAGTGGTATAATTCACCTAGTCTTTTCTGTAATGAGTTTTATTTTTAGCTTTTTTTTTTCTTTTATCGCCAATTATTAATATTTTGGTAATGGAAAGTGGAGCCACACCTTTTTTTTTCAACCTCCTCTCTAACTTTATCACTAAATCTCTTCATAATTTTTTTTTTAACTTTTGTATTCGTCGTGCCATTGGGAAATTTGCTACATTGGTGGTATATTTGGTGTTAAGTATTTTGAAGCATTCGCAGAACGTTGTATCCTCTTTATTAATAGTTTTTTTTCGGCTGAAATTTGGTTGGCTTCACATATATCGTGGAGTGCTTTACATAACAATTTGATTCAAAATATAATATATTTCTTAATTCGATTTTTGAATTTAAATATAATATCAGAGTCATTTAGAGTCATAATCAAGATTTAGTTGAATATGAAACGAAAAACCTTCTTTTATTGAGTTGGCTGAACTAGACTTAAAACTTAGAATTTAATTAAACTTAAAATTCATAAACATAATAGTCATAAAAAATTATGGAATGGTATTTTAGTATGAAAAATTATTTTTTGTAAAGAAGTCCTACTAATTAGTATTTCTTTCAAGAATGAGGCAGCAAAAATTAAGATGCAAAATTATTGGTGGTAGACTAATGTCAGTATTGATAGAGTGAAAAGCATTATAGATGTCAGAACTTAATAAGGTAAAATTGTGCCCTATAAAAATAACATTTCAAATTAATAATACAGTTCAACAATTGCTGTAAGTCTTGGTCAACGGTAGTGCTTTTTTTTTAGAATTGCATATTGTTTTTGCCTGTAGGAAGATGTACAACTGATGAAGGACATGGGGATGGATGCCTATCGATTTTCCATTTCTTGGTCTCGGATATTTCCCAGTAAGCGTTTTCATACTTTTTATTCAAATAGGCAATTTGATTTAATACCATTTATAACCATTATTACATGCGATTTATCTTATGACACAATTTTGTAGTAAATGGCTATACAGTGCTACAGATTTTTTAAGTAAAAGTTTAGGAGCATACTATGTTATAGCCCTTCTTTCTGGATAACAGAGAAAAGGATTGACGCTCACCAAGTTCCAAAAGAACTTTAACCCTTTTCTTGAGTCTAACTGTTGGATAATTTTAACACTAATGCCTTTTTTTAGTCTGGAATATTAGTAATTAATTTGAAATTTTCTCTTTAAGTATGCGTAATCTTAAGAAACTGATATTAATCACTAACATTTCATGTGTTAGATGGATCTGGCCAAATCAATCAAGCAGGGGTTGATCATTATAATAAACTCATAAACGCTTTACTAGCCAAAGGTAACTTTCATTATCCCTGTTTAACTGTTACATTTATATTTAAGTAGTGAACATAAAATGCGATTTCCATCTAGAATGTTGTCTGCATCTTCAAAGTTGTTAATCATTAGTAAGTATTATCAAGTCACGATTTATTTGGATGTAGATGTCTTCAATGCTTATCATTGCTCTATGCATTACATTTGCAGGAATTGAACCATATGTGACCCTCTATCACTGGGACCTACCTCAAGCATTGGAAGACAAGTATAATGGATGGCTAAACACTTCAATCATGTACAAAATATAATACAACACTTTCAATAATTTTAAAATTATGTTAATTAATGAGAAAATATGCTTATAATTATTTTGTTTTTGTGTGCTACAGAAAGGACTTTTCAACTTATGCTGAGACATGCTTTCAGAAATTTGGGGACAGGGTTAAGCATTGGATCACATTCAATGAGCCACATACATTTGCCACACAAGGGTATGATGTTGGTCTACAAGCGCCTGGACGATGCTCTATTCTCCTTCACCTGTTTTGTAGGGCAGGGAACTCTGCTACTGAACCTTACATTGTTGCCCACAATGTTCTACTTTCTCATGCGGCAGTAGCAGATATTTATAGAAAAAAATATAAGGTAAAAGTTGTGAAAATTATAGTAAAGACATAAGTTCAAGGAGAAACGAATTCTATTCTAGTTGTAGCAATCTTGTTAAGAAAGCAATAGGACGAATCAAATGCTGAATATTATTCCGTGTGTCATTGGCATTAGAGATGTTAATGGTTCATTATTCTTTTAAAAGCCTATGCACGTGTGGATATGCTCCTTCTGCAATTATTTACACTATTAGAAAGCCTAAACATTAATAAGTTTGGTTACTGCAGAGTGCACAGAAAGGATCGCTAGGGATAGCTTTTGATGTCATTTGGTATGAGCCAGCGACAAATACCCAAGAAGACATTGATGCAGCTCAGAGAGCTCAAGAATTTCAACTAGGATGGTAAGTCGTTCACATAGTACCTCATTGAACTTTTAATAGTTTCTGTTCAAAAGCATCAATGAAATGACTGAATAAGAAGAAGAAAGGGAAAATTATTTTCACCGGAAAGTTCTATGGAGAAGTTGTAAAAAAAACTCATTTGTTCTTACATTTGAAAGTAAAGCTCATGATATGCTTCCACCATTAAAATGAATACAAGGGCATGATGTCATAATTGCAGGTTTCTTGACCCTTTAATGTTTGGGGATTATCCAAGCTCCATGAGGAGTAGAGTAGGAAATAGGCTTCCAAAATTTTCACAAGTCGAGGCTGCTCTTGTTAAGGGTTCATTAGATTTTGTGGGAATCAACCATTACACCACATTTTATGCAAGAAACAATTCTACTAATCTAATTGGAGTTCTGCTCCATGATTCCATTGCAGACTCTGGCACCATTACCCTCCGTAAGTTTCATAGCAGACATTACAAAATTATCATTTCTTCATCAAAGTTATTTATAATTTTGTTGTTTTGTTCTGTCACTAAGTTATTGTTTTCCGTCTCTTTGTTTTCAGCATTCAATGGTACTAAAGCTATTTCAGATAGGGTAAGTCATAAACGACTGATTGTATTTTATTTTTTTCTCATTCAGATATTGTATTGACAATTGTCTGAGAAGGAAACATAATCAGATTAAATTTTGGTACTGGAAACTACTAAGCTAGAGCATACAAAAGTCTTCATCGTTATAATTCGATGTTTGCCAGCAAAACTTGTGACAAAAGAATGAGAGAGTCTTGTGCTGGGTTTTCTCTCCTTGTCCTTCTTATACTTAATTTGCATGTTCTATTATAAACAACACTCGTTTTATCTATAATGACGAGAGTTACTTAGTGAATAAATGCCATTTTTTTGTTGATCATGTAAATTTCGTCTTGCAGGCAAATTCTATATGGTTGTATATTGTGCCACAAAGCATGAGAAGCTTAATGATCTACATTAAACAAAAGTACGGAAACCCTCCTGTCTTTATCACGGAAAATGGTAAGTTTGACTCCTCTATAATCACTAAGCTTGTTTGTGTTTATATAATAGAACAAGTAGATTTATAGTTTTTTAATAAGCTTGTCTAGTTTACTTATTTTAAAGGTTAAACAATCTGACATTTACATATTAAAATCCACTTAATTACTTTTGTAGTCTAACTATTGAGACTTCTTTGTTTTTCTTTAAAGTGAATAACTTCTCAAAGGAGTCAAATCCATAAATTTCTTAGTTGATACTTGCTGTTTGATAAAGTATATCATGTAAAGTTCAGAGTGACTCATTATGTTAGTTTTCACAGGGCCAGGTATCATGATATTGCTTCAAATTATATGTAGTACAACATTCGCATCATAGTTTTTATTTTTTTTGTGTATTTTCGTTTTCCATAATATGGAATGCAATCTATTTCCCTTTTTTGCAGTAGAATAAAATGGTAGCAAAGGGTGAATACTGTAAGCTAAATATTTTTTCTCATGACTTTGACAGGGATGGATGATCCAAATAGTCCATTTATCTCCATTAAGGATGCTCTAAAGGACGAAAAACGGATTAGATACCACAGTGGCTATTTATCTTACTTGTTGGCTTCTATCAAGTATGTAATAATGGTTGTTATTACTTGTATCAGAGTTTTGGGAAAATTGCACGAACAATTTCATAGTTCAGTAAACTAATGAAGTATTGACTTGGGTTCTTGCAGAGATGGGTGCAATGTGAAAGGCTATTTTGTATGGTCACTACTGGATAATTGGGAGTGGTCAGCCGGATACAGTTCTAGGTTTGGACTGTATTTTGTCGATTACAAAGACAAGCAGAAAAGATACCCCAAACAATCAGTCCAATGGTTCAAGAGCTTCTTGAATCCTACAAAATAAATGTGAAAATATGTGCAACTGCTATAAAACAAAGTTGTATTTTATTAGATTTGAATTGATAAGATTTTGAAATTTGTTTTTATGGTTGAATTTTATTATAATAAAATTTAGATTTAAGAATGATTTGTGAATCCTATGTCCAATCCTATGTTATGATTGAGTTAGTGGATTGTTTTCTCGAGATAAAGTTGCTGACCTTAGAATCTATATCATTGCATATCCCATGCTCTAGGGAGAAATTTTGCAACTAGGTACTTGGGAATGGAAGACAGTTTCTTAAAGTATCCTCCTCTGTTGTATCAGGATGAAATTTTTAAGTTGTATTACTGAAATATTCTTCTCCATTATGATAAGTAAGATTTATAATTGGAAATTTAGGCTAAAAGAAAATAATTTTCGTATTTTAATGTAAAAGTTATGTTTCGACATACTCTTTAGTTACCTTGATAAAAGTTATATTCCCACTTCGTCAATAGTTAGATCGACTTCATTTTCAACGTTTAGATTATCGGAGGTCTATTTAAAAATCTGTGGTTAAAGTAAAAAAAAAAACTTAGTTTAATCTAATGTCAACTATTTTCTATTTCTATTTCGGTTTATTTAAATAACAATTTGATTTCAAATTCGTTACTCGTTGGATCGAACTCAAACTTTTACAATATGTTCTTAAGATAATATTCCTTACTTTTATTGATTTGATTTATATTTAGAGGTTTGTGGTAAGAAATATATTTTTCATCTAGGATAACAAAAAACCCTCCTCTTAACTATCATAAGTTGTCAAATGTAAAATATTATTATATTTAAATAGTGAAAGATAACTTTAGATGCTTGTGAATCTATAGGAAAAATAGTATTAAAATAATAATATAAATTTTCTATATAATGATAGAAGGAGAAGTGAAAAAGGTAAGTTTTGATATATAAATTTTCTATATAATTAATTTTCTTTCTTATTCTCTCCATTTCCATTTGTTTTCTCATTTAAAAAATAAAAAGAAGAATATCTATTGAGTAAGATTTTAAAGTAGCTTGGAGAAATTATCCCATCAATCAAGAAGTATAATTTTAGCTCAAGAAGATATTTTAAAGTAAGGAAATTTAGACATTTATCATTTTTTTTATATTTCTTTCAATTTACTTATCTTAATTATGTGTCCTTTTATTATTTTATTTATGTTTTATTATTTTATTTATTTAATTTTTTTACTGAGGTGTTCATAACTTTATTTTTTTATTTATTATTTTGATTTTTTATTTATTTGTGAAGTGTTTATATAAAGCCATTTTTATTTATATTTATTCTTTTTTTACATAATTTATACGGTAGGTATTCATAACCTCATCTTTTATATTTATTTTGATTTCTTTAATTTATTTAGTGATGTATTTATAATTTCATTTTTATTTGGTTTAATACCTCTTTTGTCCCCAGTTTTGTTGCATAATGTCAATTCAGTCTCTGGTTTTAAAAGTGTTTAAAATTGAATCTTTTATATTTATTTTGATTTCTTTAATTTATTTAGTGATGTATTTATAATTTTATTTTTATTTGATTTAATACCCTCTTTTGTCTCCAGTTTTGTAGCATAATGTCAATTTAGTCTCTCGTTTTAAAAGTGTTTGAAATTGATCCTTAGTTATTAAATTTTGAGTAAAAAACGTCTCTTCCATTAAATAGAATCAACCAGAGTTAATGAATTGATAATCTAGCAGCAATTAGTGGTAGAAGACAAACCCTAGGTTTTGTAATTAAATAACACATCAGTACACACAACTAAGGTATAACACATTACCATTAACTGCTGCGAGATTATCAGCTCAATAATTCCATTTGCTTAAGAAACATTTTTGACGCAAAATTTAATAACTAAGGACCTATTTCAAACACTTTTAAAATGAGGGACTGAATTGACATTATGCAACAAAACCGGGAACAAAAGAGACTATTATACCTTTTTATTTATATTTACTATTTTGGTTACTTAATTTGAGATCTTCATAATTTCAATTCATTTATTTATTTTATTTATTGAGATATTTATAACCTTATTTATTTTGTCTTATTTTTGTTTATTTAATTTATTTAATGAAATGTTTATTATTTCACTTTTATTTTTATTTATTATTCTGTTTATTTAATTTATTTAGTAAAGTGTTCATAATATATTTTTTTATTTATATTTATTATTTTGTTTATTTTTATTTAGTGAGATTTTTATAACATTAAGTTTATTTATATTTATTATTCTTTTCATTTAATTTATTTAATTTAATTTATTTAGTGAGGTGTTCGGAACCTCATTTTTATTTACTATTTTAATTTAATGAGGTGACCCTGACCTCATATTTTTTGTATCTTCAACTATACGTTATTTATTTATATTGTTTGGATTTAATATTTAGTAATCGTAGTAATATATATATATATATATATATATATATATATATATTGTATATATATATATATATGTATCATGATAAATAAATATTTGATTTATGGTAGTTGGAGGTATAACTTTGGAAGTTTAAATGAGTATATATTAGTTCATTTATTTGGACTAGTCATTATTAAGTAATTGATACGCTGTCGTTGAAACTATCAAATTAATACTACTTTTTAAGGTAACTTCAGTATTGCCAAGTAGTATTTAAGAAAGTAGATAGGTTAAACTAACCATGAGTCGTTTCCCAACAAACACGAAATTGCTTTTGAATATCTGACTCGTATGGATGTTATGCAATGCTTATGAATAAAAGTAATGATTGAAGACTGTTTAAAGAATAAATAAGAAACTTAAAAATAGTTTATGATGAAATAGGTTAATTCCATTGTTTTTCCAAGATAGATTCATCATTGGTTATTCACACATAATTGTTCAATTGATTATTATTTAAGTTTCAAATTAATTAAAGTACATTCTTAACTAATTTAAGAGTGATCATGCACTTAACCAAAGTAAATTCTCAATCAAATATGCAAAACCTTACTAGATTATTCAAAATAAATTCAACCAAAGTACATTCTCAATCAAATTTTATTCTGTTTAATCATGTCTATTCTTAAATCTCCTAACCAAGTTAAAAGTTAATAAATCAAAGTAAATTCTCAATTGATTGTAGTTGAAATTATTACTACCAACCAAAGTACATTCTCAATTGATAGTAAAAACCATTTAATCATATGAAAGTTCCTAAATTAAATCAAAGTAAATTCTCAATTAAACCTAGAAACCCTAGAACTCATATAATCAATATGCATGTAGATTCAAACACATTATGATGCAAAAATCTTTACTTTTAACAAGATAGAGAGATGAAAGACATAGAGAGAACAACTTAAATCAATAATCAAAGTAAACAATTGCATTAACTGAACGTAACCTCAGAATCCATCATGGAATTATAGCAGAATAGTCCTAGATGCTTAGCTCTCCATGAATGGAGTTGAATACAAGATGACAGAAAAATGAGAGGAGTATGAGAGAATGAATGAAGTGAAGTTCCCCTGGGTCTCTTTATATAGGGCTTGATTGGGCTTGGACTCTGAATATTGAATTGACAAAATCTTTTATCTTATATCTTCCAAATAACTAAAAGATTTAGATAATTATAACATTATTTGGAAGATATTTTCTGTTGATATTCCCAAATTATATTAATTCAACAACTGAATTTATCTTTTAGCTTTTCTGATTTTCCAAAATTGCACAAATACCCTGAAATTTTTTCTACCTGCACTTTAGCCCCTTCTGAATTTTCCAAATAAAATCTGATTTTGAGCCTTGAATTGCCATTTGGACCAATAAAACTTACATTCTCAGCTGCACAAATAAATATTAGAACATCCAAGAATAATTTATGCGCTAAAACTCACTTTTTACGTCTTTTTATTTCCCAAACCCAACAATTCCAATCATCACAAATTCACTTAAAATCAACCATTTAAGCACAATTATCCCATAAAAATTTGAATTTTAAAGCATAAATGTGGGCATAAATATGCACTCATCAGTAATTTAATTTATAATAGTTGAAGGTGTAATCTTGGGGTTTAAACAGAAATAACTCATTTATCCTAACCAGTCATTACGAGAGAAAATTTATTTGAATTTTTATAAAGATATTATAAAGTAAAATCAATGAATTTATTCAGAATTTTTGGTATATTGTTTGGATATGATATGAATTTGTTTAAATTAAATTGATGATAATAAAGTTACATGTATTATGATTCAATGTAAATCGTTTACCCTTATATTTTGTAGTTGTGGTTTCCACCTGCGATGATCGTATATGTATGTATATACATACGGGAGTAGACATTTCACAGGTAGTGGTGAGGATTGACAATAAGTTTGTGATGTTATAAATAGGAATGAAAGCATGTATGTGTTAAGACAAGATCGTCTAACATCCTTAAATGATTTGAAGTTTAACAAACAACAATAAATGAAATGAGGATATGACAAAGTATTATCTTTGAAAAAATAATATAGTTGAAAGATACACGTTTGTGAAAAAGATATCATTGAAAGAAAATGACTCTTTATGAAAAAAGACATTAAGAAAAATGAAATGTTTTCAAAAAAGTCTTAGTAAACGCACTAATGTTTTAATAAATGCACTAATATCTTAGTGGACTAACGATTTCCTCACAAAATGCATCAATGTGCTATATGAAAAGTCTTATTAAACGCACTCTTGTTATACTTTGTTAAACAATGCTAGACGAGCTCTCACTATAGTGTACAAAATGGTGTTTTTGATAAACACGTAAAAGGATAAAAACATGTGTTGAAAAACATCTTTCTATACATACTCTTGAGCCAAACTAAGTATGCTAAACAGAGTGCTAATAGAAAACGCCTTATATAGGTCAAAAGATATTGTGTACCAAGCGGCATTTTCATCCAACGATGAAACCTTTATAAACTACTAAGTATCTCTATAAAAATGCGATCAAATCTTGCTTGAGCAATATAAAATTTTAAAAACTTATAGTTGTTATGAACATATATTAAAGAGAATTAAATGCACAATGTTTCAAAACAATAAAAGTGATAAGAAAATTGACATATTTATCTGCATGCATATCTACTATACTTTTTGCAGTACTTATGTCAAATATTCACCTACTATATCATATGCAAGTCAAAAGTGGACGTTAGAGACAAAGAAGACATTCACGGAATGTTCTCTCTACCAAAGTTCGTGCCAAAGAGTTCATACAACCCACTTTTGATAAAGTACTGAAAAAGCATGTTTGTTCTGACAAGAGAAAACTCTAAAAAGTCTGTTAGATTGAATTGTATTGTAACATCTCTATAAGAGTAATCGTCTATGGACTATTAAGCAATATGTTTAAATGAAAATTCTGAAGTGAATAAAAACACTTAACGGTTTAACTCGTGGAGTTAAATGATAGTTAGACGGGTTTGTCTAATGGAAACTAGGAGTGGGTGAAACTCAACTAGATAATGTATCAGGAAAATATCGAGATTGTCTAAGGATACTAGAATTGGTGAAAAATACTGCACAACCAAGAGTGGGTGATACTGAATTCTAGTTAGAGTAACGAGAGTTACTGCGATTGACTAGGTGATACCAAGGGTGGTGCGAATACTCAATTGTAATCTTGTTGAAAATTATAGTGGAACCCTCTAAGAGATCTTAGAGGAAAACTAGACGTAGCACGGTGGAATAAACTAGTATAAAATAATTGTGTTTATTACTTTAGTCTTGCAAAACATTTTCCTTATAAACTCTGTAGTTGCTTTTTAACTCAACCATTTATAAAATCCCTTGTCATCAAACACTATCTTATTAAGATTTATTTTTCTCAAAGCACTGTAGTAGATTTAACTAAACAATTGAAAAACATTTGTTTCCGAATTTGTAGTTTGAACATAATTTTATAACTCAAGTGTTTAACAACTTATATAAACCATTTAATCTTTAACAAAGTTGTTAAATTATATTTTGGCGAAATGTTTTTCTATAACAATATTCAACCCCTACCTTCTTCCCGTGTCTTCTAGATATTTCAATATTCATTTATGTATTCATGTAATAAGAAATGTTTTTGTTTTAAAAAATATTTAAAATTTTAGAAAACGGTAAATATACAATATATGTTTACACTTATGGATTAAATATTATTATTTAATAATGATCTGATTTGGATTGTTACAATTTTGATATTATTTTTCATTAATAGAACACCTTGCATTATCAATAGTAGGATGAGAAAAAAAACTGTATACTACTAAATCCGAAGAAATCCGAAACATTTGAACTTATAGTTTGGGTTGGATTGCATAACTTGATACTGTTGGATAAATAAAATTGAATAAAATGATAAATGAAGTTGGATCGAATAACTGGTTGGAGTTTTATAAATACCGATTCAACCCAAATTTATATTTTAATATTTATAAATTCGTAAAAATATTTTAAATTTTACATTTTATTCTTAATATGATACTATTCTGACAAAATATAATAGTAAGTTATATAAAATCATAGTCCATTATAATAATTGTTATTAAAATTACACATGTCACTTTTTTATAGTTAAAAACTCATTATATTTTGTATCATTTATTCAAAATTAAAATATCTTTTTATTAAAAAATTAATTTAATATAAATTTGTAATTAAAAAAATTCTGACTGAATCAACCCACAACTCAAATAACCTGAAACTGATTAACTTGATAAATTAATTAATCGAATATAAATTTAAAAATATTAAATTTGGATTATACTAAATTTTTCAAATTAAATCCGAATTCGATCTACTCGACTGTCATCCTTAATCAATAGACATTGAATTGAACCTAGTGAGGTTGAACAACTCACTTTGATAGAAAATTTACCTTAAGGCCTTGTTCACTTGAGTAGATTTGAGAGAGAGTAATTAAGGGGATTTGAGAGGATTTGAAAATAAATTTTTTTGTTGAATATTTGAGTGAATTTGGAGGTAAATGAGATTGGATTTGGAAGTAAATTTTTTTAATCTGTCACGTCAATCAAATCCTACACTAATTCTCATAAACTTTACTTCCAAATTCATTCTCACTTACCTCCAAATTGACTCAAATAAACAACAAAAAAATTTATTTTCAAATCCTCTCAAATCCCCTCAATTACTCTTCCTCAAATCCACTCAAGTGAACAAGGCCTAAAGGTTCATCACTCATTGACTCCGTTGAGGCATGATTAAGCCCATCCAATGTAGAATTTTCGAATCAATGGTTCATTCACAAGAGTTTGGTAGAGGGCTATTCTTTGTTGCAGTATATCAAAATTTCTCCCTCTCGTTATTATTTCAGATTTCATTTCCTGGAACACATCAAAACAAATCCGATTTTTATTTTCTTTTGAAGATAATCACCCCACTCCTATTATGGAAATAATTTTTGGGATGTTTTTACGGGGTTACACACAAAATTTAATAGGGTTGGTTGAGAATATGAAGAATTAGAAAATGGTGTTCTGGAATTGTAATGAGTTAAAAATAACGAAACTATTTAAAATTAAAAGGTTTTAATATAAAAGAAATTGTGATAAACGCGTTTTACTATTTTAAAATACATTATCTATTTAGAAACTATTTTTCTAGAGTTTTCTGTCTTCTCTCTAAGGGTTCTTATACCTTATTCATCTGTTTGAAGATCGGAGATCGCCCATGTAATCTTCGCGATGAGATCTTCAAGTTTATCTGATCAGTTTCTCAAAAAGAGTAAGTTAATTTTTTACTCTTTTTTCTAGTTTCATGTACTTCAATACATGCAGGGTTTTTCTTTGTCGCATGTATGGTCTGAGCTTTCTCTTAGGTTCTCTATTGATCAGTGATTCTAATGACATCCCCTGATCATGTTTTCGTTGTCTATATATGTTATTTGGTTTCTTGGAGTTGAGGAAGCAGAGTAGA
This sequence comes from Vigna nakashimae, assembly GCA_034642375.1. NCBI lineage: Eukaryota > Viridiplantae > Streptophyta > Magnoliopsida > Fabales > Fabaceae > Vigna > Vigna nakashimae. The sequence goes on along the minus strand of CM067758.1, from coordinate 43,829,532 downwards.
GTTCTCTAGAGTTGGTTAGTCAATTTCTTGTGAGGTAAGGGAAGCTAGTTTAATTGATGTTTGGTTTTTGGACATTTTATAATATGTGATTGTTTGATGGGATGTGATTGAATCGCGAATTTAAAATGAATGGAGAAATCTGGTATGTAGAGTTGGTTATAAATGTTGTGTGTTGATGTGTAAATTGATGAAATGATGAGGTGAAAGGTGATTCTGATGTGAAAGTTGTGTGTGATGAATTTGAAATGTTAAAATGGGTGAATTAGGGGTGGTCATACTGCTATAAATCCTTAAATTGTTTTCAGTAGAAGAAATAGGTAGTTTTTGGGTTAGAAAGGGGGTTTTGACAAGTGAAAAGTTAAGATAATGGTTATTTTAGAAAAACTGTGTTTTGGGGTTGGTCTAAGTGTTGATTAAGACTGGTTTGAAGTATGTGTTAGCAGAAATTTGTTGTAGAATTGGTTGTTAGCCATTTGGAGGTGTTTTGTATGTCTTTTGGGTCATTTTAAGGGCTTTCGCTTGTTGAAAGTCTTAAATCATGGTGGTCTTAGGTACATTTTGAGTCTCTGGGAATTGTTTTCATGTCCTTTGAGGCTTGTTTGGTAGGTTACTTTACAAAAATATGGTTTTTATATATCTAGAAGTGTTAATTTGGATTTTGGGTACTTAACTTGGTCTAAATGCATTGAAATCATGTTCAATTGAGCAATTAGTGTCTAAATGTAAGTTATAAACATGTTTAAGAATCAATACAGTGTTAATGATACCCAATTGGTATTTTGAAATGAGTTTGAATAACATTTAAATCCAATTTGGAGTGTGATGTCAATTGATATGGCGCTGAGGGGTAGTTTCTAGCGCTGAGCACCACACTCTTATGGGTCTAGCATTGAGGGGTAGTTTTCTATTGTTGAACACCACATTCCAGTGGCTCTAACGTTGAGCGGTAGTTTTTTGGCGCTGAGCGCTAGCGATAGCAAGTAGTTTCCTTTGTTCTTAAATGTGATTTTTGGTTAATGTTTTGTGTGAAATTGTTATGGTGTATATGTTCTGATAGCTATTTAAGGCTTTTGAAATGGTATGGATATCTTATGAGAATGAAAACGGTGTGTTGTGATAAGAATCTCAAGGGGGATTCTATATTCTAGTAAGTTGTGGTGAATGCTTGATAGATAGATGCAATAAGCAAGTATCCTGATATTTTACCAACCGTTTAACTCATGTAGAGTTAAATGGGGTGGCAAAGAGAATGATAGGAGGTCTTTACCCTAGCCTTTGGGTTTTAGGAGTGAAAGATTAACCTCATGGGTGGTAGGTCGAGTTACCCTTATTTATAACTCTACAAAGTATAAATACCACAATGGGTGCACACCTTTTTAGAATGTCTATAACAAGCATAATATCCGGATAATTAAGTATAACATCGGTCTTTTGGTTGTATGATTTATTTGCTATTGAATATTAATAAATGTCAATCTAAGTTATGATATATGGTTTCATTTCTACTCTAAGCGTCGTTTTTGTCTTTGTTTGTCTATGTGTGTTTTCTCTTTTACAATAATCACTTTAATGATGTGAGCTTAGGGGAACGTTTTTCAAGTTGTTCAATATGAGGTTGAGAGAAAAGTAGCGTAGATAAGTTTTATCTTTGAGGTGTAAAATCTACTCTTCTAGAAATCTCAAGTTTCATTATAAGTTATCATCTTTATAACATTTTATTTTAGTAGTTTTATATTATTAAAATAGGATGTTACATTGATAAGCATGTTGACTTAGAAATTTACATTATACATGTTTTCTCAAATGGGATATAACTAAGTCCACATAGTTTTTGGAGATCTGTGTATGTAGAAAACTCTATAAAAAAAATTGCTACAAGGACAACAGAGTACACAAAGGTGAGAGACTCTTTGTTGTAAAAAAAAAAATTGTACTTAATAGAATATTCAAACATTTTTATTCTTCTAATGTTGTAATTAGAATCATAGTTACTCATTATTGAATGTGCGAAATTAATTCAAATTTTAAATATTTGTCTTACTCTTTAAATCATCAAAGTTAAATTATTTATTAACTATTTTACTTTTATATTTTTTTATACATATTTATTTAAATTCGATAATGATTAATATTAATTTTATGTATTTTTATTCATAATGAAAATCACAATTATATAATTATTTATGTAAAATAATTTTTATAATGAAAAATGTTTATCTAAGTATTTTTAAGTTTTATAATTTTAGTATTGTAATAGACTTTATATATTTTCTTTTATAATTCACGTTATTCACAATATGTTTACCTGAGACTTTGATATATTTATAAATTATACAATGAGAAATTATAATGTACATTATATATTGATATTATAAATTTTTATGTGAATCTCATTTAAAAATATAAAAATTATTATATCTAAATTATTTTTAAATAATTAAATATTGGATATAAGATGACAAATATACTGATACATATATTTATATGAGTACTTTTTTAATTTTATTATATTTAAAATCGTTTTTAATATAAGCTAATACATCTGGTTATATATTTAAAGAATTATTTAAGTATTTATTGTATTGAAATAATTTTGAATAACTAAATATTAAACTTATAGTGATTGTTATGATCATACCAATTTTATATGATGTATAAAGATAATAAACATCACATATATATATCAAAAATTAATGTAATAATATATAGAGTATTTATCAGTTATTAAATATTTAAATCTAAGATATTATATTATATTTTAACCCAAAAGTAGAAAAAGTTAAAGGAAAAAGGGGAAATAGTTTTCTGAGAAGCTAATTTTAAACCCGTCGTCACAGAGGAAAGTACACAAGAGGAGGAAAATGAAGAAAAATAAACAAAAAGTAATAAAGATTAAGAATAATGTATTTCTATGAAAATAATTTATTAAAAAATTAATTAAATTTTTATAAAATAAATTTTAAAGGATTTGGAGGCAGAAAAAAAATTAAAAAATTATGTGAGGTGAATTGATTCTGTAGAAAAAAATGGAGAGAAAAGTTTATAATGAATTTTAAAAATGTAGTAGCAAATATAAAATTTTATGTAAAATGATTAATTAGAGTTGTAGAGAATAATTTTTAATTGGTTTGAGAGACGAAAGAAATTAAAAAAAAATTATGTCAGGTGGAATATAATTTGACTTTTGGAAAAATTTTGATGAAAAAAATTTGGAGTGGATTTTAAAAATGCAGTAGTAAGTATAAAATTTTATGTAAAATGGTTAATTAAAAGTATGGAGAATAAATTTCAATTGGTTCCATACACAAAAAGAAATTAAGAAATGGTTGATTTAGCATTATTTGAAACTTGTTCTTTCTGGTAAACAACTTTCGTGTTTTACGTTAAAAAAGTCATTAAAAAAATGCAATAAAATTTATGTATGAATCGCCTTCTAATAAAAATATAATTAAAAAAAGCTGATTTAATTAAAATAATTGTTAATTTAAAACAGCAGTGGTTAAAAAAGAATAAAACCAATCTTTACAAACCACCACTCTAATTTAATTCAGAAACTATTGAGTGATACTAACCAAAAAAAGAAAGAAAAAAGTCTTTGGTGTAAGATGATGGAAGAGTAAAAAATGAATGGCAAGGTAATGCATGTTATATTATCGACGAAATACCTGGGTGATTACGTAATAAATAGATCCAATCTCACATGCTGCTGTTTCATGATTCATTCTCCCACAAACACAAACAACAAATTCTACTATTTCTCCCCATTATCTTCTTTTTCATCCATTAGACAAGGTAATTTATTAAATTTCTTTTATCTCCTCTGTTTTTCTCTGAAATGCCATAGATCTGTTATTCTATTATGCTGCAGTTTCAGATTCTTCAATTTGTCTCGTGTCCTCTGTTTGCATGCTCGTGTAGAAACTATAAAACACCAACTGAATAATTTGAGTTCCATTTTAATGATGGAATGCCCTCTGGATCTTCGATTTTTTGTTTTTTTCATGTGTCTCAGAATTGAAAATAATAGATCTCTTAATTTATTTCATCAAATGAGCACGTACATAATTTATAATCAACGGAATCATTCTATTCTGTGACATTATTGTCAAAACGTCAGCTAATAGTGTAATATACACATACAAAGCAAGGACATGCATAGGTCTTTGAATCTGTGAAACGGTTATAAGCATTTGAAAGTGATTATGTTGTTTGATATTGATCTGTGTATAGGGTGCTGTGAGAGAGAACAAAAATGGTGAAGGTTTGTTGCATTGGAGCTGGGTATGTTGGAGGACCCACCATGGCCGTGATTGCGTTGAAGTGTCCAAAGGTTGTGGTAACTGTGGTGGATATATCTTCCCAGAGAATCAACGGGTGGAACAGCGACCACCTTCCGATCTATGAGCCGGGGCTTGATGATGTGGTGAAGCAGTGCAGGGGGAAGAATCTGTTCTTCAGCACCGATGTGGAGAAGCATGTCTCAGAGGCTGATATAGTGTTTGTGTCGGTGAACACCCCAACAAAAACTCACGGTCTTGGAGCTGGCAAAGCAGCTGATTTGACATACTGGGAGAGTGCTGCGAGGATGATTGCTGATGTTTCAAAATCAGATAAGATTGTGGTTGAAAAATCCACGGTCCCTGTGAAGACAGCAGAGGCAATTGAGAGGATCCTGACTCACAACAACAAAGGCATCAATTTCACCATTCTCTCGAACCCAGAATTTCTTGCCGAGGGCACAGCAATCGAAGACCTATTCAAACCAGACAGAGTCCTCATTGGAGGGAGGGAGACCCCAGATGGGCAAAAGGCCATACAAACTCTGAAAGAAGTGTATGCAAATTGGGTTCCTGAGGAGAAAATCCTGTGCACCAATTTGTGGTCTGCCGAGCTCTCAAAGCTTGCTGCCAATGCCTTTCTGGCACAGAGAATCTCTTCGGTGAATGCCATGTCAGCACTCTGTGAGGCAACCGGTGCTGATGTGGCACAGGTGTCCCACTCCATTGGGACAGACTCAAGGATTGGTCCAAAGTTCTTGAATGCCAGTGTTGGGTTTGGTGGCTCTTGCTTCCAGAAGGACATATTGAACTTGGTGTACATCTGTGAGTGCAATGGGCTTCCTGAGGTGGCAAATTACTGGAAGCAAGTGGTTAAGGTGAATGACTACCAAAAGACAAGGTTTGTGAACCGTGTTGTGTCCTCAATGTTCAACACAATTTCAAACAAGAAGATTGCAGTTCTTGGTTTTGCTTTCAAGAAGGACACAGGTGACACCAGGGAGACCCCAGCAATCGATGTGTGCAAGGGGCTATTGGGAGACAAGGCCAAGTTGAGTATATATGATCCTCAGGTCACTGAAGACCAGATCACAAAGGACCTTTCCATGAGGAAGTTTGATAAGGACCACCCTGCTCATCTTCAACCTCCAAGCCCCACTTCCATAAAACAAGTATCTGTGGTTTGGGATGCTTATGAGGCTGTCAAGGATTCACATGGTCTTTGCATTCTCACTGAGTGGGATGAGTTCAAGAAGCTTGATTACCAGAAAGTTTATGACAGCATGCAGAAGCCAGCATTTATATTTGATGGCAGGAATGTTGTTGATGTGAAAAAGACAAGGGAAATTGGCTTTATAGTTTATTCCATTGGCAAGCCACTAGATCCATGGCTCAAGGACATGCCTGCAGTGGTGGCTTGAAAGGAGAAACACACTTTCTTCACACAATGCATGCCATCCCATTCTTTTTCTTATAATTGCATTTTTCTTCCACTTGTTTATTTATTTATACTTATGTTTTACAAGATTATGTGGTTTTAGTTAGATAAAACTTCCTAATTTCTTGGCATGCCTTTATGTAATAAACTAGCATGGAGCCCTGATTCTTGCACAGGGTCAGTTGCATTTGTTGATTCAACACTTGTTTGATTCTTATACAAGAATATGTTTTGCAATGTAGATAATAAAATCAATAATTCTTTTCCGGCTGATCCGCTTCACTTTTTTATTTCCTTCACTGTACCTGCTGGCAATTTATTTCCACATTCTCTTCACCTACGGAATTCGGTTCTTCCTGCCACCCAAATTGTTCCATGCTTTTTCTCTGTTATATGGTCAAATATCAATTTATTTATATAAATTATAAATATTTTTAAATGTTAAAATCAAATATATAAAGTGAAAACTTTCTTGTTATTATTATAATTATTGGAAACACTTTTGAAATATTTTTTAAGAATACAATATCAAATATAAGATGAACAAAATTATATAATGTAATTTCGATATTTGTATTGAAGCTTGAAATGATTTTGTAATGATTAAATATTAAATGACTAATTAATTTCAAATAAATTAAATGAAATAAAAATAATTTATATGTAAGGATATAATTTAAAAAATAATTGAAAGTGGGAATATTATTTTTTGTTCGAACTAAGAAAATCATTTTAAAATTATTTATTGTGAATTATATAATTTGGGAATAAATTCCTGTAATTTTAGTTTGTCAAAAAGTAACAAAAGGAACAATAAAAAGTAGAAATCAAATTATTATTTTGATTTTAATAAAATAAATATTTATAAACATCTATTTGATTTTTGTAAGATCCGAAAAAATAAAAGTCTTATAAATAAAGTAGATGTGAGACTTTGTTTTTTTTTAAAAAAAATTAGTGTTTTTGAATGTGTTAGAACATGTTATGTTATTTATTTTATTTATATTTTTGTCTAAGGGCAAAATAGGCTTTTATCTGTATTTAATTGGTGTTGAAATTAAATAAGGAGATGTAGGAAGTAAAAGAGTTTGAATTAAAACAAAAAGGATAGAAAATATGAGATAAAAAGGAATTAATTGGTTTTACAAATATATATTATAATAAGAGATAAAATATTAAAGACATAGTGGAGTTGATTTATAAATATCACGATATAGAGAAGGGATAAATGATGTTTATAAACCCTAAAAACTCAAAATCAAAGGGAAAAACATAGGAGATAGACGTTTGGAAGAAAAAAGAAAGAACAACAAAAAGACTCTTAGTGCAAAGGAAGATTGATGGTGTTTGGGAAGTATAGACAGAGCCTTAGGCCAAGGTACGAAGAAGCTTACCTTTGTTTATTGTTGTATGTTATATGTGTTCTTGGTTATTTTGATTAATAATCCTTATTTGATATATGTTTATATGATTATGGTTGTATGATGTTATTGTTGGGCAAGAGTTTGTGTATGCATGTGCATAGGGTTTATGTAATATTTGTGTTGAATTTTTTCTATGAATGTATTATGTATGTTTTGTTGGGTTATTGGGCTCCCTTCCTATGTAGAGAATAGGCCAAATAATATGGACCATTATGTCTCATTTTGTTTTAATGAAGATGAGTCAGATTAGTAGGGCATATTAGAGTGCATTTTGGTGAAAAAAATGGTGAATTTGATGAAGAATGAACGTGAACCAAACCTGAGGAGCTATAGAACATGATGATAATTAGAGATTGAGGTAAGTGGTTATGTATAGGATTAGTTTGACTTGTGGTTGAGAGTGAACCATGAGTGAGTGTTGGGATGTACCTAAGTATGTGATTGATGAGTATGAGTATGGAGGATAAATTTACATGTTGTACTTCGTAAATCTTGGTTCTATCTGTGGATAGGTGCCTCCTTTTGTCTTGTGTGAATTAGAAGAAGATGATTTGTAGGGGAGACTACAAATGTCTTATAGGGGAGGCTACAAGTGGACTATAGGAATGATTGCAGTCGATGAGTGGATAGACCAAGGGTTTATGTATGAGATGTTAGTATGATTGAATTGATTGTGTTAGAGGATTAGGAATCTTATTGTTATTACTACTATGTATGAGGTGTTTGATTATGGTTGATATAATCAGAATATATGTATCTTGTTGTGTGTTTAATTATGGTTAGTATAACTAAAAGTTATGTATCTTGTTGTGTGTTTGATTATGGTTGATATAATCAGTATTTATGTATCTTGTTGTTATGATTATTTTATCGGTAGCTTACCCCATACATTTGTGAATGAAATTATTGGCGATGATCCGATAATGTGTTATACCTAAGCAGATGATATGTAGTTGTTCCAGAGGCATGATAGACTCGAGAGAAAGGATGGACAAAAACCTTGAGATTCAATTAAATCTGTTTCGGCAGGATTTAGAACCCTAATCCAAAACATTCAAAGTTGTATACTCCGATGTCCAGTTGTGTTGTCTTCTCTCTTCTCCTTGTCCAAGCCGCGGGGGAGGGTGCCTGCAAAAGACACTCCGACGCTCAAGTCAGTAACTTTACGTAATAATCTTGTAATCAAGATTTAGTTATCAGAGCTCTAAGTTTCAATACAGGTTAAAACGTTACCTGTCCCCTTTGCCAGACAAATATTTATAAATTATAATGAGCTTACCGTTAGGTCTGACTCATTAACCACCAATGAATGACAATATTAATTGTCAATAAATGACAATTAGTTTCATTAACTCCCCGACAATTATTACTATTAATTACCTTAACGGCTGATTTAACCGATCGGTTCATTGACTTGAGAGGTACCATCGGTCGGACTGATCTTACCGATCGGTCGAGCAGATCTTACTGATCGGTTCATTGACCTGAGAGGTATTGTCGGTCGGCTGACCCTTCTTCACCTTTACCGTTCGGTCGGCTATGAGCCCATAGTAACATAAGCCCCCAAGCCCTAGCAAACTTTTTTATATTGCGTTGGGTTTGTACAGTTATATCGATCGGTAGAGGATTTTACCTGAGTCTCGATGCTAGCATGCGTTCCTTATCGTTCGAGCGGGTTTTGCACTAAGAGTTCCCAGACCAAGGTAGAGTTCACGAAAGAGCTTGCTTGAGCTTGCTTTGCTACTTGATTTAGGTCTTAGGAGCTCTCTAGAAGCGTGCCTTAAGACCAAGGTGAGAGTTCACAAAAGAAATCTGCCTCACCTGCTCGGTTTAGGTCTTAGGAGCTCTCTAGAAGCGTGCCCTAAGACCAAGGTGAGAGTTCACAAAAGAAATCTGCCTCACCCGCTCGGTTTAGGTCTTAGGAGCTCTCTAGAAGCGTGCCCTAAGACCAAGGTGAGAGTTCACAAAAGAAATTTGCCTCACCCGCTCGGTTTAGGTCTTAGGAGCTCTCTAGAAGAGTGCCCTAAGACCAAGGTGAGAGTTCACAAAAGAAATTTGCCTCACCCGCTCGGTTTAGGTCTTAGGAGCTCTCTAGAAGAGTGCCCTAAGACCAAGGTGAGAGTTCACAAAAGAAATCTACCTCACCCAGTTGAAAAATGTTCCTGCTGCTCGGTTGATCAACGTTGGTCAAGCAATTTATATACATAGTCCTGTTATCTGCACCCAAGAAAAACAACAATAGAATTTCAAACGGTCAGCAAAATGTAGCTGAATTTAGTTTGAGTTGAGGCCGGGCGTGACCGCTCGGTCAAAATGTTGAGGCGAGACGAACGAGCAAGTGAGACCGTTCGGTCAAAATGTTGAGGAGAGACGAACGAGCAAGTGAGACCGTTCGTTCAAGATGTTGAGTCCGGAGGTACCCGCTCGGTCAAAACGTTGAGGCCGAACGTGACCGCTCGGTCAAAACGTTGAGGCGAGACGTACGAGCAAGTAGGACCGTTCGTTCAAAATGTTGAGGCTGGACGTGACCGCTCGGTCAAAATGTTGAGGAGAGACGAACGAGCAAGTGAGACCGTTCGTTCAAGATGTTGAGTCCGGATGTACCCGCTCGGTCAAAACGTTGAGGCCGGACGTGACCGCTCGGCCAAAACGTTGAGGCGAGACGCACGAACAAGTAGGACCGTTCGTTCAAAATGTTGAGGTCGGACGTGACCGCTCGGTCAAAATGTTGAGGAGAGACGAACGAGCAAGTGAGACCGTTTGTTCAAGATGTTGAGTCTGGATGTACCCGCTCGATCAAAACGTTGAAGCCGGACATGACCGCTCGGTCAAAACATTGAGACAAGATACACGAGCAAGTAGGACCGTTCGTTCAAAATGTTAAGACCGGACGTGACCGTCGGTCAAAATGTTGAAAGAAGACGTATGAGCAAATGAGACGATTGAATATTTGTGCCACTGCCTTACTGCCTTGTAACCTATAAGATAATATCAGAATATATGCTGGACCGTTCGGTCTTTCTTAGACCGATCTTTGATTGGACATTTGAAGTATTCATGAGGATGTGTCATAGCTACAGGTGCCCTATTGTCTTGAGACTGAATGAATTTCATCAAAATCCTAATAAGAGTCGGCGATAACAAGGGTCCGGTTGGAGCCTTCGAGGAGCGGCTTGGCTCGAGCAACAGGTGGTGGCGGTCGAGTCGCGGTCGAGGGCCGCGCTTTTCTGGGGTTCACTAGCGGCGTCTGGAAACTTTGACAATTCGCATAACGCATTATGTATTTCATGGAGTTTTTGCTAACAAATATGGTCAAAATGGTGTAGAGAAAGATTTTCACTCATTGATTCTTCAGGGGTCAAACCATAAAGAGCATCGAATTCAACAATGCAGAGAAAAGCAATATGTGTTATATGATGCATGTACGTGTTATGTGGATTTGAAGGTTGTGAACCAAATGTGTTGCTATGATGTTGCCTTGGATGCAGAGACAAATTAGGGTTACTCGCTGAACTGACTGTAGCAGTTGTGTGCGATGATGAGGCGCTGTCCGAAGTCGCCGGTTGCGCGGTCCCTATCGGAAACTGGGGTAATCAAAGCATTCAATCATATATTGAATTAATTTAATTTATTCAATAAAGAATAATAAAATAAATTTAGGATAAGGTCACGTCAGAGCCCTCCTGCTGCAAGTGGATTCCTGCCATTGAAGAAAGAGAGAAAGAAATTTGGAATCACGCTCTGAATCGTCTATAATATGTATACGTGTGAAGGAACTTCACTTGGAGAATTTCAATATCTCCAGCACATCAGATTTTCACATCTTCAAATTGTGAGAATGGTAGCCCGGCTGATGGAGCTCTCCATCTAAACGCCTGCATCAAGCTTTAGTAGCCATGACCGGATGGTCGTTTCTATTTCGCGACACAAGCTTCCTTCTCCTCTTTCTTCCAGAATAGCAATTTAGGGTTTCAGGTTCTTTGGGTTTTCTGTTAATTTATGATGAAGGGTTTTTCTCGCGGTGGCAGTTGAGGTGGTTGCCCCTGGGCGCATCCTTTGTGAATAAAAAATGTGCCATGTCTGGCTTGGTGGTACCAACTACGGAGGGAACGACCTGTCACCACGTTCATGACTATGGTCACTAGAGGGCAACCTGTAGAATCGACAGAAACTTTGGCGGCAAAGCCTAAAAAATTATTTAGCCCAAAAGTTAAGGCTCAAAGAATCACATAATATTATATATAAAAATACAAATACATGAAACACCAGTGGTAGAATAGCATTATGCTACGTTTAATTATTTATTTGATAAATAAAGGGTTTGATTTGAGAAAGCTGGAATCAAATAAAGGAGTTAAATAAAAGTGAAATAATAGGGTATATCCTGATATCAGATCATTATTTTGTATATTTTGAAAGTTCCGATTGGTTTGGCCTTGTATATGATAAAGATCCATATATTGGCAATATTTCTCAGTGGAAAATGCGACGTAAACATTACTAAAATGAATTTTTTATTTATCAATTTATCCATTGAATTTTTATTGTAATTGTTTCGTACGAGACAAAAATACTTATCTTGTTGATGAAATTTCACGTAGGGATGATGATTCATGTAGTGTGGTTTTTACTTTCCTGAAAGTTTCCGGTGTTGATCCAAAGTAGCAATGTCGAGACCAAACGCTCGTCTTGGTTCCTTGCAATTTTAGTGGGATGCCGCTCGGTCCCACGGTGGGCGCCAAAATGTTTCGGCAGGATTTAGAACCCTAATCCAAAACATTCAAAGTTGTATACTCCGATGTTCAATTGTGTTATCTTCTCTCTTCTCCTTGTCCAAGCCGCGGGGGAGGGTGCCTGCAAAAGACACTCCGACGCTCAAGTCAGTGACTTTACGTAATAATCTTGTAATCAAGATTTAGTTATCAGAGCTCTAAGTTTCAATACAGGTTAAAAAGTTACCTGTCCCCTTTGCCAGACAAATATTTATAAATTATAATGAGCTTGCCGTTAGGTCTGACTCATTAACCACCAACGAATGACAATATTAATTGTCAATAAATGACAATTAGTTTCATTAACTCCCCGACAGTTATTACTATTAATTACCTTAACGGCTGATTTAATCGATCGGTTCATTGACTTGAGAGGTACCATCAGTCGGACTGATCTTACCGATCGGTCGAGCAGATCTTACTGATCGGTTCATTGACCTGAGAGGTACCGTCGGTCGGCTGACTCTTCTTCACCTTTACCGGTCGGCTATGAGCCCATAGTAACAAAATCTATTTTGTTTTACAAGTTAAGATAATATAAATGGAGTATTTCATTCGTTATTATATACTCGAAATAATATAATTCGATAAGGTTTTCTTTAAGTATGTTTCTGCGCTACGATAAATTTTGAATTTTACCGATTACTAATAACCCATAACATCTAAAAAATTTGGGTCTTACAATTTTAAATAATTAATGCCTAAAACTAAAATTAGTGTCTATAAATTATAAATTAAAAAAATTAAATTAAGAGATGATTGATAATTAGATTGATTGATGTTGTGAAAAAAAGTTCAGTAAACTATGGAGGAGTGTGTTGTTTATGCATTATTTAGGCTTTTCAATTGTTTTAAGAGATTTATTGTTTATTTATTAGTGGAAAGGTATTCTTAATTAATGAAACAATGATATATAAATTCAAGATGAAGAAAAAAAAAACCGCATTCATTAAATACTAATACAATATACTTTGTTAAATGAAACATAATTAATGGTGAGAAATAAATGTTTCTACATTGATCAAACAATTTTTTTTGTTATAATAGTTGACTTTAGGAATATTTTTTTGGATATATTATATATATTTTTTAAAAATATATTTTTTTCTTATCCGGTTTTACTTAGGTATGTCTTTTGATATTCATTTCATTTGTGAATTTGAGCATAGTATTTTGTTAGTGTAAGAAGTTTAATAAATTTATTTTGAGTTCACCAAATAAACCTTTGTAGACTTGAGCAATTTAGTTCAATCTATACACATTTGTCATTCACATTTCAAAATTGCAGTGCGCATATTTTGCATGCAACAAGCACATGTGAGCAATGTAGGTGTAGTTTTTGAAATTTACCATAACCACACCATAATTCATCCAAGCAAACTACAAATTTCCCTAGTTATCATATTTTTCTTGGATTTTATGCATTGCTCTATAAAAAATATGACACTCCTCCTATAAAAAGAAAAGCATTGATGATGTTTGCCTTATACTATACATCCTCCCTTGCCTTTGTTGTAACTTCATAATAGACATGGTTGACAACTATCATGGTTGCAACATGCCTGCTTCTATTGGTGAAGAATTAGTTGCAATTAGTGTATATTCTCATCATCATAAAATAGATTGGAAATAATCTTTTTTCTTCAATATTAAGTTCATGGACTCATTGAGATTGGTAATCATATGTCCCCGACCATTGTCTCATGCAAGAGTCTATTTGTGTCTAGGGATATCATCCAACTATTGTGTTGTCTTAGTATTGTCCTCTTTGATTATGCTGTAATAGTAAAAAATGTTTAACTCTATCATTTCATATGTTGTAATTATTTGCTAGAAATGTTGTTAGTAAAATAATTGGACCTAAAGAAACCATAGATTACAAATGTACGCATAAGAGAACTTAAGAAGACAATTATTCCTGCTGACAACATCTTTTCTTTAGTGTTGCATTTCTAAATATCCTCATGAAGTTTTGTGTAATGTAACATATGTAGTATACATGCACATAATTGTTGTTTCGACCACTACCTTCTTTAGAACGTGTTCTCTTGATTGATTCGTGACAATAAAAAATCAAATAAAGGTCATTTTGTAGAGAAACATATATTCGTAGGTTGCACAGGAAAAAAAACCATGCATCAACAATGTCACTTTCTACCGAACAAATGTAATTGGTAATTTGTTGTTGCGAACATCTTTCACAATTGTGATCAATAATGTCCCTCTATATTTGTCATACAAGAATGTCCCATCAACTTGGATAATTGACTTACAAAATTTGAAACAAGCAATGTGTGTTTTGCATGTTCAAAAGACCCTTTTGAAAATCCAATTGGTTGCCTTAGAAACGTGTTTGGTGAATAAATTTAATTTAAACAAATTTATAAAATTGCGTAGAATAAAATTTATTGGTTTGAGAGGGAAAAAATTAAAAAATTATGTGAGCTGAAATATTAAATTTATTTATGTAAATTATAAATATTTTTAAATGTTAAAATCAAATATATAAAGTGAAAAGTTTGTTATTGCTATTATAGTTTAGGGTCTAGGGTATGAGCATGGTAGGTGTAGTTTTTGGAATTTACCACAATTACACCTCAATTCATCCAAGTGGACTATAAATTTGTCTGATGGTCATATGTCCTTTGGATTTTGTATTTCTTATATAAAAAATATGGTGGTCCTTCTATTAAAGAAAATTATTGTATGATTGTTTACCTTAAACGATTCATATTCTATAGCTTTCATTGTGATTTTAGAGTAGACATAATCATCATAATTGTGACCTGCCTATTTTTGTTGGTGAAGAATTATAACAATGAGTATATGTTGCCATCACCATAAAAGAGATTATGCAGTTTCTTGTTTTCTTCAGTATTAAGTTTATGGACTCATTGGGATTGGTAGTCATGTGTTGCCACTGTTGGCCACTGCCCCATGCAAGAGTTCACTTGTCTTTACGGATATAGTTCATCTGTGGTGTTGCCTCAATATCATTCTCTATGATAATGTTGTGATAGTAAAACATGTGTGACTTTTTCATTTCATATGCTATAATTATTTGTTAGAAATGTAGTTAGTAAAATAATTGAACCTAAAGAAACTATAAATTACAAATGAATCACATAAGAAAACTTAAGACAGTTTATCCATGTTGAGAACATCTTTCTTTAGTATTTCATTTCTAAATCTACTCATGAAGTTTTGTGTAATATGAATAATGTAGTATGAGAGCACATAATTGTTGTTGTTTCAACTGCTACCTTCTTTAAAATATGTGTTCTTGAATGATTCATGATGGTAGAAAATCAAACAAAGTTTGTTTTGTAGAGTAACATATCTTTGTAGGTTGTATAGGAAAAAGAACCATACATTAACAGTCTCATCCTCTTTACCACAACAAATGCAATTGGTAATATCTTATTGCAGTCATCTCATGCAATTATGACCAATGGTGCCCCTTTATATTTTTCGCATAAGAATGTCCCATCAATTTAGATAACTAATTTACAAAATTTGAAACCATCAATGCATGTTTTGCATGTCCAAAAGACCCTCTTGAAGATGATGTGGTCCTTATCCAACTAGTTGTCTTGATATGTTGTTTGGGTATTCATTTTCCAAATAAATCCACTTATGTAAATTTACATAGCGTTTAGAAGGGAAAACCATTTTTTGTACGACTTTCCCATTTGTCATTAACATTTTATGTTGTCAATTCTTTTATAACCCATGCGTTATTGTAGGTAACTATATATTTTTGGGTCAACTTTGTGTCAACCATGATGATAGGCAATAGGGTGGAAGGGTCTTCTTAGATTATTTCATGAATGCATTGTCCAATCATTTGAGACCCAAGTTGTTGTGGTTTTGTGAGAAAATGGTGAAACACATGTGTGCACACCTTCCAACTTCACAATTTTCCACTGTTGATCCTTGTGCATAAAATTGCTC
Organism: Vigna nakashimae; assembly: GCA_034642375.1. NCBI lineage: Eukaryota > Viridiplantae > Streptophyta > Magnoliopsida > Fabales > Fabaceae > Vigna > Vigna nakashimae. The sequence continues at coordinate 43,813,667 of CM067758.1, read as the reverse complement.
TACACCTCTAGGCATAATCAACATGGACAATTACACCATAATGATTTGAAAATTGAACCTTGTATATGCAATGTTTAACAATGTGAAAATGGTGTATGACAATTACACCATGTGTATATTGAATTCATTATCTGAAAAAAAAACAAGTAAAATTTGAGAAAGATTGCACAACACAGAGGAAAAATACTTAAATGGGTGATGATTTAAAAGAATGAAATATGTTATTTATATTTATAATCAACACATGTGTGTAGTACGACAAAGATGTTGTAACTAAAGAGAAATTACATAAAATAATTATAAATTAATACATTGGACTTGAGCACACTCAAACTTACTTAGGTCCAACTTAGCTTAACCTAGCTTGACTTGAACTTTTTTATTTGACTCAACTTGGCCTAATTTGGGTTTGACCCGACTAAAACCAAACTAATGTAGGCTTGGCCCTAGTAGACACATCCTAATGTGTATTTGGTGTCAAACCCATCTTGACATATGTTCAACCCAATCAAACTTAGTTTGACCTATGTTTGGCTTAATCCATCTTGACTTGAGCTTGGTTCGCCCCAACCAAATCTAACCCATCCAAACATAGGCTAGGTACATCCTTACCCAAACTAACCTAAGCTTGACCTAACTAAGTTTGAACTTGACTTAGGCTTGACAAATTCAATCTCAACTTGACCTAACCTGCTCAGGCCTAGCTTGATAAAACCTAAATTGAGCTTGACTCCACTTGACTCTTCCTTGCATGACTTTAACCAACATGTCTTTCTCAACCTATGTCATTTGGGTTGACTTAACTTGATATAGACATTGCTTAACATGGAATCAAGCACACTCAAACTTACTTGAGCCCTAATCGATTCAACTCAACTCAACTTGGACCTTTTCGACTTGGTTCAACTTAGCTTGACTTGGTCTTAAACAAATTTTACCAACCTAGGCTCACTCTGACTTGGCTTGATGTGGACCGAAACTAACTCGACTTGATGTGTGCCTAGATTGATTCAACATGTAGTGGATCTATTGATTCTGCCTTAAGTGGGTCTCAAATGACTCAACCCAACTTGACATTGGTCCTATTCAACCTATCCTGGACTCAACTTGGATTTTGTCAACATCAAATTTACTCAACTCAACCTAATGTATATTTAGTATAACTTGACTTAACTTTAGCATGGAACTAATTCAATTGATCACAAAATGTTTGACATGAGTTCATCTAATTTACTTGATTTTATCTTATTTAAACTAAATATAATTTAACATTTCATAATTTAAACCATCAAAACCCATTAATTTTAAATTTTCCAAATTAAAAAAAGTTATCTAATTTATGTCTAATATAATCCAATTAAATTAATTAAGCTTAAAATCTAAAATTAAAAAAATTAAATTTAAAATAAAGTTAAAATATAAACTTGAATATATTAGATTATATATATTTTCCATTCCTTAAAAAAAACATATTCTTAACTTGCCGTCCTCAATGATGTCGCCAAATGAGAGGTCTCCACATCGTGGAAACAAAATAATATTGTTTTTCAAAGTTTAAACACAATATTAATTTGAAAAAAAAATCAAAGACTTTTAAAGCCGATTTCAGGCTTTTAAGCTAAAATAAAAAATGAAATGGATGATTAAGACATGATGCAAGAAGTGGAAACTGACGTTAGTTCTTATTTATTTATTTATTTATCCAATAACCCTTTCCCTCATTTATTTGCAATCTTGCGATCCACACGGCACTCACTTCCTCCTCCGTCGTGTAGGTTCACCAAATTGACGCATCAGGTGCAGTGATGGCAGGAGCAACGAGCCTGAACCTCTGGGGCATACTATCGGAATCCAAACGCATAATCGACGCCCACTCTCGCCACTTCCTCGCCCTCTCCGTCATCTTTCTCCTCCCTCTCTCCTTCTCCATCATCGTTTCCCCCTTCCTCTTTCCTCTCTTATCCCCTCATCAATCCCAGAACACACACCTCCAACTCCATTCCCAAACCCTAACCCTAACCCCCTTCTCCCTTCCCCTCATCCTCTTCCTCCTCTCCCTCCCCATCTTCTCCCTCTGCGCCCTCGCCTCCATCACCCACAGCGTCTTCCACGGCTTCTTCGGCCGCCCCGTCAAACTCCCCTCCGCCCTCCTCTCTATCCCCTCCTCCCTCCCCCGTCTCATAGCCACCACCTTCATCTCCCACCTCATCCTTCTCTCTCTCTCCCTTCCCCTCCCTTTCCTCCTCCGCCGCCTCTCCCTCGCCTCCCCACTCCTCCTCACCGCCTCAACACTCTTCCTCCTCGCCCTACTCCTCGCCCTGCTCTACCTCCGCGTCTCCTGGTCCCTCGCCCCAGTCATCGTCGTCGCGGAGTCCACCTGGGGCCTCCAACCTCTCCGCCGAAGCACCTCTCTCGTTAGCGGAATGACCCCCGTCGCCTCCTCCTCCTTCCTCTTCTTCGCTTCCCTTCAGGCCCTCCTCCTCTGGACCGCCTTCCTTATTCGCTCCGACGGCTGGGCCTGGAAAGACTGGGCCTTCATCACCCAGATCGTCCTCACCTCCACTCTCCTCATGATCCTCATGCTCTACAGAGCCGCCGCCGACACCGTCCTCTACATGTACTGTAAGGCCGTTCACGGCGAGCTCGCTGTCGACATCGCCCAGGAGTTCGCTTGGCAGTACGTTTGCTTGCCGTTCGATGACGGCAAGGTTCCTCACGTTGTTTCGGTTGTTCATGTGTAAGGAATGTAGCTTCCAAGGTTGGTTCAACGTTACTTTTTGTAACATGGCCCGTGTATCTTCTCTCTTGCTCCTGTAAATTTATGTTACCGTTTAGCAGAGGATATGGAACTTGTGGTTGTCAAATGTATATATTGTAATTTAGTGTGAAACTTCATGGCATCTATTTTTTAGTTGCACAATCATGTCATGGACGAATGCTCTTTTTAAGTTAAGTAGTTAACAAATTTTGCTTATGTGTAGTGTTAAAATCAGGGGAATTTATGATTGGAATCGTTTTTTGGTTTATTGGAGTTTAGCTTAATGCGAAGTGTTACAGAAGGTTTGAAACTAGAAATCACTTGGGCTGCAAACAATCTCATCTTTTTGAACCATGGTGGAATCAGTTAAGATGGTGATTTTAAAGTTGCAAGTGAGGCTAATCAGCTTGCAGATCATCTTGCGAATATGGCCTCACAGGCTTTCTGTTGGGTGGTGTCCAAAAGTTTATTCCTCGTCATGCTTTTATATGTGCTTTTGTGATGCTTTAGAATTTCTTCCCTGCGATAAGTCTGCTTGTTTGTTAGACCATCTTCATCACTTGAAAAAGAAAACTAGAAATGGTGAACTGATGAAACCTGGCCCAATTTTTGCACTAGCTTTGGTGTTGGAGGCATGGGATTTAATATAGCCATGAATAAATAGTGGTAGTATATTAGGTAGCATATCGAAAGACTTTGCACTACAAAATTAGCAAAATGATCTCCTTTTATTTTGGGTTTTATTTATTAGATGCGCGAGTAAGAAAATGAAAAACGAGGTGATAAAAATAAGTGAGAAAATATAACTGTATTTGAAAATGTCTTTGAAAGACAGACAGGTGCTATTGTAGTTGTCTGGGTGTGTGCTCTTTTGTTGTATAAATGTTGTGGGAAGTTGAAACAAAATATTGGCCACACTGATTTGTGATGACAAATTAAGATTAGGATAGTATGAAAGATGTGGAGATCAGAGTACAGATGAAGATATGCTCTTTATTAATCTTAGAACATGGGTAATGGAACTAGTGGCATACTTTTTCTTTTATAAAAAAGGTGGCAGATTCATTTTGAAGGAGGATCCTTTCAGCTTGCTTAGACGTGCAAAAGACGAATCTTAAGTTATCTTGTTTTTTCAAAAATTAATCCTTTTTTAAAGCCGAAATTTCATATAGGATTCTCATGTATTTATTGAATATGAAATCCTGCTTGTGCTTGTAAATTGTGATATCTATTAGAATCGGCTTCCTGAAATAGGTCACAATAGGATCAAGATGGACAAGGAATTCCACCTGTCGAAACTCATTTGCGATAAATGGCGAAGAGGCAATAAAATATGTTTATATTAAATTAGGTTTGTTTTTATCTGTATCTTTATCATAGAGGGATTCTTATAATTTATCCTATTTAATATCTGCTTGTAAAAATCAACAAGGATGCACTGGAAAAGCAAGAATAACGCAAGAATAACTTTTATGTGGTTAGGATAATCATTAGCTTATTGAAACATTTCACACTGGTTAAGTTTGCTTTATAAGCGGTTAATGACACCATGTGGTTAATTTTGTGAAGCAAGTAGTCAATAATATTGTTAAGTTATTGACAGTTAGATGAACTTGCCTACGTATGAAAATAAACTTGCTTCTTGAATATTTACATTTTAGACTTCTTGAAGACGGATTGAAGATAATAATAAATGTTATTTATTAAAATAATTTACCAAAATCATCTCATTAAATGTATTGTTTAGTGTTCAGTAGAAAATAGAGAATAGAGAATATAGATCAGTTAATTCTTTTTAAAAATAGATAAATAATTAGTATTTCAGATGTTATTAAAATTTATTATAACTTCATAGTTTGTGAGACAAAAATAGAATCATCACTCGTGATTATTTTATTAAAAAGGTTTTTTTCTTTTCTAAATATGAGTTTAAACAAGCAATGAGGTTGTCAGAATGTTTTAACAAGTGAATTAAGCACATTTGCACACATATAACTACATTTACGGGATATACGTTGGGTTACGTTTACAAATTACAAATATCGCTACTACAAAAACCATTTTCACTTACACGAAGCTTTGTAACTTTTACTATGAAAGAGAAGTTTCGTGAGTTTGCACATCTTTTAATGTTTACTTAAATACACACTAAACAGTACTTATTATATGGCCTTGAACTCATGATAGAAATAGCGGCACACAGACCGACCACACTTCACCAACAGCTAGAACTGACCAGTTACTATCAACATGAAACTCTGTACATTGGTTCCCACATGCTTAAAAGGTCCAAAATTTGGGAGTATTATCTTAAATGTTTTAGAACCTATTGCTCACCCGTCAAAGAATGAACATTTCTAATAAAATGTTCAGAAATATAGCTATCTAATTGACACTGGATATGACCAACAGTGGGTCACAATTTTCTACTGTGACCAACAACACTGGATGACGATTCAGGCTTTTCCAAAGCATTTTTATCCATATGAGCTCTGAAAAGAACATTACTCCAATCTGTAGATCTCTGAACAATCCTGTTTGGAACAACCCGATCACTGTCTTCCCCACCAGAAGCCTCATATCCATCACTAGTTGAACTTGACAAAGGAATTTCCTTCAGAGTTGCAGCAGCATCAGCAGCTGAAGAGCCTGCAAGCTTTCTTGCTTTATCAACACCCGAAGAGGACACCCCAAAAGGGCGAGGGCGAATATCAGGAGAGTCTAAACTGCTTTCAGGTGACGAAGGAACAATCCCAGCTGAGCTCGAAATCGCTTTACCTGTTTGAAATGCACTGCGCCCTTCAAACGGTAGAGGGGCAAATCTAGATATCCCACTCAACCCTTTATCGACATAACTGGCAGAATCTTTTGTGAGAGACTCCAAAGACATGTCGGCAAGAAGATGAACCCGCTTACCAGCCCGCTTCTTATTGTTCTCGATTCTGGGAAGCATTCTTCGGCCACTGCTACCAAAACTGCTTTCTGATTCCTGTCTTGTTACAGGCTGCAGAACTTTGGACTTTCTTCTTGCTTCTGCAGCAGACTTGGAAATTTCTTCTGCATTTAAGCGTGCCAATGCCCAAGGACTAATTTTTACTGTCCCGGGATTCTTTTTCTTTAACGGATCTTCTCTCACTGTCTTCTTTCCCAGTGAACTAACAGAAACCGTGTCTGGGGGCACCACATCAAACTACAACCATCCCAAAAAGAGAAGGAAAAAATGAAAGCAGCTAGTCCTCAGTAAGCAAACGAAAGAAAGAACAGAAATGAAAATAGTAGTATCAATCTAGAAACGACTAATAGATCAAGCTTAACAGTTCATAAATTTAGTTTTCCAGTGGGTGAAAGGTTAGGTCATGTTGTACTTGATCTGCACAAAAAAACATCCAAAAGAAGCTACGGTAGGCAACTTCTGATGTTGATATAACACTACTCTTGATATGTTTATTCAATTAATGAAAAGTGTCATGTTTTCCATAACATAATAAATTTAGTTTGATATACATGAGATATGAAAACCATTGAAATGCAAGAGTCTTTTGCAGGGATGGTAATACCTAAAGGCATTTTAATCAAAAAAGCATCCAAGCATATGAAAAGAGAAACAAGGAACATAGATAACAAGTCTAAATTGAAAAAATGTTACCTGATCTTCAAGTAACAGGCGTGGGGGTGTGCACCATGCACCTCGGTGTAAATTAGTGAAGGAGCTTGCACTACTAAATCCAGTAAGTGAGCTAACAGTTGACATTTGGGGACTTTGCTGACCTCCGTTTTCTAGCTGCTCCTGATCCTTCTCCCTCATACCTATGATGTAATCATACGTGCTGAGTCCCTGAATCACTCAGCAAACTAACAATTAACACTTCAGATTGAGGATACATACATTGATAATGTTTAGCACTACAAATATTATTGTGATAAACTGAGAATCAAGACGTAAACATGCATCTTCCCCCAAGGAAAACGTTTTATTCGCTACTAGGAACTAAAATGTGAGAGACTTGTAAATGTTTTCATATACGAGAAGTGTGTAGACTAAACCATCAACAACTACACATGGCCAGTTTAAATAGAAAAAGTTATGTGACAAAAGGTTTATGTAACTATTTACTGTTTTGTTTTCAGACAGAAAGATAAATAAAATTCCTTTCAAGATGAAGAGTTAACCGGACAGTTAACATACCAAACAACAGTCAAACTTACCTTTTTAATGAGGAGGATATGAAAGAAGAAAAGCTGAACAACTGGTAAGGTAGCAATCATTGCAAGAATTGTGCAGATGGACTGAAAATTTCACAGGGAGAAAATAAGAATAGCTGCATCTGGAAACAGCCTCAGAATTTTATCAAATAAAAAGATTCCAAGCGAAGACAAGCAAAACTAAGTTAGTTTGTTGGAAGAATAAATGAGCATTACTAGACAAATATAGTAATTACATAAGAGGGAGAGAGAGAATGCTCACCACCACAAGAACAAAAGGAACCAGAGAGAAACTGGTTCCCAACTTGGAGGATATATCCACAGAAAATTGCTTCCTCTTGACAAAACAGAAGATAAGCACTAGTATCCCAGTCAACCATTGAAGAATAAACTGCAATCTCAAGCCCAAGGTGCAAAAATCATGTATAGACCTGTCATTAGTTAGTAAAAATGAAAATGACTAGGAAATACAAATCCATACTTGTGATGCTCTATAGGTTATGGCATGTTGCAACAATTATTAAGACAGGTTTGGGATGGTTCAAAGAGAAATAGGAAAGAATTGATACTTTACACGGAGATAAGTAGGGTAATTTTTTTTTTTGTTTTTGGCAATAGAGGTTGACTTAAAAACACTGATGATTTCAAGCAGAATTATATTTTTCAATAACGTAGGAGTGTTGAAACAAAAGCTTGAAGATTTGATGATTTTAATGTAGTTTGGTTGTTTGATTTTTGTGTTTTGAGTTGTAATTTTCGTGTTTAATCTTGTATAAATGTTTCCTTTGCCTTTGATCAGGCATAGATTGTGAAAGAAAAAGTTCATTCTGAGCTGTCTAGTTAAAGGTTAAACGCAGAAAAAAGTGTTAAAAGGATTAAAAACAATTTTAATCTATTATAATGTTCTTCAAGTTGCTGGAAGTACAAAGAAGAATAATTTAATTGATTAAAATCACGATTTTATTGGTTACTTCTCTTTGTTTCAAATCAATTAAAACAAACTTTCATGCATTAAAATGACGTTAAGATCCCTCTTTTAGTGATTTTAATGGATTAGGATGGACAATATTGCTTACCAAGAGCATAGCAGCAACCATGAGCGCAAAAAATTGGCAGTAGTTTTTTTTTCCTATACAGTTGTTAAGCCACTGCAAACCAAGGTAGCAAAAGTCTTTCAGAACATAACTCGAGTGATATCTAAAGAAATAGTAAGATATATACTCATACTCGGCAATGATGATCAAAGTGATCTACACACTTGTCACAAACTCTACAGTGCTTGCTGTACTTGAAAACCTGCATCAATGCAATTCTTCAGTGGTATACCATCTAAGATTTGCAGAGTGAGCATGATTTTGTAACAGAAGGTAATTATAAAGTTCTCCATGCACAAATGTCAAGGCATCCTTTCACCTCCACATGTCATATTAAGAAATGAACTCCAACAGTAATTTTAAAGGGATGATACATTTCTAGTTCAAAAATCTTCTACGCACCTCAACTTCACACAAACTGCAGTAGAACATACCATCTTCACTTATTTGTTTATCTGAAGATTTATCAGTTAAACTTGAGCAGCTGCAGATATAAGCACAAGGGGAAGAAACCAAGAGTACACAGGATGAACATGATGATGTACTCTTCTCTGAATTCGAAGCATTTTTTGAAACTCCTTTTGTTCCCAATCCCTCCTTTTCCACATAATTAGCTCCACCTGTTGATGCATATACTTCATGCATTGACGAAGTTGATTCTTCACCTAATTTAGAACTCTTTACTTTAGCAAGCTTTTTACTTTCTGGGATTTTTAGATACTTTTTCGACTTAAAAACCCCTGGATCTGCTGGATCTGATGCTGCACACCAAATGTACAGTCCGAAGACACTAATAATCTGGCAAAAGAGGAAATATCACTATACTATGATATCTTTCACAGGGAAATAACATAGCAAATAGCTCACAAAAGGGGTGAACATCAGAGAATAGAAAACGCATATCTGCATGCATAGATAGTTCTAAAACTTGATAATATTGTGCTCTGGAGAATTGTGAGTGCATAAAACTAAAGTCTTGAACAGTGTATGGAGTTTTCTCTTGTTCCATTACGGTGTCTTGCTTTGACATAGGATTTAGTTGACATAAACCAGGATCTACAAAAGGCAATTATCAGCAAAATAACTGCACATATATAGGTAAAGAATCCACTCACTTTTCAAGTGTAAGTTTTTGATACTTCTTCTATAAAACACAATTCTCATAACAATAGAATTATATGATTTCATCATGCACTTCAAGTTTTAGCTGAATAGAACACATTTCTGTGGTCTTATAATCAGAATTTACTTATATGTTGAAAAACGTGCCCTGCGTCAACATAAAATCTCAACCCACTAAAATAAAGTTGATCGTCGAAATATCAAATATGTTTTAAATTAGGAGATTTCAAACTAGCTTTGATCATCTCCCAGGAGAAAAATAATAGAACCATTAATACAGTTCTAAGAGGAAATTTAAAAAAAATAAAAGTGTCACTAATTTGGTCCCTGTCACCAGTAACCCTTACATATTCTAAATTTAGAGCCATCTAAGACAGTCTCATGGTCCTTATTCAAGTAGCATGTTTTAATATGCCCACTTGCAAAGTAGGGATCAAATTAATAATATATTAAATATCAATTAAGAATATGTGGCACATATAGGGAGAAAAACAAAAACAAGAATAAATTACACGTAGGGGTCAAATGAAGAATGAGTAAGAAGTATCAATTGTAGGGACTAATTCAATTACATTTTACACGTATAAGGATCAATTTAATAAGCTTTTATGTTGAGGGAATTAACTGATAATTCACTTCAGGTTGAACAAAGTTTAACTTAATAAATAATCCAAACAATTAAAAAAATAACGCTTTGAAATGTAGGTCACAGATTTCTGTGATGGCTATTAGTCATAACTCAGTGTGTGCTTAAAATGGGTGTGGGAAATGGACAAGGGAAATAGACTTTTCATGTACAGAGACAGCTCCATAGAACCCTTCACTGAACTACACGACAATCTTAACAGAGTGGTAGATCATATAATAAAAAGCAACAGGAAAACTTGAACGGAATTCAGATTTACAAAAGAAACCAAATACAGAATCTGAGAGAAAAAAAGTCACAGATCTCACTCGTTTCTCAAACAATCTTAGAAAGCAGAAATGAGAATATTATATATCAAAAAAAGGCAGAGATGTAGGAAGATGAGTTACCAGCGGTGAGTAAAGGCCAATAACAATATACTGATAAGTCTTATTTCCAACAAAAGGAGCGAAGAACACGTAGAAGGCAAAGCCCAGAGATAAAAACACAGCACAAGCCACCACCTTCAGAGATATTTTCCACAATGAATAACAAAGAAAAAAACTTTGCAGAAAAAGAATCATATTTCACAAGTACCTGAAGAGGGTGGTAAGGTAACTGCCATCCATGCTTCCTCATAGTGGTTTACTTTGAAGTTGAACTCAAAATTTCTGAAGGAGAAGAACTCAAAGACCAAAAAGAGCAACAGAGAACAGAGGGAACACTAGCAGAAGAAGAAGAAGAAGAAGGGACGGGTTTTTTTGTTTTTGTGCCAACTTTTTCACGTTTTTTTAAGGAAAGAAGGGAATGAAAAATCATAGAGTTTTTATGAAGGACAAAGAAAAGGAGGTTGAAGCAAATAGAAAGAGATGTGAATGTTAGGAGAATTGAATGAGGATAATGGTGGTGGGTGTGAAGTGTGTCTTGAGGAAGCTTTTTCTTTTGTCTTTGTCTGGTTTCAAAGAATGTTTAGTAAAAACTGGACTATAGGTATGGTCTTGTTTGGATTTTGGTGTGTGGTTTGTTTATGGTTGTTTTACAGCTCAGCAAGTTAGAACAAAGTTAGGTGTTCTAAGTTAAAATAAAGTAAATTGTTTTCTTCCGGCTCTTTGTAGATAAAATTTATTTCTTTTAAAATCTTAGTGTGATCATCTCTAAGTATAAAAATGTTTTGGTTGGAGAAACTTTTTATTTGATGTGATTATGAAAATACCTTACCACACCCTTTTTACTTTTTGCTTTTTTGTTTCTGGTGCTACCTGCCACCACTGCTGCTAACTACGTTTATCTTTTTGAATTGGCAAAATCATGTCTCACAGTTAACTAAGAAAATCTCCTTTGATAAACGTTAAGAATTTATTTTAGTTTAATATTAATACATTCTCATATTAATTAATTAATTAATTATATATATTATTAAGACAAATTCTTCTAAATAGACGGTTTAGTAACGCATTCCATACTTAATGAAATATTTTTTAGTAAGTGAAGCATTAAAAATAAGTATTTACTAAAACACTCTTGATAAACGCATACAAAATAAAATAACGTCTCATGTTATAGGTAAGGAACGCATATTCCTTTAGAAAAGAAAATGTGGTTGAGGTGGGCCTCATGTGGGCAGCTGAGCATGTGAAGTGGTGGGGGCGTCCTTTGATGTTTGGTATGGTAGGGAAGGGCTTCACGGAAGAACACTGTTTGATCATGGGATCACGTAGGAAAGGAACACATATTCACATGCCATCATTATTCTTCTTGGTTTTGTTACGTCCGTGAGTGCAGATTAACTTTGGAATATTGGAAGAAAGCAGATGCCCACGGTCCAGCTAGGAGGCGTCACAACCATGGCCTCCACACAACGTCCAACATCCAGGAGCCAGCAGCCACACCCACAGCAGTAGAAGTTCACGGTGCTGCAGTTACTGACTGGAAGGAAGAATACGCACGTTGCCCTTGAGGAGAAGAAGCGCCCAGCAGCCACCATCTTCATCATCCAACAATCACTTTCACGCAACTAGCAGAGAAGCCTTGAACCATCCAACACGGTGCAGCAGCGGCAGGAGTTGCAGTCAGTCACGGCCTCTCGTCCATCAACACCAGCAATCCGGCATCGCCCAGCATGCAGCCACCACCGGCACGTTGATTCCAGAGAAGATAAGAGAAGGTGCACGGTGAAGAAGTGAAACTCACGTCTGGCCGGATGGATGAAGGAGGAACGTGAGTTTGGATGTGAGAAAGTGTTCCTGGAAATGAGAAAGTGCTTTGCCAATGAAGAAACCAAACACAAATGGATGGGTCTCTACCTTTGTCACGCCGAGGAGCACAAAGATATGGAGAATTGAGTAAAGACAGTGCTAAGGGACACAGCTTAATGGAATCAAGGGTGGGCAGTAGCACAACTTCCATCCAGCAAGCTTAGTTCAGTAGGTTGTTGCGTCCAGTAAAGAAGATATTCACGTCTAGCAACAACTCATGGCTAGCTCACGTAAAGAGTGAAGAGGGGCTGGAAAGAAGGAGGAAAGAAGAAGAAGGGAGGAGAACTGGACACTGTGGCAAGGGGGCTGAAACGGCAGAGTAGGAACACAGTGCTGAGATTGATTCAAGAATTCACAAAGGAAGTCTTCAAGAGGTGGATTAACGAGCGTTGGTGATAAGGATTTGAGTAGAGAGCGTCTGTGTGCGCCTGTGAACGTTTGTTCATTTCCGGGTAAGGGAAGCTTATTTAATTTAACTGGTTTGTTGTATGTGTATGAACGTTCGCATGAATATATTGTATGAAGTTTGATGAAATTAAATGATATGTACGTTCGTTATTTAACTGCATGATGGATGATATGAAAGAATGGTATGAACGTTCGTTATTTGGTTGTATGGTTACAATGCATGATATTTGATGTGACTGGAGTACATGAATGTTCGTTATTTTGGTGAAATGAGAAATATGAATTTTGATGATATGAATTTGATGAGGACTGTGAAATATACCATGACATGAATGAATGAAACTATGAAACTGTATGATGAGAAATGAACTGGAACATAACTGGATTTGAAAATGATCTTCCCATGAGTATGTACTTTCGTACTGAACGGTCATTGACCGTTCGGTTTTCCTTAGTAATATGGTTGAAGTATTGATTCTTTCATTGGATAAATCCTTTATTGAGGACGAGCGTCCTCATGTCTAAAGATTATGCTTGAGCGTTCGGCCAAGCTTTGTTGTATCTTATATGTTTGAAATAGTTCATTTCCATTCGTAAAATCTATTCTTTAAGGTTATTAACGTTCGGTCTCACTATAAACGTTCGTCCAAATATTGCCTTGATATGAGTGTTCGTCCTTTCGTGTGCTCGGCTTTAATGTGAACGTCCGTTCAAATTGGAGTTCGGTCTCATACCGAACGTTCGTTCAAATTGGTGCTCGGTCTCAGACTGAATGCTCCCTCTAATAGGCGCTCGGTCTCACACTGAGCGTTCGTCCTAATGGTACTCAGTTTTGAACTGAGCGTTCGTCCAACATGGCGCTCGCTTTTGAGTTGAGCGTTCGTCCAGAATGCTGCTCGGTTTTGAACTGAGCGTTCGTCCTCATGTACTCGTTTTGAACTGAACGTTCGTCCTAATTTACTCGGTTTCTGAGATGAGCGTTCGTTCTTTTGGGTGCTAAGTTTTATACTGAGTGTTCGTTCATAATTGTGGTTCGGTCATATACCGAACGTTCGTTCCAAAATAGGGCTCGACATTATTTTGAGCGCTCGTATTATTTTCCACAGCGTTCGTCCAATTTGATTCGAACGAGCGTCCCTTTTGGGTCTCATTTCACAGCGTTCGTCCTCGGACTTATTGGGGACAAAACGTTCGTTTTTTGATGGTTTTCTTAAGAATGATGAAAATGATGATGGAATGATGAATACATGATGAGAAATGAATGATGAACAGTATGTGAGATGAAATGAAAGTATGAATACATGATGAAAAGTGAATGATGAAGAGTATATGAGATGAATGGAAAGTTATGATTTATGAAAGAGCGTTCCAAGGAGGAACGACTCAGAATTTGATTATTGAGATTTGTAAAGTATGAATGTGGGAAGCTTAGCCGGTTGTTCATCCTGATGTTCCGTGAGTACTCATCTTCACGTAGAGGGGGTACGTCATGTGTGGGAACGGCAGGAGGTCCTAGTCCATAACTGTAACTTGGACAGATAGGACTAACCTCGGGTGGCAGCTGATGAGAGTTCCAGTTACTACATCACCCGGGTGCACGAACACCGAAGCTACACAGATTTCATACAGTCCGGACAGTCAGTCGTGTTGAGTTTTATTTAGTGAGTACGTTAAAGTGGGTTGTTATGTAATGAATGTGTATGTTGAAATATGCATGTATGATGAATTGTTTACTTGAAATTCTATGTTGATGCATGAGTTAAATTATGTAAGCTTACCCTTTCGTTTCCTTGTGTTGTCTATTGTCCTTGTACGTCCGTCTTGTCATTGCAATGATCATCCGTGTGGATGTGAGCAGAGGGAGACGAGCGTTTGGAAGAGGCACTGAATGAAGAGAACCTGGTTGATGTCGAAGTGAAGACCGAGCAGTGAGGCGCTCGGCCAGTTATGTATCCTGTATTAGAGTGGTCGTTCGACCATCTTGTCTTGATATTTTATTCTGATAGACCGTTCCGTATTTGTGCCGTGTAAACCATTCGGTCAAGTTTCGTGTACGTTCGGATTTTTCATTTGAAACTCTGAAGACGTGCGGCTTTGCGCGTCTGTTTTGTTATTATTGTAAGACTATACTCAAGGACGTTCGTCCTTGAGCGTTGTTTTGTTTTTAGTTGGAAAACTGTATTGAAATATTATTAAATGTGATTTTCTGATTTTATGGTTTATGCTGTATTTTTGGGATGTCACATTATAAAAGTTGAAAACTATGCTTGATAAAAAGTATGTCTAAGCAAGCACTCTTAAATATTGAATATATTATATTTAAAAACACATATTTAGGCTAAATGTTTAGTTTTACTAAACATGTATAAACATTCTTTAAAGTAAAAATATTAAATGTATGAAAGTATTCTATCTTTCTATCTATTTTGTTTTTTTTCTCTCGTGGGTAGATAATGATAACAATAAGTTTTATCCAAAAGTCCTAAACAAGAATCCGAAAGATGTTAAGAGATAGAAAGACATTATGGGAATGTTTCCTTAAAGCTTTATGTTATGTTCAAAGTCGTACACACTACCACTACTAAAGCAATGTTGCTCCTTCCAAGACACAATAATATATATCTTCCTACCTACACTTACTTTCAAGGAGGTCAACTCTCGGAGTAGCGATCTTTCTCGAAGATGACTATGTAAATAGGACTTGCTAAAGAGAAGATAATAATAACTATTCTTTGAATTTTTATGCTGTTACTTTTCTTCTAAGTTCACATCATTTAAGTCTTTCTTTGAACGAGAAAAAGTCTTTTCAAGTTTTCAAATTTCATTATATTAAATTTATCCTCTATTTGAGAGTGAGTTGAATTTGTATTTGTACTAAAAACACCTTGATTGTGTTTGTAAATCCAAAAGTAAATTAAAATACTTGTTTTTTTAGTTCAAGTAAACTAAACAGTCTAGTCAGGTAGACTAGTTGGAAACTAGAGGTGATTGATAATACTTGATAAACCAAGACTGGTTGATAATACTTATAAACTAGAAGTTGTTAATAATATTTATAAACCAGAAGTGGTTAATACTCGTTCTAATCTTTGTTAATAAAGATTACTTTAACCCCTTAATATGTCTTAAGGAGTGGTTAATACTCCCCAATTTTGTCTCTAAGGGTCACACACTCCTCTATCGTATGACTCATGTTCTTGTGATAAAGGTAGTGTTTATTGTCATCTTCCGCTAGAGGGTTGGGTCTTCTTTTTGGCATGAGCATCAGATTGACACTTAAGGCCTCTTGTAAGATCTTTGCCCGAGGGGAGTTTAGATAGGTGTATTGGGTGAACCACATGGCTTCTCGCTGCCCCAGTTTGACTTCTTCCCCTCCTTCTTCTCCCTTACAACATCTTGGTTATGCTTTCTTCTAAACTCCTGCACCTCCTCCACCCTTATATCTTTTGTTGCTCCCTCCCTCAACTCCTCCATAGTCTTTGGCGGCTTGCAACATAAGCTGTTCGCAAAAGGCCTGGATTTTAGAGTCGTAACGACATGTTGGAGGGCGAATTCGGGGTGAATATTCTTTGTCGGCAAAACGATCTTTTTATAGTAGTCCATGAATGTTTTCAGGGAATCCTCTTTATCTTGCTTTAGGCTCATTATAGTTAAGGTAGTTAAGCCTTGTCACGACTATCCGCAAACTGCTGACCAAACAGACTTCGTATGTTAGAGAAATTTTCTACTAAATTAGGTGGTAAAGAGTTAAACCACTCTAAGGCCTCTCTCTTAAGTGATAGGGAGAAGGCCCTACACTAAATGATCTCACTAGCCGTGTGAAACGTCATTTGATTAACAAACATCTTGAGGTGTTTCTTGGGATCTGTTGTCTCGTCATAATCTTGAAAGTAGGAGAAACAAATTGTTCAAAAATGTGTGCTTTCATGATTGCATGGACAAACGACAACATCCCAAGTGTATGCTCCGTTCAGGCGGAATGACGATCCTTACTAGCTAACGTGTTTTTCTCCTGCATGATTCTTAAAGAGTTGTTCCTGAGTATAATGCCCACATGTTGGTTAGTTTCAGTCACGATAAAAGGATAGGCAGTTTGGTCAACCTAGATGATCCTATCATCGTCCTCAGCTACTTTCTCCCTAGCGGCCCTGACCGTATTCTTGGCCTTCAGGGTGATCGACTCTCCTTCATAGAGTTGTTTCATTTCCAACATTTGCTGCTGCAGTGCTCTAATAATCTCGGTCAGGTCTTCTGAATTCATGTTTCTTATGGTCACCATTAGATTTACATCTTAATCCTTTAGTCCTAAGGTGGACGCAAAATGTTTTGGGTGTGGGGTCGGGGATCACTATCAAACACTCCTTCACACTTTTTCTCCAAATCTCCCTGTGTTAATCTAGATCTTCCTAGCTGAGTTCTCCTAAGTCCTTGGTACTTCAACTCCAAACTGTGCGGTAAGTACTTGCCAAAGACACTCAAGTTAGTAATTAAGCCGATCGATTATTAAAGTAATGTCTTAAATTCATAATAAATGCAATCACCTACCTCCTTACCTCAAACTCGTATTTATAGATTTCGAAATGGGTACCAATTGATTGTCCTATTCACTTGCCCAACCGGTCGGAACAACACATTTTAGAATAATCCTCACCGTCCAAGCATAGCCAAGCGGCGTATAATACAAATAAGAATAAGGTGTGCCAATACTTAGCTGAAAATTCAAGTCTTACATTTACAAATAAAGTTTGAATGGTCACTGCAAAAATATCATGAATAAGAGGTGGTATGAGTGTTTTGAAATCAAATTGAGTTTTTGAAAGTCTTTTTGTGTTTCTTCTATGTGTTGCTTAGCAAGTCGAAAACTTTATGTAGATGAATCACCTCTTAGTGGGCCTAATATTGAAACCAATACCTTCAATAGAACAAGAACAAGTTAAATTTGAACACATTAATTATTTTAATTTAAAATTTTCGGGACAATCATATTTCAACCAATTAAAACAAAACTGATGTCATTCCTGTTAAACTTAATTTAGTGCCAAATTGTAATCCCTCGATTTAGGGCTTATTTTAAAAAACAATTTTTTTTAAAAAAATGAGCACCTTTTTATTCATTGGTGCTTATCAAATATGCTTATTTTAAAAATATATAATATTTCGCCTATATAAATAGGCAAATTCTAGCTACTTCCAAAAATAGTGATTTACAAATATACTTTATTACAGAAATACTTATTTTGTGTTTAAAGAATCTGCCCTAGGTTATAAAGTTGTTTGATCCTTGTTCATTTAATTTTCTGATACCCGTTTGCACTAAAGAATCACAAATGAATGACAAAGTGCCAAACAAAATCCAAGGTAAAGAATTTGAAAGCCAGAAACTCCAGAGACTGATGTATAATGAGAGCAGTATTTTGAATTTACAGACTGGGATTGCTAGTGCGATAGTATCAGCTCAAGCTTACATTACATAGAAAGACAGGGATACCAACCATGAATAATAGCCTGATTAAATAGGCAACACACAATTTTACTTTCAAAAAACAAATACAGAGCTAAAACATCTTCTTGACAATTTTTTTACATGGGCACTACTTGGATTCTTCGTTAAAACAACTTTTCCAAATCCCAGTGGTTCCTAGGGTAGAAATTAAACCTGCACTGCTACAAAGACACAACTACTCCCGTACTTTCCAAATGTGAAAGTCGGAATAAGAGAACAACTAACTGGCATGATTGTCGCCATCTTCTTCTGATATGTTAAACAAGACCTTTGGAAGAGATGCGATTCTAGGTAGGTGGAGAAGCAAATAACTAAACGAGTTTTTCCTAGACATGCCTAGTGCTTGCTTGTCACCAGAAACATCCCTTAATTCCTCCTCTGCAGGCTTCACATCTTTTCCATTTTGTTATCTCCTTTTAAAAGAAGTTTTATTGAGTTATGTATTTGAAAAATTACACTTTAGAATGATTATGAATTCGGTATTTTCAATTATGTTAGATTAATTTCAAGATTTTAATTATGATTGCGAAATTTTTTAAGTTTTAAGGCCTTTTAGTTACTCTCCAAGTTTGGGATATAAAAATATATATAATTATTATAAATAAATATTTAATCACACAAATATTTTTTAAACTTTTTATTGATTAAAATATACTTTTATTAGATAAATTAAACTAATTATTACGTTTAAGTGTTAAATTACTTTATTATAATTAGGCTTAAACCATTGTTAGTCCCAATTTTTGTTAGCTTTATTCGAAATTGTCCTAATTTTTTTAAAATGTTCAATGTAGTCCTAAATATAATCATTTGTGTTCAATTTAATCCTTTTTGCAAACGTCATTTAAATCGTTAACAGCCAAATGTCTAGTTGTGCAATCAATGAATGACATGCCATTTAACTGTTGACCTGCCTTGACTAAAACATGACACAACCAATGAGGGACTGCCACGTGGCAGCCCCCCTTCCCTACCCAAAAAATTAGGGTTTTTGAATGCAAGGGGGAAAAAGCTTTTATCGTCACGCAGAGCAGAAACGACACTGGAACTCTACTCCAAGCACGATTTTTGTGCAGGTGGGTTCTTGCAGGCTGCTACGATTAGGGTTGAGGGTGCGAAGGTGGTGGTAGCCTAGGTGGTTTTCGCGGCAGTCATGGAGGTTTGAGCGATGCAAGGATTTTTGTCACGATTCTGGTTTGCGATTGTAGCTCGCCATAGTGGTGATTTGGGTTTCACTAGTAAAAAAATGTCTTTTTAACGTGCTAATAAGTCTCAGTTTTACTGAAACCGAAACATATAAAAGCGCGGTGACATTATTATAGTTTTGGGGAAGGAGATATGCCTTGATTCAGACGGAACTGAAGCGCAAGAGCTTTACTACATCGGTTGAGTCAGAAACCGAAGCCTAAAGCATTGCCACGTTGCCCCTACTCTAATGCAAATCAGCTGACAACTTTTTGAAAATCACTTACTGCCTCGGTTACAACAGAATTGAGGCGTAAACTTTGCCACGTAGCCTACTTCTCTGCTACTCCTCTGCGTCCTCTGCTACTCCTCTGCGTCCTTTGCTACTCCTCTACACAGCAGCTGATTGACAATAGTACTGCTTCTGTTATCAGCAGAACCGAGGCAGAAAGCTTAAGCTATGGCATCGTTTGGGTCCAACCGAGGCATATAGCCATTATATTTTTTATTTTTTGTTATTTTCTGCTAGTATAGGCACCGATTAGGATTAAGAACCGAAGCAGTATAGGTGTATCACCCTTGTAGTTTAGGAGATGAAACGGTAATTTTACTTCTTAATATGCAAGGTTACTGATAACAGTTGAAAAACTGTTATTTTCATGCTTAAAATTGATATTAAAAGCAACCTTTAACACTCAAAAACTAGCTTGAAATCATGCTTTTTGTTATATTTTCATAAATAAGAGAGCTGGACAGGTTTATGCTTGATTTCAGTGTTTTATGCAGGTTTTAAGGTGAATTTGGTGGAAGAAGTGAAGAAGGATAGAAATGGAATCAGAAAAGACATCAAAAAGTGCAAAAGGAGAAGTCGAAATTACCGTTGAGCGGCAGATTACCGCTGAGCGGCACTCAGGAACTTGTTGGATCCGCTGAGGGGTCACTAAAAAAAAAGGGCATTACCGAAGGCCATAATCCCTCGGAAACAGCTAGAAGCCGTCGGAAAAGACCATTTACAGACGGCTTATCAACGGCCAAAGAGCCGTCGGTAAATCCCTTGTCGCTAACATTTACCGAGGGCTTCTGTCCTTCGGTATTTACTGTAATACCCTAATATTTTAAAGAATATTACTTTTAGTAGAGACTAAATTAACTTATCTTCTATAAACAATCCAACTTTATTTCAATTCTCCCAAAGTACAATACCAAACTTACAAACTTCAAACAATATAGTCTTCACCACTTAACATAAATTCAAATTTCAACTCATAAGTTTTACACAACATAATTTTTCCAATACAAATTTATTCTTTTTACAAAATATCCCTGAAAGTTTTTCCCCGCATCTCTCTCATCTCTAAGCTTTTTCAACCGCATCTGCAACATTATCTATTCACATATAACATGAGTTATATGATCATAGCACAAACAAATAAGGGTAAGCCAACCATATCATATCAATCATTAAACTTGTAATAAAAATATTTCAATCATGTATTTCTACAATTACTAAAATATCATTACCCCTATGTCATTAATTCATCATTATCAAAATCATCTTCCTCAATTTCATAAACCTTACAATTTTACCATGCTTACTCACGAAGCCTTATGGTCAGACCGCTCTCTGCCTGCTTCCTTAAGCCTCACCTGTATACTATGTCTTACTCTCTGAAGCCTTATGGTCAGACCTCTCTCTGCCTGCTTCTATAAAACTTATGAACCACATATTTATGTCAAAGTCTTATGGTCAGACCACTTGCTGCCTGCTTTCATAAACCTCAGGTGTTACTTTGATCATATCAAGCTCTCATGGTATAAACCGAACATACTACTTCTCGTAGGAAACATCATTTCATAAGCAATGATTTCTTATATCCACTTCAACATTTCATCCAATCAACATTTCATACCCTCTTATCCACTCCAATATTTCATCAAATCAACAATTCATAACCTCTTCTCCACATAACTCAATCATGTTCATTCTCTAATCATAATTTGACAATAACCTATTTTGGTGTCAATAAATTAAACATATTGCCAGATATCATACTACATATTATAAACTCATTTTGACCATAACAAGTATAACTCAACATATTTTCACCAATCAAAGATTCATATCCAAAACATTTCAACATATCTTAGCAACTACATAATATAATCTGAGCTCATTGTAACGACAAATAAAATGCATCTACAGTTGACTTATTTTATTTAATTTTCATCCTATTAGAGATCTTTCTTTACCCCAATTGGTCACCGGAGAGGACCCAGATGTCTGAACGCATCAAACTCACCTTCGACGCCAGCACATATGACTAGTCACAACTGACTGGACCAGGCCAGGGCTGCTCTATGATCAGGGATGTGCCAACTCAGGTTTTTAAGGTTCCTCTATCCTACCAACAAAAGGAGGTCCTCAATAATTAACAATTTATTTATTTAATTTATCTACCTTATTTTCTTATGCTCTAAATCTTAAAATGCCTAATTTTACTTTCTCTCACAACAACCTCAAACAGTATCCGTATATCTATTTAATACCCATATACAAATTACTACAAAACCCTTATTCTAAACCTTCCAACAAGATCAATTTCAGCCAACAAACTCATTCAATAAATTCATCACAATAAACATCCATAATAGAATTCATACAAGATAATTATAAACAATTAACAATAATAAAACATTACTATAAATGGTCATAGAAGAATACAATGTTTGACAATCATAAAAATAATCTTAATATAAAAATTCATGGGGAAACAAGAAGTGGAATCTGGCAGAGCCGGTTAGACAACTTCTAATCCATCCAACAATACAATATAATTAAATAACAAGAACAATACATGTCTGGGGAAATAAGAAGTTGAATCTGGCAGAGCCGGTTAGACAACTTCTAATCCTTCCAAAAATGCAATAAAATAAATAAGTAAAGCAATAAATAGTTTGGGGAAACAAGAAGTTGAATCTGGCAGAGCCGGTTAGACAACTTCTAATCGTTCCAAAAATGTAATAAAAATAAATAAGGAAGGAAATAAAAGTTTGGGGAATCAAGAAATTGAATCTGGCAGAGCCGGTTAGACAATTTCTAATCCTTCCAAAATACAATAAAATAAATAAGGAAAACAATAAAATGTTTGGGGAAACAAGAAATTGAATCTGGCAGAGCCGGTTAGACAATTTCTAATCCTTCCAAAATACAAAATAAAACCACTAACAACGTACAATTGGCATAACATAATCAACATCACATTTTACAACTATCACACTTGGATATTAGCACAAAAGCATACTCTCATTTAAAATTCAAGATCATACAGAAACAAAATACTCCATATTCAAGAATTAAAATCAGACAAAAGAAAAATATAGTATATTCAAGACTCAAGATAATACAAAAAGAAATACTCAAAGTTAGCTTCCCTTACCTCTATTACAGACTTAATCTCCTCGCTCTCTGAAAACTTCCAGAATATCCCCTTTGAAATTAGAAATTCTTCCAACTCTCTTCTCTCAAAAATTTTCTAAGTTCTTTGGTGTAATTTTTCAACCTCCCCCCCTTGGCTATTTATAGCAAAAAAATTTACTATTCATTTTTTACTATTCATTTTAACTATTCATTTTTTTATTCATTTTACTATTACAAAAATAATTTTTTATTTGCAATTTGATGAATTCTGATCTCAAAGCTACGTGGAACACTTATCCTTTCCAAATATTATTTTTTTTTATTTTTTTTTAACTATTCACTTTTTACTATTCACAATTTACTATTCACAATTTACTATTCACAATTTACTATTCACAATTTACTATTCATCATTTTTTTTTAGCATTTAACTTACAAATATTTTTAAGGATCTTACATTTACCGAGGGCCAAAAGCCTTCGGTAATTACCGAGGGCCAAAAGCCTTCGGTAATTACCGAGGGCCACAAGCCTTCGGTAATTACCGAGGGCCAAAAGCCTTCGGTAATTACCGAGGGCCAAAAGCCTTCGGTAAATACCTAACAGGGGTATTTATCGAAGGTAAAAAGCCTTCGGTAAGTTGGACGAAAATGTAACCCATAATTCTATTTCTTATCAAACCAACCACATAAACAGACCTGCATAACAGTTTCAAGCACAAATAGACCTGCATAACAGTTTCCAAGTACATACAGACCTGCATAACAGTTTCCAAGTACATACAGACTTGCATAATGTGCATCTCAAAGATGCAATCATTGATGAATATCCATAGAACATCCATTAAGAAATAGAACATGCATTAATCCATAGAACATGTATTTATAGTTAAAACATAAAACATCAAAACATAATGATGTTCTAACATCCAAAGTCATCCAGTTGATCTAACATCGAAATGATCTAAACTCCAAATGTTCTAATATTCAAATGTTTATATAACAAGTAAAAAGAAAATCAAACTAATAATGTAGATAGTTATCATTAGAATGATCTTCATCATCCTGCTCCTCTATTGATGGCTGGACTGGTATGGGTTGGACTGATGTGGGTTGGACTAATGAGGGTTGGACTGATGTGGGCTGCTGAGGGGCAGGGGGTGACAAGGAGGGTCGTGGCTGGGTGGGAGGGATATTGACTTCATCCTGTAAAGTGGCAAGCAACACTCTCATGACCAGGGCCTTAAAGTTTGTAAACTCTGCTCTCAGATCAGTGAGCTCCTGGTCACGTTGCTCCAGTGCTTGCGTGAGGCGGAGAACAACCTCGTCAGGAGCAGTGGTGGAAGAAGAAGGTTGGTGCTTCAGAGTACCTCCTCTGGATGCTGTATAGTTTGCAGCAAGTTGTCCTGCACCGTACACTCGTCCATTTTTCTTCCCACCAATGATGTCGACCCAACATTATGTCCTACGGATGTCGTCTTTTGCATTACTCGCATCATCCGGTGTAGGAGCTAACTCATGTTCAGATCTAACCTGTGAAAGTCTCGTAGAAAATTCTTCCTGTTGAAACATTAAAAGCAATGTTAGGGAATGATAGAATAACATAAATGAAAAATTAGTAATAGTAATAGTGTTATTTGCTTACATGAGTATTCTGAGATCTTTAATCAACGAATTGATTAGTGTCCTTCCTTACATGAGTCTATGCAAAGACCTCATCAACATGGACCGCCCGCCCTAGAGCTTGTGCCTATAACATAATTTAGAATTAGAAGTGTACATATGAAATAGAAAATAAATAACTTATATATGAAAGAAAAAGTTATGTAATGAAATTATACCATACGAATGGCATGCTCATGAGTGGTGATCAACCCACCAGTATGCAGGGTGCCACCCCTTTCAGATGCTCTGTTCCTCTAGGCTTTGGCACACTTATTGCGAAACTCTACTGTATTCCAATGAGCCAGTAAAGAGTTCCAAATTTGTTCACACAGCCAGTAAGGGCGCTGTCCTGCATTGCGGGCATCCCTAAACATCTCTAACAACCGATGAGATGCTTTCATGTGGAAATTTCTGTGTATATGTGTTTCATGTTCAGGTTTCCACTGCACCTTTGATAACAGTTGAAAAACTGTTATTTTCATGCTTAAAATTGACACTAAAAGCAACCTTTATACTTAGAAACTAGCTTGAAATCATGCTTTTATCCATATTTTCAGAAATAAGAGAGCTGGACAGGTTTATGCTTGATTTCAGTGTTTTTGTGTAGGTTTTAAGGTGAATTTAGTGAAAGAAGTGAAGAAGGAGAGAGATGGAATCAGAAAAGGCATAAAAAAGTGCAAAAGGAGAAGCCGCAACTACCGCTTAGCGGCAGTTTACCGCTTAGCGGCAGTTTACCACTTAGCGGCAGTTTACCGCTGAGCGGCACTTAGGAGTTCACGTTGGAACCGCTGAGGGGAAAAATGGCCGTTGAGGGGAAGAAACTACTCACGCACTCACCGCTGAGCGGTACTTTACCGCTGAGCGGCACACTTATGGGCTTGGACCTAGATTTTCTGTAATTTTAGAATAGTATATAAGCTTTAGGACGTCCTAGGGTTTGTATCTTTGGCAGAAACGAAGCAAACACTCTCTCTTCCACCCCTTTGAAGGAGGATCTTGGATGCTCAGGCTACCTCTTCACCTTTCTAGGGTTTTATCCTTCATTCTTTCATTATTGTTCATCTAGGTTCACCATGAATATGGTGAACTAAACCTTGTATGTTTGTTGGGGAATCAATATAATCTTTTGAAGCTCTCATATATGGAATTTGTGCTTGCATCTTAATCTAAGACTTATGCTTTCTTTTATCATTAGTTAGGGTTTTTCCTCTTGCTTAAGGCTTGCTTTGTTTAACTCATTCAATGCATGATTATTGATTTTGTCGATACGGGAACGTACGGGGAAGTCTAGATCCGGGGAATCTCTCCCAATATTATATTGGTTGTCGTTAAGCTCCTGTGCTAAAAGAACTAATTACTAGGAATACTAGGAATTGTATGAACTCTTAATTGGGGATAGGCCTTCTTGACAAGGTAATTTAGAGAGTGGCATTAACAATGATGACTTGAATGTCGAATTCCTAAAATATATGAGAGTGGATAAGATGAAATTGACCCCCAACAACATATTCATATATATATATATATATATATATATATATATATATTTCATTGAAAGTGCTTGTCTTTTGCTTTTGCCATTGATCAAAACCTCATGCATACATGTTTATTTTCGTCTTTTGCATAATACAATCCAATTATTTCGTCCTTAAGTCTTAGCTAATAAAAGAATCACATAACTAAACTAGGCCGTGAGTCCTTTGGGAGAACGATACTTGGTCTTACCAAGTTTATTACTTGAAACGATTCGGTCATACTTGCCGATTGTTCAACAAGTTTGTGACATCATATTTTGGTGATCATAAATTTGTCCATCAAGTTTTTGGCGCCGTTGCCGGGGACTCGTGGTTTAACTGGTTAATTTGTGTGATTATTGATTATCTTTGACTTTACTTTTGAATTTCTGTTTTTATTTTTCTGTTTTTATTTTTCTGTTTTTATTTTTTCGGTTTTTATTTTATTTTATTTTATCTTATTTGATTTGATTTGATTTGATTTGATTTGATTTGATTTGATTTGATTTGATTTTATTTTATTTTATCTTCTGAATCTTTTATCTTCTCCTATATCTTTTTATGCTAACAAATATTTTCTAGGGTTTTGTTTTCTTGTGTATGCAGGAAGCAATTAGAACAAGGAGCAAGAAAACAACAGAACCTCTTCTTGAAGGTCTAGACGAGAGTAGACGGAGGAGAAGAATCCGAACATCTAGAGAACTTTTCCCTTCTCTAGAAACTCTCTTACAATCATCACCACAAGGTTCTGTTCATAGCACAGAAAATATGGAGAACAATAATGTTAGAAGAACTCTTGCTGACTACACCAATATAGCTGGACCTCAACACTTTAACAGTATAGCTAGACCTAGAGTCAATGCAGCTAATATGGAGGTCAAACCAGCACTGATTCAACTGGTGAAAAGCAACCAATTTAATGGGTTATCTCATGAAAGCCCATATGAGCACCTCACTACCTTCAATGAGATTTGCAACACAGTAAAGATTAATGGGGTGCCAGACGAAGCTATCAAACTTAGCTTATTTCCTTTCTCATTGGGAGGCAATGCTAAGCTTTGGTTGAATTCTTTCCCAGAAGAAAGTTTCACAGAGTGGGAAGCAGTGGTCACAAAATTTTTAAACAAGTACTTCCCACAATCTAAGGTGACAAAAGGCAAGCAAGAGATTTCTTCATTTAAACAGGGCATG
Source organism: Vigna nakashimae (assembly GCA_034642375.1). Taxonomy (NCBI): domain Eukaryota; kingdom Viridiplantae; phylum Streptophyta; class Magnoliopsida; order Fabales; family Fabaceae; genus Vigna; species Vigna nakashimae. The sequence goes on along the minus strand of CM067758.1, from coordinate 43,786,728 downwards.
GAAGAATCACTAGGGCATGCATGGGACAGGTATAAAAGCTTGTTACGTAAAACTCCCACGCATGGTTTTGAAGATCAGGAAGTAGTCTTAACTTTCCTTGGAGGGCTTGGTTCACAAACCAAGATGATGCTGGACGCCTCAGCAGGAGGCAATATTAAATGGAAAAGTCCAGAGGAAGCAACAGAGATTATAGAAAACATGGCTACTAGTGATAATGAGCTGCACAGTGAGAGAGGAGCTCCTATGCAACAAAAAGGAGTTCTCCAATTACAGACACATGATGCCCTACTAGCTCAAAACAAAATTCGAACTCAACAGCTAGAGACTCTGACTAAAAATCTTGCACAATTACCCAAAGAGTTGAAAACTGCTGCACAGGTACAATCCCAATTGTGCGAATTGTGTGGAGGCGACCATATCAATGGTCAATGTGCCTTTCCAGTTGAAGCCGTAGAGGATGTAAATTACATGACCAATCAGTACCGTCAAGGGAGCTACAATCAGGGGTGGAAACCACACCCAAGTATTGGTCAAGGGCAAACTGGGCAAGCTGGTCAATATAATAAGCAGCAGCAACCCACCTTATGGCAACAATTATCTATGCTTAATGAAAGGTCCATGATGATGGAGGAAACTCTCAACAATTTCATACAGAAGACTGAGTCTACACAGAAGAGCACTAAAGCTGCTATCAAAAATTTGGAGACTCAGATGGGGCAGATCACCAAACAGGTGGAAGAAAGGCCTAATAGAAATTTTGGGGCTAATACTGAGGTTAACCCCAGAGAAGAGTGCAAGGTGGTAGAGAGTGTTGATGATGAGAAAGTTGAGTTAGATACAGAAGAGAGAAGAGAAATAGAGAGCAATAGCACTTTTCCTTTTCCAATCCATCAAGGGAAACAACTGGACTTCACAGAATTATTCAACATGGTGGATAATGATGCACCTTGGGAACAAATTCTGCAACAGATTACGGTTTACACTAAATCTAATGAAGAAATCTCTACAAAGAAAAGACGTAGAGATGATGAGGCAAAGGAGTGTATAACTGTTAAAAAAGAGTCATTCCCTCCTAAAGCAACAAATCCAGGCAGTTTTTCTATCCCTTGTACCATATGGAAGAAAAAGGTGAAGAAAGCTCTTCTTGATTTAGGTTCAAGTGTTAACTTGATACCTTACTCTTTACTGGAGCAAATCGGCAATGTTAATGTGAAACCTGTAAAGGTTAATCTAGTAATGGCCGATGGATATTCAAAGGAGCCATGTGGAATTGCAGAGGACATTATAGTTTGTGTTGGCAAACTTCAGTTCTTGGCAGACTTTGTGGTGATGAAGATGGAGACAGAGAAGATACCTATCATACTTGGAAGACCGTTTATGAAAACGGCCAGAGCTATCATTGATGTAAATGAAGGTATAGTAGTGCTCCAGGACAGGGAGGAGAGAGTGGTTGTAGACGTATTTAAAGATGAGACACAAACACAGGAGGAAGAAGCTAGTTATAAAGCTGCATTTCAAGATGCACTCATGACTAGCCCTAAAGATGAAAATCTCAAGGTTGCAGGTAACCATTGTTTGTTGTTTCAGGTGCACAAGCGAGAAAAGATTGGAAGAGGAGGAGAAATTCCTGATGACTGGGAGAAAAGAAGACCCCAACTTGGCGCACCTGTGAGAATCAAGAACAAGTTGTGGGTTGTGAAGGGCTTTAAGGAGAAGGAGATGATAGAGATAGAATCTCCATGTCTTAGAAGAATCAAAACAATTCACAGGAAACAGCTGAGGAATTGATGGGATGACAACATCAACTATAAAGAAGGAACTTGAGCTTACTAAGTCAAGCTAATGACGTTAAAAGAGCGCTTGCTGGGAGGCAACCCAGTTGATTTTAAGAACTTTTTAATTTTACTTTGGTTTGTAAATTTTTAATCTGTTGAACATTATATTGCTGAACATAGCATCTACTGAAGGATGCTAGTTGGATATAGCATCTACTGAAGGATGCTAAGTGGTAGCACCTACTGATGAGTGTTGGTGGATTTTGGGTCAGGCTCGTGACGTTAAACAAGCGCTACCTGAGAGGCAACCCAATTGATTGATTGTTTTTGTTTGTTTTATTTTAGTTAGGGTTTGCATAAGTATTTTAAACATTGAATTACAGGGACCCAGTGAGGGGCATGTCTAGGAGGCACGTAGGTTAAGAAAAGAAGGAGAAGAGCACTTCAAGAAAGTGCCGCTGAGCGGCAATTTACCGCTGAGCGGTACTCTCGCAGAATGGGCTTTAGTTCCCCTTAGCGGGACCCGAGCCCATTAGGGTATTTTTATATCCCAAGCAGTGTTTTAGGTTTACTTTTCAGACCCTTCTCTGCACAAGCACTCCCACATACCTTCTCCAAGGTTTTCCACATCTTTTCACTCTTCCCTCTTAAGAAAATTTCTCTTCCACTCACTTTTTCACTAGTGTGCCATCAAAGTTTGGGGTTGGAAGAGAGTATCTTAGCTTGGGAGCATTCTCATTGCATCTAGTATCTCCACCCAAGTAAGTAAAATGCATTTTGTTCATTCTAGGGTTCTTGATTTTGAATGTGATTATCAAAGCATGAAGATTTAGGGGTTTTGATTTCTATGCATGATTTGATGATATAATTGATGTTTGAACCGATTAAACTGCATGATTATGAACTGGAAAACTGAAAATTGCATTTGGGTGGAGTTAGAACAACTTAAAAAAGAGAAGATTTTCAAAATTCTGCAGAGTTACCGCTCAGGGGTAAACTGCCGCTGAGCGGCACTCTGCTAGACTTGGGTTTTTCTGGTTTTTTATGATCTGGAATGTGGCACTGGTGGCGCTGAGGGGAAATTCTGGCCCTCAGCGGTGGTTTAGCTTCGAAAGGAGTTGTGTTCTGTGCTTACTAATGATTAACATCATGTTTTGTGATTTTGTATTTGTGTTTGAATGCAGGAATGGCATCCTCTTCAGGAAAGAGATTGAAAACCATGGCAACCAAGAGAAAGGAAAAGGAACCAGAGCAACCCCACTCTAGTAGGTTCCTCTCTAGGAAACATGAGAAGCACTTTAGGGTGGTTCAGGACAGGAGACTTCTGATGGAAAGAAAAGTTGGAATGATACCTAACTTTGCTCCTCAATTTGGAGAGCAAGTGTTAGGGAATGACTGGGGAAAGCTAGCCACCTATCCTGCACCTGTCAACATAGCTGTGGTAAAGGAATTCTACACCAATGCAAAGAAGATTGGTGATTATCCAGCTGAGAATTATTTGGGCTATGTCAGAGGCCATGCTATTAGGTATGATCCTGATTCTATCAATAACTTCCTGGACACTGTGTGGGCTGGTGAGCAGTGCCAGTTTGCTTTTTGCATGGAGGAAGGTGCTGATTATGAGGATGTGGAGAGAGTACTATGTATACTAGGAGGACACTTCCAAAGGAATAGATCTGGCTCAGTGGTTAACATTAGGAGGACAGATTTGACTCCTCTTGCAAAGTATTGGATGGCATTTTCTCATGCCAACATTCAGCCATGTTCACATGTGTCAAATATTACTCTCAGCAGGGCACTATTCATCTACTGTGCTATCAGAAACTTAAATGTTAACATTGGGCAGGTCATAGCTGATGAGATTAGTGTGTGCGCCAATACCTCAAACAACAAAGCACCACTAGGACATCCTTCCTTGATTACTCACCTTTGCAAGCTAGCTGGGGTGGATACTTCTGTTCCACCATTAGAAAGGCCAAGAAAAGCCATTGATGAGGCTTATTACAGACAGTATTGCGGAGGTGAGGATGCAGTTAAGCCAGTTCCACCACGCCGTGCTCGTAGAGAGAGAGGGCCAGCATAGAGCCAGACATCTGCTGAGACACATGAAGCAGAACCATTCCAGATGAGGGACATGTATATGTCTCTTATAGGTGTTCAGTTGCAGTCCATTCACAGAGGGCAGGCGGCTACTGCTGAGATTGTTGTGGGGATGTATGATACACCTCCAGCTCACAGGTGGACTGTGGATGAATTCAATAATGTGGTAGCTTGGCCAGAGGAGCCAGTGCATGGAGGAGGAGCTGGAGCAGCTGAAGCTTCAGCTAGAGAGATGGAAGAAGATGAAGCTGATGATGAGGATGCATTTGAAGATGATGAAGATGAGGAGGAAGAGGAAGATACAGAGGACAACTCAGACTAATGAGGAGCTGAGATAGCATTTACTGATGAATGCTATCATATGCTTATGCTTTTCTTGGTTTAAGTTTTCTGAACTTATTTGTTTTTGTTTTTAGATTAGGGTTTTATGTACTCTATTGGACACCTGGTTTGTTATGATGGTTTGCTATTAACTGTGATTGTGTGATAAGTAATGCTGAATGATGCTTATTGATTGATTGATGTTGAGATGATGTGCACATAAAATGCTTATACAGGTGATTCACAAGCTTTGTGAACAAATGCATGATATTATGAGTGTGGTTTTGAGATTAAGCAGGATGTGTATGTCAAATGTGAATGAGCTTATATGTGAGGTTTTGAGCTCCAGAGTTGTTATTGTTGAATGCTATTACTTTGAAAGCATGAATGATTTTGCCCAGGTTTTCTATGATTGAAGCAATTGCTTGTTTTGCATCATATGATCAAGGCCATTTGTTGGAACCCTTTTTATTGGCCAAATTCATAAAGTTAGCCCGCTAAAAGAGAACACTTTGTGTTTGATGGACAAATTTGTAAGCACCAAAATATGATGTCACAAACTTGTTTCACAATCGGCAAGTATGACCGAATCGTTCAAGTAATAAACTTGGTAAGACCAAGTATCGTTCTCCCAAAGGACTCACGGCCTAGTTTAGTTGTGTGGTTTATTGATTAGCTAGGACTTACAAACGAAATATTTATATTTTAATATGCAAGACAGAAAATAAACATGTGTGCATGAAATTTAATCAATGGCAAAGACAAAAGATAAACACTTTCAATGAAATATATGAATGGATATGTTGTTGGGGGTCAATTTCATCTCATCCACTCTCATAACATTCAAATCACCATTGTTAATGCCACTCTCTAAAGTACCATTCTAGATGGCTTCTCCCTAATCACGAGTTCATACAATTCCTAACATTCCTAATGATTAGTTCATAAGTGCAGGAGCTTAACGACAACCAATATAATATTGTCAGTACAATATTGGGAGAAATTCCCCAGATCTAGACTTCCCCGTACGTGCCCGTATCGACAAAACCAATAATCATGCATGGAATGAGTTAAACTATGCAAGCATTGAGCAAAGAGGAAAAACCCTAACTAATGATGAAAGAAAGCATAAGTCTTAATTAAAAGATGCAAGCAAAGATTCCATATATGAGAGCTTCAAGAGATTACATTGATTCCCCAACAAACATACAAGGTTTAGTTCACCATATTCATGGTGAACCTAGATGAACAATGAAAGAATGAAAGAATAAATCCAATAAAGGTGAAGAGGTAGCCTGAGCATCCAAGATCCTCCTTCAAAGGGGTGGAAGAGAGAGTGTTTACTTCGTTTCTGCCAAAGATACTAACTCTAGGACGTGCAAGTCCTTATATACTATTCTAAAGTTACAAAAGATCTAAGCCCAAGCCCATAAAAGTGCCAGAAAACAAGTCCAAGCCCATTAAGAATGGGGCTCAGCGGTAAATACCGCTCAGCGGTGACTGCGCTTCCTTTTTCTTCCCCTCAGCGGCCAGTTTGCCCCTCAGCGGACCTCCCGTGACCTCCTGAGTGCCGCTCAGCGGTAAAATGCCGCTGAGCGGTGCTTTCGGCTTCTCCTTTTGCACTCTTTGATTCCTTTTCTGATTCCATCTCTCTCCTTCTTCACTTCTTTCACTAAATTCACCTTAAAACCTGCACAAAAACACTTAAATCAAGCATAAACCTGTCCAGCTCTCTTATTTCTGAAAATATGGATAAAAGCATGATTTCAAGCTAGTTTTTAAGTCTAAAGGTTGCTTTTAATATCAATTTTAAGCATGAAAATAACAGTTTTTCAACTGTTATCACAACCCCAAACTTAGAACTTTGCTTGTCCTCAAGCAAACAAGATGTAACTCAATCTCCAACCAATTCATATGATGGTTCACTCATTCAAAAATTCTCTTTTTCAAGATAAGTAATAACTTCACTCAAACTTATGACCAAGAGTTCAACCAAGATGTGCACATGCTTTAGTGTTCACAAAGTCATTTAAATTCCAACAAATGCTATTTTTCATGAATGATCAATCAATTAAGCATGGATGTTCATGTGCTTATGGAATATTTCCTCACTAGGTAAAGTGTTTCACTCAACACACAAGTGTATAACAGGTAAAGTGTTTCACTCATTCACTCTACTATCACAATGTCACATGAATCAACTTTGCCTTTCATTTTACCACAATCTAAAACATTCACAAGCATGCATCATTGATAACAGTTGAAAAACTGTTATTTTCATGCTTAAAAGTGATGTTAAAAGCAACCTTTAGACTTAAAAACTAGCTTGAAATCATGCTTTTATCTATATTTTCATAAATAAGAGAGCTGGACAGGTTTATGCTTGATTTAAGTGTTTTTGTGCAGGTTTTAAGGTGAATTTAGTGAAAGAAGTGAAGAAGGAGATAGATGGAATCAGAAAAGAGATCAAAGAGTGCAAAAGAAGAAGTTGAAGGCACCGCTCAGCGTCATTTTACCGCTGAGCGGCTGATGAATCATTATTTTATTCACTTCATTTAGTTTATTGTGCTAGAATTAATCAGGGAATTGTGCTTAATTGTCCAGTATTTTCCCATTTTACTGAATTGAGCCTAATCCGATCAGAAATTCTTATTTTAATTAATTTGAATTATCTGAAACGAATTATTTACATTATTGAGTGCAGGAAAAATTTTGGAAAATATTTTTGGACATTTAGACTTTCTGTACAAATTCCCAATTTCTCTCGGGTAATCGTTTACAGGGGTGCTGTAAACGAGGGTCACCCCACACTCCTTGGCCTCACATCACATCACCATCCACCCTCTCCCACCACTGGAACACCTGAACAAGCCTCAGACAGGGGCAGAAGTGCCTAAAAGTCAGTTTTTTTGCCAATGGTGACCTGTGTTCACCTGACTGAGTACCTGTGTTGGACTTTCTGTACAAATTTGCAATTCCTCTCGTGTAATCGTTTACAGGGGTGCTGTAAACGATTACCAGTGCTGCGTGAATTTTGTGTCAACTTGTGTGTCTTCGTTCGAGATCAATTCTTATCCGTTTTCAATGCAATTTTTTTTCATAGTTTCGTCTAGATGTCTAGTTTCATGTATAACTTTTACTTTGTTCAAATGCGTTCTGTACTGTTCCCAGTAATTTGTTTACTCTCCTATGTCAGCCTAGTACTACGTGAATGTTGTGTCAACTTGTTTGTCCTCGTTCGAATTCAATTCTTATCCGTTTTGCATGCAGTTTTTTTTCATAGTTTCGTACGGATGTCTATTTTCATGTATAGTTTTTACTTTGTTCAAATTCGTTATGTGTTGTTCCCAGTAATTGTTTTACTCCCCTGTGTCAGTCAAGTTCATACAGTTTAAGTGGCTTCTAATTTGTTTGCATTGTTTGCTTGTTGTTTCATACTTGTGGTAGCTGGAATTGATCATTGGACGATGCTAAGACCTCCAAACACTCAAGGATTCAACACTCATATTGGCACTTTTGTTTTCATTTTGGTTTCTAAGAGAAACAAGAAGCAACCTCACGGCCTCATAATTTGGAAAACAAAGTAGATTTGAAGCAAAATGATGGAGAGAGACCACCTTGCATTCAGCCCACGGTTCTCAAATGTGGAAGATAACAATTGTGATTTTTTTTTATCATGGAGGAAGCCATATTCTGAGTATATGCCACGGCAATGTAAATTGGCTAGCACAAAAGAACAAATCAATTGGAATTGAAGAAGGGGCCACGTTGGAGACAACACATGGGCCACCACTTTGTTATTTAATGGATGATTGGCAAAACAAAACTCATGCTCACGTTGTTGGAATGATACATAGAAGACCACACATAATGGAGTGAGATAATGGAGGGGACCACGTTTTTGAAGAAAGAAAGCTTATGGTTCTCTTAATTTTGGAGTGGTGTACAAGGGGCTGCACTTCCACGGTACCAAACCAAAGGTGAAAAGCAAAAAGAGAAGACACGGCCATTGCTGCAAAGAGCATCCAGTCCAGTACCGTCCAGCAGCATGTTGAAGAGAAATAAGGAGATGGCACAGGGAAGGTCCTCCTCTTTCAGCACGTCCAAACAGCCACCATGTTAAGGGAGTGAAGCATCAAGGTTGGAAGAGGCAAATGCTGGAAGGAGGTGCTCACGGTGATCTTCATTTTAGAAGTGATGGAAGTAGAAGCAATGGAGTGGGAGCCCACGGCAGAAAACCATTTCCGTAAAGAGATAAAGAAGTGTGTGGCAACTAATTGAAGAAGACGTCTAGCTTGGAGCAGCCACCAGTAGAGAAGATCCACATGTCCAGCTGCTGGTCCAGTAAAGGAGATGCTCCACAATCTTAATCTAGTTGAAGAAGAAGAAGCCGTGAGCAAGGAGCTGGAAAATGGAAGCAAAGGCAACAACACCAGCAGCACTTGGAGAGTTACGTTCCAGCACATGTCCAGGGAGAAAAGTGGATTCTTAGAATGAAGAAGGGAGTTCTCGGTAAAGAGCTGGAGTAGCCACGGTCCAACAGCTTCACGTGCAGCAACAACAACATCCACCATGCACAGCAGAGGAAGCTACAGCAGTTTGGAGTGGGGCACACGGTTGAAAGGAATTTGCGTGAATGGGGGAAGCCTAAGCACAACCTAAGCAAACGGACACCACATAGAGGACCTCTTTTGGCACGACTAGGAGCAAATTGGTGGGAGAAATTCCCCAAAACAGGAGCTGCCAATTAGGACAAACCCATAAGCAGACAAGGTCCGTGAAATGAAGAAGGAAATCAGGAGACTTTGTTAAGAGAAGTGGTTATAAATTGGCAGCAGCAGAGCACACTTTGGAAGAGATTTTAGATTAGAATTAGGGGTAGTTTTAATGCACGGCCCGGAAGAGGCTCTGCCTCTTCCCTCCCAGTAGATGTCTCAGTTATTTTCATTTCAAACAGTGCAATAGTGTGGAATTTTATTTCGTCAGTGTTTGGAGCTGTATCTTCATTTAATTTTTATCTTTTGTTCAGAATTTTAATTTAAGTATTGAATGCTTTGATGAATTCCATTTTCAATTAAGTACTTCTATTTTTTACTGTCTCTATTATTTTACCATTTAGTATTTTCTGCATCGTTAAATTCTGTCATTGTGTTGTACTGGTCATGTTATTTTCAAGAATCGTTTTTACGGTTTATTTTTACTGGAGCTATTGGTAAATTTTAATTACACTGTTATTTTGTCTTCTGCATATTTACTGTTCTGTATTTTAAATTCCAACACTGTAATTTTTTCCATTGTCTATTTTTACCATTTTTTTTTTTTACCGTTCAGTTTTTACCACTGTTAAAATTTATTTCAGTGTTTTTAAATTTTGTTGTCTTATTTAAATTCCAATTCATTTTAATTTATTTGCATTCAAAAATATCCACAAACCCCCCCCACTTCGTGATAAATCTAAGACTGAACCTAATATTGGTCCTTGAGAGACGACCTAGGAGTCAAATCCTAGTTATACTGCATTAATTTCTGCACATCAAATTTGTATGACCGCGACAGTATTATCAGCGGCACTCAAGAGGTCACGTTGGAACCGCTGAGGGGCAAAATGGCCGCTGAGGGGAAGAAAGGAGACGCGCACTCACCGCTGAGCGGTATTTACCGCTGAGCGGCACTTTTATGGGCTTGGGCTTTTGTAATCTTTTGTAACTCTAGAATAGTATATAAGGGCTTGCACGTCCTAGAATTAGTATCTTTGGCAGAAACGAGGCAAACACTCTCTCTTCCACCCCTTTGAAAGAGGATCTTGGATGCTCAGGCTACCTCTTCACCTTTATTGGGTTTATTCTTTCATTCTTTCATTGTTCATCTAGGTTCACCATGAATATGGTGAACTAAACATTGTATGTTTGTTGGGGAATCAATGTAATCTCTTGAAGCTCTCATATATGGAATCTTTGCTTGCATCTTTTAATTAAGACTTATGCTTTCTTTCATCATTAGTTAGGGTTTTTCCTCTTTGCTCAATGCTTGCATAGTTTAACTCATTCCATGCATGATTATTGGTTTTGTCGATACGGGCACGTACGGGGAAGTCTAGATCCGGGGAATTTCTCCCAATATTATACTGACAATATTATATTGGTTGTCGTTAAGCTCCTGCACTTATGAACTAATCATTAGGAATGCTAGGAATTGTATGAACTCGTGATTAGGGAGAAGCCATCTAGAATGGTACTTTAGAGAGTGGCATTAACAATGGTGATTTGAATGTTGAATTCCTAAAATATATGAGAGTGGATGAGATGAAATTGACCCCCAACAACATATTCATTCATATATTTCATTGAAAGTGTTTATCTTTTGTCTTTGCCATTGATCAAACTTCATGCATACATGTTTATTTTCTGTCTTGCATATTAAACTCTAAATATTTCGTTCTTAAGTCTTAGCTAATCAACAAACCACATAACTAAACTAGGCCGTGAGTCCTTTGGGAAGAACGATACTTGGTCTTACCAAGTTTATTACTTGAACGATTCGGTCATACTTGCCGATTGTGAAACAAGTTTGTGATATCATATTTTGGTGCTTACAAATTTGTCCATCAAGTTTTTGGCGCCGTTGCCGGGGACTCGTGGTTTAACTGGTTAATTTGTGTGATTATTGATTATCTTTGACTTTAATTTTGAATTTCTGTTTTTATTTTTCTGTTTTGATTTTATTTTATCTTATTTGATTAGATTAGATTAGATTTTATTTTATTTGATTAGATTAGATTAGATTTGATTTTATTTTATTTTATCTTATTAGATTAGATTAGATTTGATTTTATTTTATTTTATTTTATTCTATCTGATTTTATTTTATCTTCTGAATCTTTTATCTTCTGAATATATATATATATCTTCTCCTATATTTTTTTGTGCTAACAAATATTTTCTGGAGTTTTGTGCCTAATGTTTGCAGGATGCAATTCGAACAAGACTTTAATAGGCACTCAATTCTACCAAAGTAATCTCAACCACTGGTGGGAACATGACTCAAGCATGGATCAAAGCCAATTTTGGCAAGCTGCCGGACAATTTGAGAACCAACCACAACAACAATGGCAGCAACAAAGCTTTAAAATCAACAAAGGGAAGCAAGAGATCTCTTCATTTAGACAAGGCATGGAAGAATCACTGGGGCATGCATGGGACAGGTATAAAAGCCTATTACGAAAGACCCCCACGCATGGATTTAACGAAGGAGAAGTAGTCTTAATCTTCCTTGGAGGTCTTGGTTCACAAACCATGATGATGCTTAACGCCTCAGCTGGAGGCAATATCAAATGGAAGACTCCAGAGGAAGCCACAGAAATAATTGAAAACATGACTACTAACAACAATAAGTGGAACAATGAAAGAGGAGCTCCTATTCAACAAAAAGGAGTTCTACAGTTGTAATCTAAATATGCCTTGATAGCTCAAAACAAGTTAATAACTCAACAATTGGAGAATCTTACAAAGATACTTGAACAACTGCCAAAAGAGTTAAAGACTGTTGCACAGGTTCAATCACAGTTGTGTGAATTATGTGGAGGTGATCATTTCAATGGTCAATGCGCCTGTCCAGCAGAAGCTTTAGAGGATGTTAACTTCATGGCCAATCAATTTCCATACAGTCAGGAGAATTTCAATGAAGGGTGGAAACCACACCCAAGTGTTGGTCAAAGACAAAGTGGGCAAGCTGGACAAACTGGGCAATTTAACAAGCAACAACAACAACCAACCTTATGGCAACAAATTTCTATACTTAATGAAAGATCAATAAGGTTGGAAGAAATTCTTCAGCAATTTATACAGAAAACTGAATCTTCTCAAAAGAGCACTTAAGCTGCTATTAAGAACTTGAAGATTCAAATGGGGCAGATTACCAAGCAGTTGGAAGAAAGGCCTGACACGGATTTTGGGGCTAATACTGAGGTTAACCCCAGGGGAGAGTGTCAAGAGCTAGTGAGTGTAAATGTTGAAAAAGTTTAGTTGGAAAAAGAAGAGAGAAAAGAGAGAGAAGAGAAAGAAGAAGAAAAAATTTGTGTGAAGATTGAGAAGGTGAGTAGAAAAAGAAAAGAAAAAAAGAAAGTGAGAGAAAAGAGAAAGAGGACGAGAGAAAAAAATAAAGAATCATATGAAAAATCTCGTCCCCATCAAAAAAATCATAGGAAGGAAAAGAAATTCAAGTGCTTTATGGAAATCTTCAAGAAATTGGAGATTAAAGTTCCTATGATTGAGACACTGCAACAGGTTCCTGGTTTGATCAAATTTCTGAAGAAGTTCAGTAGAAAGAAGAAAAAGAAGAAGGAACTTGAGCTTTACTGGGTCAAGCTAATGACGTTAAAAGAGCGCTTGCTGGGAGGCAACCCGGTGGATTTAAAAACTTTTGATTTGGTTTTGTAATTTTTAATTTGTGGACATTATTTTGTAAATATTTTGTTGGATACAGCATCTACTGAAGGATGCTAGGTGGTTAAGTATCTACTGAAGGATACTAAGTTTGTAACACTGTTAAGCGGGTCGTACCGCTCACAAAAGTTGTTTGCAGATAAGAATGCAGTACAGTACTAGGAAGTGACTCCTAGGTCGTCTCTCAAGGACCAATTTATATGGTTCAGTCTCAGATTTGACACGAAGTGGGGGGGGTGTTTTTGTGATTTTGTTTGAATGCGGTAAATAAAATTAAACGGTAAAAATGGAACAGTAAATATTCAGAAACTGTAAAATTAAACGTAGAAATAAAAACATCAGTGAAAATACATTGACAGAGAATAAACCGCAAAAATAACGTTTGAAAATAAAATGAACAGAAAAATACATTGACAAAATTTAACGATGAAGAAAACAATAAACGGTAAAATAAAAGAGACAATAAAATTAAAAACACTTAACTGAAAATCAAATTCATCAAGGATTCAATATTTAAATTAAAATTCAACACTTCAAATAAAATTCTTGAACAGATGGAAATAAAATGAAATGAGTAAACTGATCCAAATATTGTAACACACTATCGGCAATAAAATTCTACATTGCACTGTTAAAAATGAAAATAACTGGAAGGGAAGAGGCGAGAGCCTCTTCCAGGCCTTGCACTAAAACTTCTCCTAATACACTCCTAAAATCCAATCCTAAAACACTAATAACTTTCATTCTCTGCTGCTGCTTCCTTTTATAGCCCAAAAATCTGAACCCGTGAGCCTCTCCTTTTGCCAACTTGTCTTCTTCTTTTGCATACCATTCCAATCTTCTGTAGCTTCCTCTGTCCGTGAACTACTCTTTCTTTCCAATCAATCCATCACGTGAATATCTTGCTTCCGTGAATTCCTCTCCACTTCCTGCTCCCTCCACACTTCCATCATTCTCCAAAACAATTAAGTGTTGTTGCACGTTCCTCCATCATCCACGTTCCAAGATACCAACCGAAAATTTGATTGTGTGTTCTCTTCAAGGGCTGTGAGCACCTCTTCTTCCCAAGCTGTTGGAATAACCGAGAGCTCCCCTGGGTGATGGCTGGACCTGCTTTCTTCTCCTTCTTTGCTGGACCGTGGTTACTACTTCTGCTGAACTGGTGAAGATGGCTGGATGCATGGACGTCTGGACTGGTAGAGGACGCTGCTGCCCTTCTTCATGTTGCAGCTGCTCAAGCTATCATGGCCGTGAACCAGCTCTTCACTCTGCTGGACTTGCATCAGTTGTTGGTGTTGTTGGACGTGACTCTCTTCTCCGCTGCTCCTTCAACGTGCTGTTGGATGTTCCCTTAGCATTTTGCCATTCATTGTGAGCTTTCAAACAACCAAGTGGTGGCCCCCTCCATTGAAGTCTTCAGCATTCCTAGCTGTTGTAAATGAAGAAACCCGTGTTGCAAAAATCTTTAAAAGTCAAAGAAGAGGGGCCATGTGTCCATCATTTATACTTCAATAATTTAGCACCTAATGTCCGTGAGTTATTAAGCTTGTGTGAGTGGAAGAGAGTAAAAATTTTGCTGCACCTTTTTCTATTATGTGGGCCGTGTGTATACCACCTTAATAATACTAGTTTAATCAATTTCATTACTTCATTTGTGGACTCCTTTATTTTCACGTAGGTTTTCAATATGGTGTCCCTTTCTCTTTGATTCCACTTCAAGTGCCTACTCTTCTATATTGCCGACGCCTTTCCATAAGTGGTGGTTCCCACTAATTGCTATTTGGATGTGCAAAAACAATGAGGGGGCCGTGTGCTATCAATTTATTTCATCAATAACATTACAAATTCAGCACTTTCTTGGACTTCTCTTGGCCGTGAAGTGTATAGGAGTTCCAAATCATTCTTAAAATTTAATAAATGAAGAACTTGCTTAAGATTGTTGGGAGGTCTTAGCACCGTTCAACGATCAATTCCAGCCACCACATGTACCAAACAACAAGCAAACAATGCAAACAGATTAGAAATCACTTAAACAGTAATCACTGGACTGACATAGGAGAGTAAAATAAATACTGGGAACAACATAGAACGAATTTGAACAAACGAAAAACTATACGTGAAAATAGACATCCATACGAAACTATGAAAAAAAATTGCATGATAAACGGATAAGAATTGAACCTGAACGGGGACAAACAAGTTGACACAAAATTCACGCAGCAACCAGCGAAAACTGAAATGGCTGAAATACATTGGGCTCTATTTCCATTTCTTATTTAACCTTCAAATGTCCCAAATTGTATTTCCAAATTTTCCTTGTAAAATAATTAGCTCAGATAATTCAAATTAATTAAAATAAGAATTTCTGATCGAATTAAGCACAATCAAGCAAAATGGGAAAACACTGGACATTTAAGCACAATTCCCTGATTAATTCTAGTACAATAAACTAAGTGAAGTGAGGAAAATAATGATTCATCAAAATAGACCACACTTAGTCTTTTGCACTCCTGGGCAAAATTAAGACGCAAATCAAGGAATGGTTCAAAGGACCTCGAAGGAGTGACATAGAACTCAGCAGATAGAAAAATAAAAACTCAGAAGAAAAATAAACCAAATTTACACAGTTCTTAAGAATTCTAGACATATAAAAGAAGTAGACAATATCCAACACGTAATCAAGAAAAACAGATACTTATAGAAATCTTCCAAGCAATTCAATACACGGAAAAATAATCTATCAGTTTAAGAGGTGATTCAAAAATAACAAAACCTCACAGATGCACTCACAGTGTTTCTCTCAATTGTCTAGGGTAAATCAATGTCACTCAATGCACTCAAGGAAACAAGCACAAATAGACTTGGCAAGCTTCTAATATCAACACTTAAAACATATGCATGTTCAGATCTAAAGGTCTTTCAGGGTTGTAATGGGGCCAAGGACAAGGGAGGATAAATATGGATAAGTAGCTACAGCTCAGAAGAAATAGAGGAACACTGGGGAACAAGTGTAAACACAGTGAAATCTCACCCAAACCTCTAATTCAATCCTCTTCTCGACTCCATTATTCACAAAATTATTTTTCATTTTTCTCTTTTTCTCATCATTTTTTCATCATGTCTCTTTTCTTTTCTCTCTTTATCACACAACAGGATATAATTTATATTTTCAAAACATGATGAGGAACCAACTAGCCAATTTATCAGAATTCCCAAGGAGACCACACTTTTTCATAAAACACTTCTATAGCTCCAGACTTCCCTAAGGTTTAGGTGATCATTTGTTTTTCACTTAGGATCAGTGTATGAGCTTTAACACAAAGAAATGGATACAGTATAGGCTCAAAAGGGGTATCAAAGGATAATAACAAGGTAGGCTTATTTGGCTAAAGAGGCTCAAGAACAAAATGCCTTTATCACTTCTAAAACATGCATATCAATCAAGTATATCAAAAAGAATCAAGCCAAGGCATATGTGCAAGCAATCAAGATACATATCTCACATAAGAAAGAACATTAAGTGGCTCAAATCTCACACAGGGTGTTTGTCACAATCAAATCAACCTCTCAAACGCATAATCATCTTTCCAAGCAGAGAAAAACAAGGATTTCAAACTAAGTATCAATGAAGTGGAGGAAAAATCTACAACTTAGACATCATCCAGAAATCAAGAGAAAAATGTAAAATTTATTTCACCCAAAACACACTAAAAACAACTTAAAATAGAAAAAATTTAACACTCAAAACAGAAAAAATTTCACACACAAAACAAATAAAATTCAGAATCTCTCCCAATAGACCACACTTAAACTACACATTGTCCTCAATGTGTTCTAAGCATACATCAGCAATCAAAATAGGAAACATATTATGGACAAGTGCAATAAAAGTAGGAAAAAGGGAGAGAAAGAAAATGCAAACTCCCGTAGGTTATGGTGGAAGCTGCCAATTTTGGACTTGTAGGGAGATGTTTTCTTCTTCACGATCCAACCATGAAGTTTTGAGGACGAACTGCTTCATCCTCCATATCTGATCGAGCAATGAAATGTTTTCCACAGCTGGATCAATATAGGGATTGTTGATGAGCAGGTTCAGCAGGTGCCTATTGTTGTTGAAACTTTGGTGAGTGGTGGCACCTTTGTCTTCCCCTGTGGGTGCATATTGGTCAAATTCATTCGTACCTCCTGCAATAGGGTTAGTGCAAAATGGTTCCACAGAAATGTCATGCAGAGGTATAACACCCAATCCTAGTTGAACAGGCTGAACCTCAGATACATCCTCACAACATGAATCAATTTCAAAATTACATGCAATATCAATATCAAACTCAGATTCATGTGCATAGGGAGAATTAAAAACATGCTCAGCAACAATATGATTATCAGCATACCTATCATCAGCATAATCTTTAATAACACATTCATGAATATCATAATCATACTGAGGTATGCTTACCTCCACTTCCTTGAAGATTGCTAGAGAGTGGGAAGATGAAGGTGGTCTACCTGTCTCAGAAGTACTGCTCGTATCTGCTTGTTCCTCAAAATTTTCATTGGTCTCCTCAGGTGCAAGAGTGGTCATCTGCCCAACCTGATCACTCAGATTCTGCATGGCAGCTTGAGTTTCCTGCTGGATCTTCATGCACTCTTGCTCAAACTGAATTCTCTGCTTGGTCATTTGCTCCAGTAACTCCTTTAATGTAGGTTCAGAAGTAGAAGGCTGAGGAGTTATTTGGACAAGAGCATCAAACTGCTGATTCTCGTATTGCTGGACTGGTGGAGGCATAACAGTATCCTGAGATGGTGCTTCCTGATATTTCTGTTGAGCATCGAACCATCCCAAGCTAAGGTCATTCCATCCAGGATCATTGATATATCCATACTGCTCAGGGGAGAATTTGTTCAGAAACTGAAGCTCAAGATATCCCCAATTGGTAACGGATCCTAGAGGAAGAGAGTCTTGCCAATCCTTAGCTGCTCCTTGTAATGAATGCGGAAATGCGCTCAAGAAAATGTGATCAAGAGGAACATCTGGAGGCTTCATTGAAGAGCACACCATGTGGAACTCCTCCAAATGTCTATGTGGGCATTCCCCTGCAAAACCATGAAACTTAGGCAGCAAATATGTCAGTCCAGTGCTTAGAACGTAATAAAAATCATCCTCTGTAGGTGGAACCGGCTCCCTAGGAGAGCTCTCAGAAGTTAAAGAATGAACCATATTGTTCTCACCACAAAAGTCAGCAGAATTAAATTCAGAGTACCAAGCAGAAGGAGAATCATGATTATAGGTACTCGCAGAATAAGCATTATTCACATCATCAAAATAGGTAGACATGGAAAATAAAAAGTAAAAAAACTAAAAACTAAAAATTATAAAACAGATAAAACACAACATATTTATACATGCAATACATACACAAGACATAATTTTTTTTTTAATTAACAGACAAAATACATATGACACGCATACAAAACAAATAGAACATCACAACACAAGATAAAACACAACACAATTAAACATGCTACAGGCATAAACAAGACAGAACATCAACAGTAAAATATTTTTTTTTTAAATATAGCAACTAAATACAGAACACAGCACAATAAAATATAAAAGACAAAACATATATTAACACAACATAATCGAAAAACACAGCAAAAATCTAAAACGAAAAACCTGGAACTGAAGTGACAACGCCGCCAAAATTTGCTGAAGGTGTCGTTATCGCCTGCAAAAATATACAAGACAAAACACACAAAACAAACATATTAACAGAACAAAACTTTATACAACAAAAATCTAAAACCAAACCTCCATTGATTGGTCCCCGGCAACGGCGCCATTTTGTTAAGCGGGTCGTACCGCTCACAAAAGTTGTTTGCAGATAAGAATGCAGTACAGTACTAGGAAGTGACTCCTAGGTCGTCTCTCAAGGACCAATTTATATGGTTCAGTCTCAGATTTGACACGAAGTGGGGGGGTGTTTTTGTGATTTTGTTTGAATGCGGTAAATAAAATTAAACGGTAAAAATGGAACAGTAAATATTCAGAAACTGTAAAATTAAACGTAGAAATAAAAACATCAGTGAAAATACATTGACAGAGAATAAACCGCAAAAATAACGTTTGAAAATAAAATGAACAGAAAAATACATTGACAAAATTTAACGATGAAGAAAACAATAAACGGTAAAATAAAAGAGACAATAAAATTAAAAACACTTAACTGAAAATCAAATTCATCAAGGATTCAATATTTAAATTAAAATTCAACACTTCAAATAAAATTCTTGAACAGATGGAAATAAAATGAAATGAGTAAACTGATCCAAATATTGTAACACACTATCGGCAATAAAATTCTACATTGCACTGTTAAAAATGAAAATAACTGGAAGGGAAGAGGCGAGAGCCTCTTCCAGGCCTTGCACTAAAACTTCTCCTAATACACTCCTAAAATCCAATCCTAAAACTTTAATAACTTTCATTCTCTGCTGCTGCTTCCTTTTATAGCCCAAAAATCTGAACCCGTGAGCCTCTCCTTTTGCCAACTTGTCTTCTTCTTTTGCATACCATTCCAATCTTCTGTAGCTTCCTCTGTCCGTGAACTACTCTTTCTTTCCAATCAATCCATCACGTGAATATCTTGCTTCCGTGAATTCCTCTCCACTTCCTGCTCCCTCCACACTTCCATCATTCTCCAAAACAATTAAGTGTTGTTGCACGTTCCTCCATCATCCACGTTCCAAGATACCAACCGAAAATTTGATTGTGTGTTCTCTTCAAGGGCTGTGAGCACCTCTTCTTCCCAAGCTGTTGGAATAACTGAGAGCTCCCCTGGGTGATGGCTGGACCTGCTTTCTTCTCCTTCTTTGCTGGACCGTGGTTACTGCTTCTGCTGAACTGGTGAAGATGGCTGGATGCATGGACGTCTGGACTGGTAGAGGACGCTGCTGCCCTTCTTCATGTTGCAGCTGCTCAAGCTATCATGGCCGTGAACCAGCTCTTCACTCTGCTGGACTTGCATCAGTTGTTGGTGTTGTTGGACGTGACTCTCTTCTCCGCTGCTCCTTCAACGTGCTGTTGGATGTTCCCTTAGCATTTTGCCATTCATTGTGAGCTTTCAAACAACCAAGTGGTGGCCCCCTCCATTGAATTCTTCAGCATTCCTAGCTGTTGTAAATGAAGAAACCCGTGTTGCAAAAATCTTTAAAAGTCAAAGAAGAGGGGCCATGTGTCCATCATTTATACTTCAATAATTTAGCACCTAATGTCCGTGAGTTATTAAGCTTGTGTGAGTGGAAGAGAGTAAAAATTTTGCTGCACCTTTTTCTATTATGTGGGCCGTGTGTATACCACCTTAATAATACTAGTTTAATCAATTTCATTACTTCATTTGTGGACTCCTTTATTTTCACATAGGTTTTCAATATGGTGTCCCTTTCTCTTTGATTCCACTTCAAGTGCCTACTCTTCTATATTGCCGACGCCTTTCCATAAGTGGTGGTTCCCACTAATTGCTATTTGGATGTGCAAAAACAATGAGGGGGCCGTGTGCTATCAATTTATTTCATCAATAACATTACAAATTCAGCACTTTCTTGGACTTCTCTTGGCCGTGAAGTGTATAGGAGTTCCAAATCATTCTTAAAATTTAATAAATGAAGAACTTGCTTAAGATTGTTGGGAGGTCTTAGCACCGTTCAACGATCAATTCCAGCCACCACATGTACCAAACAACAAGCAAACAATGCAAACAGATTAGAAATCACTTAAACAGTAATCACTGGACTGACATAGGAGAGTAAAATAAATACTGGGAACAACATAGAACGAATTTGAACAAACGAAAAACTATACGTGAAAATAGACATCCATACGAAACTATGAAAAAAAATTGCATGATAAACGGATAAGAATTGAACCTGAACGGGGACAAACAAGTTGACACAAAATTCACGCAGCAACCAGCGAAAACTGAAATGGCTGAAATACATTGGGCTCTATTTCCATTTCTTATTTAACCTTCAAATGTCCCAAATTGTATTTCCAAATTTTCCTTGTAAAATAATTAGCTCAGATAATTCAAATTAATTAAAATAAGAATTTCTGATCGAATTAAGCACAATCAAGCAAAATGGGAAAACACTGGACATTTAAGCACAATTCCCTGATTAATTCTAGTACAATAAACTAAGTGAAGTGAGGAAAATAATGATTCATCAAAATAGACCACACTTAGTCTTTTGCACTCCTGGGCAAAATTAAGACGCAAATCAAGGAATGGTTCAAAGGACCTCGAAGGAGTGACATAGAACTCAGCAGATAGAAAAATAAAAACTCAGAAGAAAAATAAACCAAATTTACACAGTTCTTAAGAATTCTAGACATATAAAAGAAGTAGACAATATCCAACACGTAATCAAGAAAAACAGATACTTATAGAAATCTTCCAAGCAATTCAATACACGGAAAAATAATCTATCAGTTTAAGAGGTGATTCAAAAATAACAAAACCTCACAGATGCACTCACAGTGTTTCTCTCAATTGTCTAGGGTAAATCAATGTCACTCAATGCACTCAAGGAAACAAGCACAAATAGACTTGGCAAGCTTCTAATATCAACACTTAAAACATATGCATGTTCAGATCTAAAGGTCTTTCAGGGTTGTAATGGGGCCAAGGACAAGGGAGGATAAATATGGATAAGTAGCTACAGCTCAGAAGAAATAGAGGAACACTGGGGAACAAGTGTAAACACAGTGAAATCTCACCCAAACCTCTAATTCAATCCTCTTCTCGACTCCATTATTCACAAAATTATTTTTCATTTTTCTCTTTTTCTCATCATTTTTTCATCCTGTCTCTTTTCTTTTCTCTCTTTATCACACAACAGGATATAATTTATATTTTCAAAACATGATGAGGAACCAACTAGCCAATTTATCAGAATTCCCAAGGAGACCACACTTTTTCATAAAACACTTCTATAGCTCCAGACTTCCCTAAGGTTTAGGTGATCATTTGTTTTTCACTTAGGATCAGTGTATGAGCTTTAACACAAAGAAATGGATACAGTATAGGCTCAAAAGGGGTATCAAAGGCTTATTTTTGTTTGTTTTATTTTAGTTAGGGTTTGCATAAGCATTTTTAAACATTGAATTGCAGGGAGCCAATGAGGGGCATGTAGGGAAGGCACGTAGGTTAAGAAAAGAAGGAGAGGAGCACATCACGAAAGTGCCGCTGAGCGGTATTTTACCGCTGAGCGGTACTCTCGCAGAATGGGCTTTAGTTCCCCTTAGCGGGACCGGAGCCCATTAGGGTATTTTTATACCTCAAGCTGCGTTTTAGGGTTTCTTTCCAGGCTTTTCTCTGCACAAACACTTCCACACATCTTCTCCTAGGTTTTCCACATCTTTTCACTCTTCCCTCTTAAGAAAATATCTCTTCCACTCACTTTTTCACTAGTGTGCCATCAAAGTTTGGGGTTGGGAGAGAGCATCATTGAAGGGGCTGATTTCTTCATTGTGGTTTACTAATGCTTAACAATGTATCTTTTGGTTTTGTGAATTATGTTTGATGCAGGGATGGCCTCCTCATCGGGCAAAAAGAATCAAGACTATAAGATCCAAGAAGAAAGAGGATACAGAGGACAGCTCAGATTGAGGAGGAGTTGAGATAGCATTTATTGATGAATGCTAGCATAACTAGAGCAGGACTTATGCTTTTGTGGTTTAAGTTTTCTGAACTTATTTGTTTTTGTTTATTAGATTAGGTTTTGATGTACTCTATTGAACACCTGGTTTCTTATGATGGTTTGCTATTAACTGTGAGTGTGTGATAAGTAATGCTTGATGATGCTTATTGATTGATTGATGTTGAGATGATGTGCACATTAAAATGCTTATACAGGTGATTCACAAGCTTTGTGAACAAATGCATAATATCATGATTGTGATTGTGAAATTAAGCAGGATGTGTATGTCAAATGTGAATGAGCTTATATGTGAGGTTTTGAGCTCCAGAGTTTTTGGTATGATTGAATGCTATCACTTTGAAAGCATGAATGACTTTGCCCAGGTTTTCTATGATTGAATCAATTGCTTGTTTTGCATCATGTGATCAAGGCCGTTTGTTGGAAACCTTTTTATTGGCCAAATTCATAAAGTTAGCCCACTAAAAGAGAACACTTTGTGTTCTATCCTTTGAACCCTTAGCCTTGAACATACACTGAAAACCCTTGATTGAAAAATCTTTACCTTGAGTTAAGTAGAAGATCTTGTGTGGTATTGTTAAATGTTCAAGTTTGGGGTTGTTGGGAAAACATGAAAAAGGAAAAGCATTGAGCTAAGAGCTAAAAAGTAAGAATATGCAAAGAAAAAGAAAAAGAAAAGAAAAGAAAGAGAAGTAAAGCTCAATGCAAATGCAAAGGCAAAAGAAAGTTGGGAATGAATAAGAATAATTGTGTTGTTATGATTCTCTTAACTCAAGGATTTTGTGATCCAGAAAAACCAATTTTCTTGTTAGCCCAGCCACATTATAAGCCATTGAAAAGTCCTTGTGATGATGCATGCTTGTGAATGTTTTTGATTGTGGTAAAATGAAAGGCAAAGTTGATTCATGTGACATTGTGATAGTGGAGTGAATGAGTGAAACACTTTACCTCTTATACACTTGTGTGTTGAGTGAAACACTTTACCTAGTGAGGAAATATTCCATAAGCACATGAACATCCATGCTTAATTGATTGATCATTCATGAAAAATAGCATTTGTTGGAATTTAAATGACTTTGTGAACACTAAAGCATGTGCACATCTTGATTGAACTCTTGGTCATAAGTTTGAGTGAAGTTGTTACTTATCTTGAAAAAGAGGATTTTTGAATGAGTGAACCATCATATGAATTGGTTGGAGATTGAGTTACATCTTGTTTGCTTGAGGACAAGCAAAGTTCTAAGTTTGGGGTTGTGATAACAGTTGAAAAACTGTTATTTTCATGCTTAAAAGTGATGTTAAAAGCAACCTTTAGACTTAAAAACTAGCTTGAAATCATGCTTTTATCTATATTTTCATAAATAAGAGAGCTGGACAGGTTTATGCTTGATTTAAGTGTTTTTGTGCAGGTTTTAAGGTGAATTTAGTGAAAGAAGTGAAGAAGGAGAGAGATGGAATCAGAAAAGAGATCAAAGAGTGCAAAAGAAGAAGTCGAAGGCACCGCTCAGCGGCATTTTACCGCTGAGCGGTACTCAAGAGGTCACGTTGGAACCGCTGAGGGGCAAAATGGCCGCTGAGGGGAAGAAAGGAGACGCGCACTCACCGCTGAGCGGTATTTACCGCTGAACGGCACTTTTATGGGCTTGGGCTTTTGTAATCTTTTGTAACTCTAGAATAGTATATAAGGGCTTGCACGTCCTAGAATTAGTATCTTTGGCAGAAACGAGGCAAACACTCTCTCTTCCACCCCTTTGAAGGAGGATCTTGGATGCTCAGGCTACCTCTTCACCTTTATTGGGTTTATTCTTTCATTCTTTCATTGTTCATCTAGGTTCACCATGAATATGGTGAACTAAACATTGTATGTTTGTTGGGGAATCAATGTAATCTCTTGAAGCTCTCATATATGGAATCTTTGCTTGCATCTTTTAATTAAGACTTATGCTTTCTTTCATCATTAGTTAGGGTTTTTCCTCTTTGCTCAATGCTTGCATAGTTTAACTCATTCCATGCATGATTATTGGTTTTGTCGATACGGGCACGTACAGGGAAGTCTAGATCCGGGGAATTTCTCCCAATATTATACTGACAATATTATATTGGTTGTCGTTAAGCTCCTGCACTTATGAACTAATCATTAGGAATGCTAGGAATTGTATGAACTCGTGATTAGGGAGAAGACATCTAGAATGGTACTTTAGAGAGTGGCATTAACAATGGTGATTTGAATGTTGAATTCCTAAAATATATGAGAGTGGATGAGATGAAATTGACCCCCAACAACATATTCATTCATATATTTCATTGAAAGTGTTTATCTTTTGTCTTTGCCATTGATCAAACTTCATGCATACATGTTTATTTTCTGTCTTGCATATTAAAATCTAAATATTTCGTTTGTAAGTCCTAGCTAATCAACAAATCACATAACTAAACTAGGCCGTGAGTCTTTTGGGAAGAACGATACTTGGTCTTACCAAGTTTATTACTTGAACGATTCGGTCATACTTGCCGATTGTGAAACAAGTTTGTGACATCATATTTTGGTGCTTACAAATTTGTCCATCAATCATCACAAGGACTTTTCAATGGCTTATAATGTGGCTGGGCTAACAAGAAAATTGGTTTTTCTGGATCACAAAATCCTTGAGTTAAGAGAATCATAACAACACAATTATTCTTATTCATTCCCAACTTGCCTTTGCATTTGCATTTTCATTGAGCTTTGCTTCTTTTTCTTTTCTTTGCATATTCTTACTTTTTTAGCTCTTAGCTCAATGCTTTTCCTTTTTCATGTTTTCCCAACAACCCCAAACTTGAACATTTAACAATACCACACAAGATCTTCTACTTAACTCAAGGTAAAGATTTTCAGTGTATATTCAAGGCTAAGGGTTCAAAGGATAGAACACAAAGTGTTCTCTTTTAGTAGGCTAACTTTATGAATTTGGCCAATAAAAAGGGTTCCAACAAATGGCCTTAATCATATGATGCAAAACAAGCAATTGATTCAATCATAGAAAACCTGGGCAAAGTCATTCATGCTTCCAAAGTAATAACATTCAACAATAACAACTCTGGAGCTCAAAACCTCACATATAAGCTCATTCACATTTGACATACACATCCTGCTTAATTTCACAATCATAATCATGATATCATGCATTTGTTCACAAAGCTTGTGAATCACCTGTATAAGCATTTTAATGTGCACATCATCTCAACATGAATCAATCAATAAGCATCATCAAGCAGTACTTATCACACAATCACAATTAATAACAAACCATCATAAGAAACCAGGTTTCAAAATAGAGTACATCAAACCCTAATCTAAAAACAAAAACAAATAAGTTCAGAAAACTTAAACCAAACAAAAGCATAAGTCCTGCTCTAGTTATGATAGCATTCATCAGTAAATGCTATCTCAACTCCTCCTCAATCTGAGCTGTCCTCTGTATCCTCCTCTTCTTGGATCTTATAGTCTTGATTCCTTTTGCCCGATGAGGAGGCCATCCCTGCATCAAACATAATTCACAAAACCAAAAAATACATTGTTAAGCATTAGTAAACCACACTAAAGAAATCATCCCCTTCAATGATGCTCTCTCCCAACCCCAAACTTAGATGGAAAACTAGTGAGAAAGTGAGTGAAAGGGAGATTTTCTAAAGAGGGAAGAGGGGAAAGATGTGGAGAACCTTGGAAAAGGTATGTGGGAGTGTGTGTGCAGAGAAGAGCCTGAAAATAGAAGCTTATGCGCAGCTTAGGGTATAAAAATACCCTAATGGGCTCGGGTCCCGCTAAGGGGAACTAAAACCCATTCTGCGATACTACCGCTCAGCGGTAAGTGCCGCTCAGCGGCACTTTCGTGAAGTGCTCCTCTCCTTCTTTTCTTGACCTACGTGCCTCCTAGACATACCCCTCACTGGTTCCCTACAATTCAATGTTAAAAATGCTTATGCAAACCCTAACTAAAATAAACAAACAGAAAACAATCAATCAACTGGGTTGCCTCCCAGGTAGCGCTTGTTTAACGTCACGAGCCTGACCCAAAATCCACCAACACCCATCAGTAGGTGTTTCAAACTTACCAGCACCCATCAGTAGGTGCAAAATCTTCTCACCAACACCCATCAGTAGGTGTTACAAACTTAGTATCCTTCAGTAGATACTTAACCACCTAGCATCCTTCAGTAGATGCTGTATCCAACAAAATAATGTCAAAATAATGTTCACAGATTAAAAGTTACAAAACCAAAACAAATCAAAAGTTTGTAAATCTACTGGGTTGCCTCCCAGCAAGTGCTCCTTTAACGTCACTAGCTTGACCCTGTTAAAGCTCATGTTCCATCTTCTTTATAGTTGATGTTGTCCTTCCACCAACCTTTCAACTGCTTCGTTTGGACTGTTTTGGATTCTCTAGAATATGGAGACTCTATCTCTATCATCTCCTTCTCTTTAAAGCCTTTTATAACCCACAACTTGTTCTTGAGTCTTACAGGTGTGCCAAGTTGGAGTCTTCTTTTCTTCCAGTCTCTAGGAACTTCTTCTCCTTTTCCAATCTCTTCTACCTTGGGTACCTGAAAAAACAAACAATGGTTACCTGAAACTTCAAGATTTTCATCTTTACTTCTAGTCATGGGTGCATCTCGAAATGCAGCTTTATAACTAGACTCTTCCTCCTTTGCTTGTATCTCATCTTTGAAAACATCCACCACCACTCTCTCCTCTCTGTCCTGGAGCACCACTATACCTTCATTAACATCTATGATAGCCCTGGCCGTTTTCATAAACGGTCTTCCCAGTATGAAAGGTATTTTTTTAGTGTCCATCTTCATCACCACAAAGTCTGCCAAAAATTGAAGTTTGCCAACACAAACTACAATGTCTTCTGCAATCCCACATGGCTCCTTTGAAGATCCATCAGCCATTACTAGATTAACCTTTACAGGTTTTATTTTAACATGGCCAATTTGCTCCAATAGAGAATAAGGCATCAAGTTAACACTTGAGCCTAAATCAAGGAGAGCTTTCTTTACCTTTTTCTTCCCTATAGAACAAGGGATAGAAAAACTACCTGGATCTGCTGCTTTTGGTGGGAATGACTCTTTCTTAACAGTTATACACTTTTCTTCCTCATCATCTCTACGTCTTCTTTTTGTAGAGGTTCCTTCATCAGATTTTGTGTAAACTGCTATTTTCTGTAAAATTTGTTCCCAAGGTGCTTCATTATCAACCATTCTGAATAAATCTGTGAAATCCATTGGTTTCTCCTGATTTGGTGGAAAAGGAAAAATGTCCTTTCTTTCTTCTTCTCTTCTCTCTTCTGTTTCTCCTTCTTCTAACTCAATGATCTCTTCATTCACACTCTTGACCACTTTGCACTCTTCTCTAGGGTTAACCTCAGTATTAGCCCCAAAGTTTCTGTTTGGCCTTTCTTCCAATTGCTTGGTAATCTGACCCATTTGAATCTCCAAATTCATTATACCAGCTTCAGTGCTCTTTTGAGAAGATTCAGTTTTCTGTATGAATTGCTGAAGAGTTTCTTCCAACCTTGTTGATCTTTCATTAAGCATAGATAATTGTTGCCACAAGGTTGGTTGCTGCTGCTGCTTATTATATTGATTAGCTTGCCCAGTTTGTCCTTGACCAATGCTTGGATGTGGTTTCCAACCCTGATTATAATTCCCTTGACGGTATGGAAATTGATTAGCCATGAAATTAACATCCTCCACGGCTTCCATAGGAAAAGAACATTGGCCATTGATGTGATCACCCCCACATAATTCGCACAACTGGGTTTGTACATGTGCAGCAGATTTCAACTCTTTGGGTAGTTGAGCCAGAGTTTTGGTCAGAGTCTCTAGCTGTTGAGTTAGAATTTTATTCTGAGCTAGCAAGGCATCATGGGTTTGTAATTGAAGAACCCCTTTTTGTTGCATAGGAGCTCCTCTTTCACTGTGTAGCTCATTATCACTTGTAGCCATGTTTTCAATAATTTCAGTTGCTTCCTCTGGAGTCTTCCATTTAATATTGCCTCCAGCTGAGGCATCCAGCATCATCTTGGTTTGTTAACCAAGCCCTCCAAGGAAAGTTAGGACTACTTCTTGATCTTCAAAGCCATGCGTGGGAGTTTTACGTAACAAGCTTTTATACCTGTCCCATGCATGTCCCAGTGATTCTTCCATGCCCTGCTTGAATGAAGAAATCTCTTGCTTCCCTTTAGTCACTTTAGATTGTGGGAAGTATTTGTTTAAAAACTTTGTAACTACTGCTTCCCACTCTGTGAAACTTTCTTCTGGAAAAGAGTTCAACCAAAGCTTAGCATTGCCTCCCAATGAGAAAGGAAACAAGCTAAGTTTGATAGCTTCGTCTGGCACCCCATTAATCTTGACTGTATTGCAAATCTCATTAAAGGTTGTGAGGTGCTCATATGGGCTTTCATGAGATAACCCATTAAATTGATTACTCTTCACCAGTTGAATCAGTGTTGGTTTGACCTCCATGTTGGCTGCATTGACTCTAGGTCTAGCTATGCTATTGAAGTGCTGAGGTCCAGCAAGATTAGTGTAATCTGCAAGAGTTCTTCTAACATTATTGCCCTCCATACTCCCTGTGCTATGAACAGAACCTTGTGGTGATGATTGCAAGAGAGTTTCTGGAGAAGGGAAAAGTTCTCTAGAAGTTCTGATTCTTCTCCTCCTTCTACTCTCTTCTAGACCTTTAAGAAGTGGTTCTGTTGTTTTCTTACTCCTAGTTCGAATTGCTTTCTGCATGCACAAGAAAACAAAACCCTAGAAAAGATTTGTTAGCACAAAAAGATATAGGAGAAGATATATATTCAGAAGATAAAAAGATAAAAGATTCAAAAGATAAGAAGATAATAAAATCTAACCAAATCTAAAAGATAAAATAAAATAAAATCTAAAAAAATAAAATCTAACCTAACCAAATAAAATCTAATCTAATCTAAAAGATAAAATAAAATCTAACCTAATTCTAGAAGATAAAATAAAATAAAATCTAATCTAAAAAAATAAGATAAAATAAAATCTAATCTAAAAAGATAAAATAAAATAAAAACAGAAATTCAAAATTAAAGTCAAAGATAATCAATAATCACACAAATTAACCAGTTAAACAACGAGTCCCCGGCAACGGCGCCAAAAACTTGATGGACAAATTTATGAACACCAAAATATGATGTCACAAACTTGTTTCACAATCGGCAAGTATGACCGAATCGTGCAAGTAATAAACTTGGTAAGACCAAGTATCGTTCTTCCCAAAGGACTCACGGCCTAGTTTAGTTATGTGGTTTGTTGATTAGCTAAGACTTAAGAACGAAATATTTAGAGTTTAATATGCAAGACAGAAAATAAACATGTATGCATGAAATTTGATCAATGGCAAAGACAAAAGATAAACACTTTCAATGAAATATATGAATGGATATGTTGTTGGGGGTCAATTTCATCTCATCCACTCTCATATATTTTAGGAATTCAACATTCAAATCATCATTGTTAATGCCACTCTCTAAAGTACCATTCTAGATGGCTTCTCCCTAATCACGAGTTCATACAATTCCTAGCATTCCTAATGATTAGTTCATAAGTGCAGGAGCTTAACGACAACCAATATAATATTGTCAGTATAATATTGGGAGAAATTCCCCGGATCTAGACTTCCCCGTACGTGCCCGTATCGACAAAACCAATAATCATGCATGGAATGAGTTAAACTATGCAAGCATTGAGCAAAGAGGAAAAACCCTAACTAATGATGAAAGAAAGCATAAATCTTAGATTAAGATGCAAGCATAAATTCCATATATGAGAGCTTCAAAAGATTACGTTGATTCCCCAACAAACATACAAGGTTTAGTTCACCATATTCATGGTGAACCTAGATGAATTACAATGAAAGAATGAAAGAATAAACCCAATAAAGGTGAAGAGGTAGCCTGAGCATCCAAGATCCTCCTTCAAAGGGGTGAGAAGAGAGAGTGTTTGCCTCGTTTCTGCCAAAGATACTAACTCTAGGACGTGCAAGTCCTTATATACTATTCTAAAGTTACAAAAGATCTAAGCCCAAGCCCATAAAAGTGCCAGAAAACAAGTCCAAGCCCATTAAGAATGGCGCTCAGCGGTGACTGCGCTTCCTTTTTCTTCCCCTCAGCGGCCAGTTTACCCCTCAGCGGACCTCCCGTGACCTCCTGAGTGCCGCTCAGCGGTAAAATGCCGCTGAGCGGTGCTTTCGACTTCTCCTTTTGCACTCTTTGATTCCTTTTCTGATTCCATCTCTCTCCTTCTTCACTTCTTTCACTAAATTCACCTTAAAACCTGCACAAAAACACTTAAATCAAGCATAAACCTGTCCAGCTCTCTTATTTCTGAAAATATGGATAAAAGCATCATTTCAAGCTAGTTTTTAAGTCTAAAGGTTGCTTTTAATATCAATTTTAAGCATGAAAATAACAGTTTTTCAACTGTTATCAGTGTTCTATCCTTTGAACCCTTAGCCTTGAACATACACTGAAAACCCTTGATTGAAAATCTTTACCTTGAGTTAAGTAGAAGATCTTGTGTGGTATTGTTAAATGTTCAAGTTTGGGGTTGTTGGGAAAACATGAAAAAGGAAAAGAATTGAGCTAAGAGGTAAAAGTTAAGAATATGCAAAGAAAGAAGAAAAAGAGAAAAGAAAAGAAAACAAAAGAAAGAGCAAAGCTCAATGCAAATGCAAAGGCAAGTTGGGAAGAATAAGAAAAATTGTGTTGTTATCATTCTCTTAACTCAAGGATTTTGTGATTCAGAAAAACCAATTTTCTTGTTAGCCCAGCCACATTATAAGCCATTGAAAAGTCCTTGTGATGATGCATGCTTGTGAATGTTTTTGATTGTGGTAAAATGAAAGGCAAAGTTGATTCATGTGACATTGTGATAGTAGAGTGAATGAGTGATTACCTCTTAAACACTTGTGTGTGAGTGAAACACTTTACCTAGTGAAGAAATATTCCATGAACACATGAACATCCATGCTTAATTAATTGATCATTCATGAAAAATAGCATTTGTTGGAATTTAAATGACTTTGTGAACACTAAAGCATGTGCACATCTTGATTGAACTCTTGGTCATAAGTTTGATTGAAGTTTTTACTTATCTTGAAAAAGAGGATTTTTGAATGAGTGAATCATCATATGAATTGGTTGAAGATTGAGTTACATCTTGTTTGCTTGAGGACAAGCAAAGTTCTAAGTTTGGGGTTGTGATAACAGTTGAAAAACTGTTATTTTCATGCTTAAAATTGACACTAAAAACAACCTTTATACTTAGAAAC
Source organism: Vigna nakashimae (assembly GCA_034642375.1). Classification (NCBI taxonomy): domain Eukaryota; kingdom Viridiplantae; phylum Streptophyta; class Magnoliopsida; order Fabales; family Fabaceae; genus Vigna; species Vigna nakashimae. The sequence continues at coordinate 43,755,031 of CM067758.1, read as the reverse complement.
AGCTTGAAATCATGCTTTTATCCATATTTTCAGAAATAAGAGAGCTGGACAGGTTTATGCTTGATTTCAGTGTTTTTGTGCAGGTTTTAAGCTGAATTTAGTGAAAGAAGTGAAGAAGGAGAGAGATGAAATCAGAAAAGACATAAAAAAGTGCAAAAGGAGAAGCCGCAACTGCCGCTCAGCGGCAGTTTACCGCTGAGCGGCACTCAGGAGTTCACGTTGGAACTGCTGAGGGGCAAAATGGCCGCTGAGGGGAAGAAACTACTCACACACTCACCGCTGAGCGGTACTTTACCGCTGAGCGGCACACTTATGGGCTTGGGGCTAGATTTTCTGTAATTTTAGAATAGTATATAAGCTTTAGGACGTCCTAGGGTTTGTATCTTTGGCAGAAACGAAGCAAACACTCTCTCTTCCACCCCTTTGAAGGAGGATCTTGGATGCTCAGGCTACCTCTTCACCTTTCTAGGGTTTTATCCTTCATTCTTTCACTATTGTTCATCTAGGTTCACCATGAATATGGTGAACTAAACCTTGTATTTTTGTTGGGGAATCAATGTAATCTTTTGAAGCTCTCATATATGGAATTTGTGCTTGCATCTTAATCTAAGACTTATGCTTTCTTTTATCATTAGTTAAGGTTTTTCCTCTTTGCTCAAGGCTTGCTTTGTTTAACTCATTCAATGCATGATTATTGATTTTGTCGATACGGGAACGTACGAGGAAGTCTAGATCCGGGGAATCTCTCCCAATATTATATTGGTTGTCGTTAAGCTCCTGTGCTAAAAGAACTAATTACTAGGAATGCTAGGAATTGTATGAACTCGTAATTGAGGATAGGCCTTCTTGACAAGGTAATTTAGAGTGTGGCATTAACAATGATGACTTGAATGTCGAATTCCTAAAATATATGAGAGTGGATAAGATGAAATTGACCCCAACAACATATTCATATATATATATATATATATATATATATTTCATTGAAAGTGCTTGTCTTTTGCTTTTGCCATTGATCAAAACCTCATGCATACGTGTTTATTTTCGTCTTTTGCATAATACAATCCAATTATTTCGTCCTTAAGTCTTAGCTAATCAAAGAATCACATAACTAAACTAGGCCGTGAGTCCTTTGGGAGAACGATACTTGGTCTTACCAAGTTTATTACTTGAAACGATTCGGTCATACTTGCCGATTGTTCAACAAGTTTGTGACATCATATTTTGGTGATCAGCCTTCATCTGTAACATTAAAGAGAACAAACATTGATTACAGAACATACTAAAGTAAGAGGGACAATTAGTGTAATGGATTGTTCACCTGAAACCGCTCCTAGAATGGCTTTCTCTCGTCATCAGGTATTGCTCACCAAGTAGGCCATGGACTTAAAAACTGTTGCTTAATTGAATGTGTGATGGCCTGGGAGGCAACCCTAGATGGAATAAACCTGCATAATAAAAGTCATTTGAATTAAAATAGGGTTTAAACATCAAATTAAATCAAGAGAGTAAAAACTTACCCTTTACCATACGGCTCAATCCATGGTTGATCATGGAGGGGCGGGTCAAGACCTTCACCATCACCACTTGAATCTGGATCAAGAGATGGTGTGATAATCTCAGAAGGTGGTATAACAGATGAGGAAGGTATAGAAGTAGGGTCAGGGAAAGGAGTCGGGGTAATAACCACAAGGGGAGGAGTGGGGGTTATAATAACAAGAGGAGGAAGAGGGTCTGCTGGTAGGTAGTCTAGCAGGTACCCTAAGTACATACTTTGGTGCCTGCCGTTGCCTCTTTTTAGGCCTTGCTACTGATAACAGTTGAAAAACTGTTATTTTCATGCTTAAAATTGATACTAAAAGCAACCTTTAGACTTAAAAACTAGCTTGAAATCATGCTTTTATCTATATTTTCATAAATAAGAGAGCTGGACAGGTTTATGCTTGATTTAAGTGTTTTTGTGCAGGTTTTAAGGTGAATTTAGTGAAAAGAGTGAAGAAGGAGAGAAGTGACATTAGAAAAGACAAGAAAGAGTGCAAAAAGAGAAGACAAAGGCACCGCTCAGCGGCATTTTACCGCTGAGCGGCACTCAGGAGGTTGCGGGAGTCACGCTGAGGGGCAAACTGGCCGCTGAGGGGAAGAAAAGGACGCGCAACCACCGCTGAGCGGCACTTTTTAGGCTTGGGCTTTTGTAATCTTTTGTAACTCTAGAATAGGATATAAGGGCTTACACGTCCTTGGGATTAGTATCTTTGGCAGAAACGAGGCAAACACTCTCTCTTCCACCCCTTTGAAGGAGGATCTTGGATGCTCAGGCTACCTCTCCACTTTTATTGGGTTTATTCTTTCATTCTTTCATTGTAATTCATCTAGGTTCACCATGAATATGGTGAACTAAACCTTGTATGTTTGTTGGGGAATCAATGTAATCTCTTGAAGCTCTCATATATGGATTTGTTGAGTACATCTTTGAATTAAGACATATGCTTTCTTTCATCATTAGTTAGGGTTTTTCCTCTTTGCTCAATGCTTGCATTGTTTAACTCATTCTAATGCATGATTATTGGTTTTGTCGATACGGACACGTACGGGGAAGTCTAGATCCGGGGAATTTCTCCCAATATTTTACTGACAACATTATATTGGTTGCCTTTAAGCTCCTGCAGTCATGAACTAATCATTAGGAATGCTAGGAATTGTATGAACTATTTGATTAGGGAAAAGCCATCTAGAATGGTACATTAGAGAGTGGCATTAACAATGATGATTTGAATGTTGAATTCCTAAAATATATGAGAGTGGATGAGATGAAATTGACCCCCAACAACATATTCATTCATATTTCCATTGAAAGTGTTTATCTTTAGTCTTTGCCATTGATCAATTCATGCATACATGTTTATTTTCGTCTTTGCATAGTAAATTTTGAATATTTCGTTTGTAAGTCCTAGCTAATCAACAAATCACATAACTAAACTAGGCCGTGAGTCCTTTGCGAAGAACGATACTTGGTCTTACCAAGTTTATTACTTGAACGATTCGGTCATACTTGCCGATTGTGAAACAAGTTTGTGACATCATAATTTGGTGCTTACAAATTTGTCCATCAAGTTTTTGGCGCCGTTGCCGGGGAATTGGGGATTGAACCCGAGTCCTAGCAACGGCTATTAAGTTTGGGTCATCAAGTTTTTGGCGCCGTTGCCGGGGAATTGGGGATTGAACCCGAGTCCTAGCAACGGCTATTAAGTTTGGGTCATCAAGTTTTTGGCGCCGTTGGCGGGGACTCGTGGTTTAACTGGTTAATTTGTGTGATTATTGATTATCTTTGACTTTAATTTTGAATTTCTGTTTTTATTTTTTTCTGTTTTTATTTTATTTTATTAGATTTTATTTAGATTAGATTTTATTTTATTTTATCTTTTAGAATTAGGTTAGATTTTGTTTTATTTTTTAGATTAGATTAGATTTTATTTTATTTGGTTAGGTTAGATTTTATTTTATTTTATCTTTTTATCTTTTAGGTTAGATTTTATTTTTAGAATAGATTTTATTTTGTTTTTATCTTTTATCTTTCTATCTTCTAAATCTTTTATCTTCTTATCTTCTGAATCTTTATTCTTTTTATCTTTTGAATATATCTTCTCTTATATCTTTTTGTGCTAACAAATCTTTTCTAGGGTTTTGTTTTCTTGTGCATGCAGGAGGCAATTCGAACTAGAAGTAAGAAAACAACAGAACCACTTCTTGAAGGCCTAAAAGAGAGTAGAAGGAGGAGAAGAATCAGAACGTCTAGAGAACTTTTCCCTTCTCCAGAAACTCTCTTGCAATCATCACCACAAGGTTCTGTTCATAGCACTGGAAGTATGGAAGGCAATAATGTTAGAAGAACTCTTGCAGATTACACTAATCTTGCTGGACCTCAGCACTTCAATAGCATAGCTAGACCTAGAGTCAATGCTGCCAACATGGAGGTCAAACCAGCACTGATTCAACTGGTAAAGAGTAATCAATTCAATGGGTTATCACATGAAAGCCCATATGAGCACCTTACTACCTTTAATGAGATCTGCAACACGGTCAAGATTAATGGGGTGCCAGACGAAGCTATCAAACTTAGCTTGTTTCCTTTCTCATTGGGAGGCAATGCTAAGCTTTGGTTGAACTCTTTTCCGGAAGAAAGTTTCACAGAGTGGGAAGCAGTGGTTACAAAGTTTCTAAACAAATATTTCCCACAATCTAAGGTGACTAAAGGAAAGCAAGAGATATCTTCATTCAAGAAGGGCATGGAAGAATCACTGGGACATGCATGGGACAGGTATAAAAGCTTGTTACGTAAAACTCCCACGCATGGTTTCAAAGAAGAAGAAGTAGTCCTAATTTTCCTTGGAGGACTTGGTTCATACACTAAGATGATGCTGAATGCCTCAGCAGGAGGCAATATCAAATGGAAGACTCCAGAGGAAGTAACTGAAATTATTGAAAATATGGCTACTAGTGACAACGAACTTAATACTGACACAGGAGATCTTAATCAGAAGGAGTTGTCAAAATTAAATGAGGCTCTGCTTGTCCAAAATAGAAATCTCTCTCAACAGCTTGAGGAAGTAACCATGAAACTTTCTCAAATACCACAGGAAATACAACAGATCTCAATGGTTCAAGAGCAACAAAAATGGCAGATGCAATTTACTCCAGTTGAGAAAACAACAACGCTTGAAGAGACTTTACAGAGATTCTTGAAGACAAATGCGTCCTATTGTCATAATGTGGATGCTGCATTTAAAAAAATGGAGGGTCATGTTGAGAGAATAGTTGACGAGATTAAACATGATAATCTTGGAAAAGAATGTAAAACTGTTGTGACTAGAAGTGGTAGAGTGTTAGAGGAGAGACAAAAAGAGAGAGGAGAGAAGAAAATTGAGAGTGAGAGTGAAAAAGAATCATGTGAGTGGAAAGAAATAGTTGAGAGAGAAAAAGAGAAAAAAAAAGAAGAAGAGAGGAGAGAAAAAAAAGAGAAAGAAAGAGAGTATGAAAAGCCACTTCCTTATCCAAAGGGTTATTCAAGGAAGGAGAAAGAAAAACAGTTGGAAAGATTCATGGAACTGTTTAAGAAGCTGGAGATTACTATACCATTTTCTGAAGCATTGCAACAGATGCCAGCATATGCAAAATTCTTGAAGGAACTTCTCACAAAGAAACACAAGTACATTGAGAAGGAAACTATCAATATACAGGGCAATTCCAGTGCAATCATACAGAAACTACCTCCTAAACTTAAAGACCCAGGAAGCTTCACTATTCCATGCACCATAGGAGATGTGAAAGTTGGAAGAGCATTGATTGATTTGGGAGCTAGCATTAATCTAATGCCGCTAGCCATGTGCAGAACGATTCAGGGGCTGGAAATTAAACCAACCAGAATGGCTCTTCAATTGGCAGACAGGTCTCTTAAATATCCATATGGAGTGGTTGAAGATGTTCTAGTGAAGGTCGACAAATTTGTATTCCCAGTGGATTTTATTGTGATGGAGATGGAAGGAACTAGTGATGTTCCTCTTATTCTGGGGAGACCTTTTATGAAGACTGCTAGAGTTTTGATTGATGTAGAGAATGGTAAGCTTAAATTGAGAGTTGATGATGAAGAGGTCACCTTTGATGTATCCAAGGCCATGACATATCCAAATGATGACAAAGCATGTTTTCAATTTGATGAACTTGATGAAGTTTGTATGGTTCAGGAGAGAATGGTGCGAAATATTTCTTCATTGGAAAAAACTCTCATTGATGCATGTGAAGATTTGGATGAAGAAGAGGAGAAATTGATTGATGAATGTCTGATGGACTTGGAAACATTGAAAAAGAGTCCAGAGGAAGATCCGATATTTGAAACAATTGATAAGGAAGAAACAATCAAAGCACAGTCACCAGAATTAAAAAGATTGCCACCACATCTGAAATATGTGTTTTTAGAAGAGGGTGAAACAAAGCCAGTCATCATCAATAACTCTTTATCTTTACAAGAAGAAGAGCAGTTGATAGAAATTCTGAAAGCCAACAAAAAAGCAATTGGGTGGTCAATATCAGATCTCAAAGGTATAAGCCCAACTTATTGCATGCACAAGATTTTTATGGAAGAGGACTATAAACCAAGTGCTCAACCGCAGAGAAGGTTAAATCCTGTCATGAAGGAGGTGGTCAGAAAAGAAGTGTTGAAACTGCTAGAAGCTGGTATCATCTATCCAATCTCTGACAGTGAATGGGTGAGTCCAGTACAGGTGGTTCCAAAGAAAGGTGGGATGACAGTAATTTATAATGATAAGAATGAGCTTATTCCTACTCGGACAGTTACTGGCTGGCGTATGTGCATTGATTACAGGAAGCTGAATAAAGCTACTAGGAAAGATCATTTTCCTCTTCCCTTCATGGATCAGATGCTAGAAAGGTTATCAGGGCAGGCTTTCTATTGTTTTCTAGATGGATATTCTGGATATAATCAAATTGTGGTAGATCCAAAAGACCAGGAGAAGACGGCTTTTACTTGTCCTTTTGGTATCTTTGCATATAGAAAGATGCCTTTTGGATTATGTAATGCTCCAGCTACGTTTCAGAGGTGTATGCAGGCAATCTTTTCTGATCTTTTAGAAAAATGCATTGAAGTATTTATGGATGACTTCTCAGTTTTTGGAAATTCTTTCCAAAGATGTTTAGCTAATTTGGACACTGTCCTCAAAAGATGTGTTCAGACAAATCTGGTTTTGAATTGGGAGAAATGTCATTTCATGGTAACTGAAGGGATTGTACTGGGGCATAAAATTTCTGCTAAAGGCATTGAGGTGGATAAAGCCAAAGTAGAAGTCATTGAGAAACTGCCTCCACCAACAAATGTAAGGGGGATTAGGAGTTTTCTTGGTCATGCTGGGTTCTATAGAAGATTCATCAAAGATTTCTCAAAAATTGCTAAACCATTGAGTAATCTTTTGATGAAGGATGCTCCTTTTGTGATGAATGAAGACTGTCTGAAAGCTTTTGATATATTGAAGCAGAAGCTAGTGTCAGCTCCAGTAATTGTAGCACCAAATTGGAATCAAAATTTTGAATTGATGTGTGATGCAAGTGATTATGCAATAGGAGTCGTCCTTGGCCAAAGGAAAGAACAAAAGTTTCATCCAATTTATTATGCTAGCAAGGTGTTGAATGATGCTCAATTGAATTATGCTACCACAGAGAAAGAGTTTCTTGCCATTGTATATGCTCTAGAGAAATTTAGACCTTATCTTATTGGGTCTAAGGTGATTGTCTATACAGATCATGCAGCTATCAAATATTTGTTGACAAAACCAGATTCTAATCCACGTCTGATTAGATGGGTATTACTGTTGCAAGAATTTGATGTAGAAATTCGTGATAAGAAAGGAAGTGAGAACTTAATTGCTGATCATTTGTCACGGTTAGTCAACAATGAGGTCACTAACAAGGAGGCTGAAATCTGGGAATCTTTTTCAGATGAATCACTCATGTATATTCAGCAGAGGCCCTGGTTTGCTGATATGGCAAATTTCAAAGCTGCAAGAGTTATGCCAGAAGACTTAACTTGGCAACAAAGAAAGAAATTTTTGCATGATGCCAAGCAGTTTGTGTGGGATGATCCATATTTGTTCAAAATTGGAGCAGATAATCTTCTCAGGAGATGTGTTACAAATGAAGAAGCAGAAGGAATTCTCTGGCATTGTCATGATTCACCTTATGGAGGACATTTTAATGGGGAAAGAACAGCAGCAAAAGTCCTTCAATCAGGGTTTTATTGGCCAACTTTATTTAAAGATGCTCATAATCATGCTAGGAATTGTGACAAATGTCAAAGAGCAGGGACAATTACTAAACGTCATGAGATGCCTTTACAAGGTATTTTAGAGGTTGAGGTTTTTGATTGTTGGGGTATTGACTTTGTTGGACCCTTCCCTCCATCTTTCAACAATGAATATATTCTGGTAGCAGTGGATTATGTGAGTAAATGGGTGGAAGCATTGGCTTGTCCTAAAAATGATGCTAGCACGGTAATTAAATTCCTAAAGAGGCAGATATTTTCACGTTTTGGCACTCCAAGAGTGTTGATCAGTGACGGAGGATCTCATTTTTGCAATTATCAGCTAGAGAAAGTACTCAAACACTATGAAGTAAAGCATAAGGTAGCTGCACCTTATCATCCGCAAACCAATGGACAAGCTGAAGTGTCTAACAGGGAGATAAAAAGAATCCTGGAAAAGACTGTGACTTCATCAAGAAAGGATTGGTCTCTCAAATTGGATGATGCTCTTTGGGCTTATAGGACAGCAATGAAGACGTCTATGGGATTATCACCATTTCAATTAGTCTATGGGAAAGCATGCCATCTGCCAGTCGAATTGGAGCATAGAGCATTATGGGCTTTGAAATTCTTGAATTTTGATCCTTATGACACTCAATGCACACGCAGAAGGCAGATTTTGGAGCTTGAAGAAATGCGCTTACATGCATATGATTCATCCAAGGCTTACAAAGACAAAATGAAATTTTATCATGACAGGAAGTTGGTGAATAGAGTTTTCAATCCAGGACAACAGGTATTATTGTTCAATTCAAGATTGAAGATATTTCCTGGGAAGTTGAAGTCAAAATGGACAGGACCATTTGTGATAAAAGAAGTGCATCCACATGGAGCAATTGAAATATTTGATCCATCTGCTGATGATCCAGAGAGAAGTTGGGTGGTAATGGTCAACGTCTCAAGCCCTATCTAGGGGGAGAGGTGCAACAATTTTCCACAATGATGTTGTTGGTTGATCCTTAAAAGTTTGGGTCAGGCTCGGGACGTTAAACAAGCGCTTACTGGGAGGCAACCCAGTGTTTTGTAAGTAATTTTTGTTTTTAAGTTTTTGTTTTTAGATTAGGGTTTGATGTACTTTATTGAACACCTGGTTTATTATGATGGTTTGCTATTAACTGTGATTGTGTGATAAGTAATGCTTGATGATGCTTATTGATTGATTGATGTGGAGATGATGTGCACATTAAAATGCTTATACAGGTGATTCACAAGCTTTGAGAACAAATGCATGATATCATGATTGTGGTTTTGAAATTAAGCAGGATGTGTATGTCAAATGTGAATGAGCTTATATGTGAGGTTTTGAGCTCCAGAGTTGTTATTGATTGAATGCTATTACTTTGAAAGCATGAATGATTTTGCCCAGGTTTTCTATGATTGAATCAATTGCTTGTTTTGCATCATGTGATCAAGGCCATTTGTTGGAACCCTTTTTATTGGCCAAATTCATAAAGTTAGCCCACTAAAAGAGAACACTTTGTGTTCTATCCTTTGAACCCTTAGCCTTGAATATACACTGAAAACCTTTGATTGAAAATCTTTACCTTGAGTTAAGTAGAAGATCTTGTGTGGTATTGTTAAATGTTCAAGTTTGGGGTTATTGGGGAAACATGAAAAAGGAAAAGCATTGAGCTAAGAGCTAAAAAGTAAGAATATGCAAACAAAAAGAAAAGAAAAGAAAACGAAGCAAAGCTCAATGCAAATGCAAACGCAAGTTGGGAAGAATAAGAAAAATTGTGTTGTTATGATTCTCTTAACTCAAGGATTTTGTGATCCAGAAAAACCAATTTTCTTGTTAGCCCAGCCACATTATAAGCCATTGAAAAGTCCTTGTGATGATGCATGCTTGTGATTGTTTTTGATTGTGGTAAAATGAAAGGCAAAGTTGATTCATGTGACATTGTGATAGTGGAGTGAATGAGTGAAACACTTTACCTCTTATACACTTGTGTGTTGAGTGAAACACTTTACCTAGTGAGGAAATATTCCATAAGCACATGAACATCCATGCTTAATTGATTGATCATTCATGAAAAATAGCATTTGTTGGAATTTAAATGACTTTGTGAACACTAAAGCATGTGCACATCTTGAATAACTCTTGGTCATAAGGTTGATTAAAGTTTTTTACTTATCTTGAAAAGAGAATTTTTGAATGAGTGAACCATCATATGAATTGGTTGGAGATTGAGTTACATCTTGTTTGCTTGAGGACAAGCAAAGTTCTAAGTTTGGGGTTGTGATAACAGTTGAAAAACTGTTATTTTCATGCTTAAAATTTATACTAAAAGCAACCTTTAGACTTAAAAACTAGCTTGAAATCATGCTTTTATCTATATTTTCATAAATAAGAGAGCTGGACAGGTTTATGCTTGATTTAAGTGTTTTTGTGCAGGTTTTAAGGTGAATTTAGTGAAAAGAGTGAAGAAGGAGAGAAGTGACATTAGAAAAGACAAGAAAGAGTGCAAAAAGAGAAGACAAAGGCACCGCTCAGCGGCATTTTACCGCTGAGCGGCACTCAGGAGGTTGCGGGAGTCACACTGAGGGGCAAACTGGCCGCTGAGGGGAAGAAAAGGACGCGCAACCACCGCTGAGCGGTATTTACCGCTGAGCGGCACTTTTTAGGCTTGGGCTTTTGTAATCTTTTGTAACTCTAGAATAGGATATAAGGGCTTACACGTCCTTGGGATTAGTATCTTTGGCAGAAACGAGGCAAACACTCTCTCTTCCACCCCTTTGAAGGAGGATCTTGGATGCTCAGGCTACCTCTCCACTTTTATTGGGTTTATTCTTTCATTCTTTCATTGTAATTCATCTAGGTTCACCATGAATATGGTGAACTAAACCTTGTATGTTTGTTGGGGAATCAATGTAATCTCTTGAAGCTCTCATATATGGATTTGTTGAGTACATCTTTGAATTAAGACATATGCTTTCTTTCATCATTAGTTAGGGTTTTTCCTCTTTGCTCAATGCTTGCATTGTTTAACTCATTCTAATGCATGATTATTGGTTTTGTCGATACGGACACGTACGGGGAAGTCTAGATCCGGGGAATTTCTCCCAATATTTTACTGACAACATTATATTGGTTGCCTTTAAGCTCCTGCAGTCATGAACTAATCATTAGGAATGCTAGGAATTGTATGAACTATTTGATTAGGGAAAAGCCATCTAGAATGGTACATTAGAGAGTGGCATTAACAATGATGATTTGAATGTTGAATTCCTAAAATATATGAGAGTGGATGAGATGAAATTGACCCCCAACAACATATTCATTCATATTTCCATTGAAAGTGTTTATCTTTAGTCTTTGCCATTGATCAATTCATGCATACATGTTTATTTTCGTCTTTGCATAGTAAATTTTGAATATTTCGTTTGTAAGTCCTAGCTAATCAACAAATCACATAACTAAACTAGGCCGTGAGTCCTTTGGGAAGAACGATACTTGGTCTTACCAAGTTTATTACTTGAACGATTCGGTCATACTTGCCGATTGTGAAACAAGTTTGTGACATCATAATTTGGTGCTTACAAATTTGTCCATCAAGTTTTTGGCGCCGTTGCCGGGGAATTGGGGATTGAACCCGAGTCCTAGCAACGGCTATTAAGTTTGGGTCATCAGCTACCCCCTTTCCTTTATCAGGACGTTTTGAACCTTGTCCTGTAATTACTGCATTTAAATGGTTACAAATAAAGTGAGTAAAAAGAAATGAATAAGGAAGGATCAATGGTTTTTACAGTCAATGTATAAATAATTGCATACAACTTTTAAGATAGTATTTTAGATAACTCTATTGAAATGATAACAGATGGATTTGCTACAATAGATGTCCAACATTCAATCTTCGTCTAGATTATCTTCATCTTCATCTTCTTCTTCTTCATCATCGTCATCATGATCTTCATCTTCATCTTCTTCTTCTTCATCATCATCATCATCATCATCATCTTCTTGTCCTTATTCTTCTTCTTCTTCTTCTTCTTCTTCTTCTTCTTCTTCTTCTTCTTCTTCTTCTTCTTCTTCCTCTTCTTCTGCTTCTTCATCACCTTGTATTGTTGCTTCTAATTCATCGCCATCACCATCAGGGTCGAGCAATGCGGTTATACGTTCAACTTCAATAATTTCTTGTGGTTGTGACATTTGGTCAAGTTGGTACGCAACATCTTCCTCAACCTCATTTGAGTCAATGCGACCTCTAGGCTTGGTTTGTATTGCTACGGCCCAACTACGCTTGTCAATATTGCGGAATGGTAGATATGACACATAATAAACCTGTCTGACATTAGTTGGTAGAATGAAAGGATCAAACGGTCCATATCTTAATCTCTGGTTGAGTTCGACAATATTAAAGCGTGGATCAACTCTAGTACGAGCTCTAGAAGGATCAAACCATTCACAATAAAAAAGTACTACTCTGTTTGGAGAAGTAGCGTTGTTGTACTCTAGCTCATATATTTTATGAATGATGCCGTAGAAATCATCATAAGAACCCTCTGTTAGGCCCTTGACATACACACCACAATTTGATGTTTTCTTTCCTTTAGACCATTCATGTGTATGGAATTTGTAACCATTGGTGAAGTAAGTGTGCCATTCTTTTACACATCTCATTGGCCAATTCGAGAGATGTCTTAACTCTTGAACTGTGGGAGTTAATGTCTGATTAAAAACCTACAAAGACACTAAATACATTATAAAAGCATGAGTCAAATTAACCGATTTGTATACGTAGGTGTAACTACAGACCTGATTTCTAAACCAATGGGGAAACTCAGAGTGTATTCTAGCAGAAGTATTTCCTTCTGCGACTTGCTCAGTAACAAGAAATGAGCTGGTACAAATGAAATTCATTAGTGTATAACAATTGTGTCGTTGGAAAGATAACAGATGGATGATGACATACTCAAGGTACGACTTAACTTCACTGCAATTGATTAAGACATGGACATGAGCAGAATTGAATTCAGCATCAGTTAACCAATGTGTCAATTCTTTCCCTGCGTGACGGCCTGATAGTCGGAAAACTGATAATGCACCTTCACGTGGTTCAACTTTCCATTGCATTTCATTTCTGACATGAGTGGGGGACAACATGAAGTTTTTGAAATAATGTGAACAAAAATACGTTGTCTCTCTATGCAAGTAAGCTGCACAAATTAAGCCTTCTACTCTAGCTTTATTTTTAACTGAACGTTTGGATTTTACCATAAATCTTTCAAATGGATACATCCACCTGTACTGCACCGGTCCCCCAAGCCAAGCTTCATATGCTAGATGAATTGGAATATGCTCCATTGAATCAAAGAATGCAGGAGGGAATATTCTTTCCAATTTGCAGAGAATAATCGGGATATTTTCATCCATCTTTTTAAGGGAATTCTCTTTTAGTGTCGTGTAGCACAAATCTTTAAAGAAGTTACTAATTTCTATCAGTGGATTTAACACATGCATTGGCAAACAACTGAACGCAAGAGGGATGAAAGTCTCCATGAATACATGACAATCATGACTCTTCAACCCTTTAATAGTACCGTTCTGAACATTGGCACATCTTGACAAGTTAGAAGCATATCCATCTGGCATTCTAAGCTCCTTGATCCATCCACACACTATTCTTGTCTCGTCTTTTGACATGGTGTAATTTGCTTTTGGTTTAAATAATCGGCCATTACCTTGCGCCTTCAACTCTAAGTCTTTTCGTCCACAATACAATGGTAAATCTTTTCTTGCTTTCTCATTATCTTTTGTCTTACCTTTAACATTCATAACTGTGTTGAAAACATTGTCAAAGAAATTTTTTTCTGTGTGCATGACATCGAGGTTGTGTCTTAGCAAGTTGTCCTTCCAATAGGGAAGTTCCCAGAATATGCTTCTTTTAGTCCAATTATGCCATTCTCCAAACCCTTCTATCCTATTCTAACCAAATTCAGTGACTTTTGGATAGTCTTTCACTCTTCTCCAGATGTGTGATCCAGTCAACTTTGGCGGGGGCATATCCGTTTCAACTTGCCCTTTGCGAAATGTCTTTTTGTTTCTTCTAAAGGGGTGATCAATGGGCAAGAACCGTCGATGGTAGTCAAACCAACTAATTTTCCGGCCATGACTCAATTGGAATGACTTTGTATGTTCCATGCAATGTGGACAAGCTAATCGACCATGGGTGCTCCCACCAGATAACATGCCGTACGCTAGGAAGTCACTAATAGTCGACATCAAGGCTGCCCTCATAAGGAAATTTTGCTTCCTTGAAACGTCATACGTCCAAACACCATTCCATAACTTCTTCAAATCATCAATCAAAGGCTCCAAATATACATCAATCAATGATTTGGGATTAGATGGACCTGGTATTATACATGATAAAAACATGTAAGGCTTTGTCATACACATCTTAGGTGGTAGATTGTATGGGGTAACTATCACGGGCCAGCATGAATATGGTGATGAAGACGCCTGAGTGTACGGGGTAAACCCATCAGAGCATATACCAAGTCTGACGTTACGCAGTTCACTAACAAAGGATGAATGTTTACGATTGAAGTGCTTCCAAGCTTCACCATCAGAAGGATGACGCAAAAATCCTTCAGTTTTGTTACCATCATGCCATGTCATGTGTTCTGATGTTTGCATTGAAGTAAACATTCTTTGTAATCTTGGAATTATAGGCAAATATAACATGGACTTTAAGGGAATTGGTTTTTTTTGCCTTCGTTCGGCATGCATCGTATGATATCGAGCTGAGCCACAAAACTTGCATTCAACCAACAATGCATCATTTTTCCCACTGTCATTGTCATAGAATAACATACATCCATTAACACAATAATCAATCTTCTTGACTTCCAATCCCAACTTTGAAACACATTTTTTGGCTTGGTAATAATTCTTCGGCATAAGATTGTTTGGTGGTGTCAAATCTAACATCAATTTTGTATATAAGTCCACCGCTTGAATGGGAACGTTCCAATTAGATTTGCCAGCCATCAGTCTAATGCACACTGACAATTTTGACTCAGATGAACCTTCAAATACAGGTAGATTTGCCTCTGTAAGTAAATTGTAAAACCTTTGAGTCGTTTCATTTGGAGGCTCTTCATCATGACTATCATCTGCTTGTTGTTCAACATGGTGACGAAGAGCATTGTCGACCATCTCTTGCATATAGGCAAATTGATCTATCTCAGATGTATGTACAATAATATTTGAACCTGATGCAAGCCGCTTTTTAGCTGCAGTGGAGGTCGAAGGAATTTCTTCACCATGAAATGTCCAAACTGTGTAATTAGGCATGAACCCTTTTTGGTAAAGGTGAAATTTGACGACTTCATCTTTCAAAATCCTTGTACATTCGCACTTGATGCATGGACATCGAATCCCTCTATCAAGAGCATAATATTGATATCGTCGGCCGTCTCCACAAACTCTTCAACTCTGATGACAAAAGATTCCTTCAAACCTCTCCTTCCACTATAACAACGGTCGTACATCCATCCACGATGGTTGGGAAAATGGGCCATGTTCTGTGACAAGCCAAACAAATAAAAACTTAGCCAAAACAGCAACACTCCATGTGACATAAGTAATAAACCTATTACTACTGAAGTCGAACATGGAAGGCAATTTGAACACTATTGTCATTGGCATTCAATAAGGGCATGCAAAGAGAAGTCCTCAGTATTGAAATGCCTTAGACATCCTAAGGGCTTGTGTATTAAAGTTGGAGGAGACTACTTATTACTACTGAAGTTCTCTTGTCTAGAGTACTTCCAAATATTTGTAGGTTCTAAGTGTTTATAGTATTTTTACCCTTCTCATTTCATTGAGAATGTGTGTAGTACCATAGGATTTTAAATCACTACTTAACTTAATCAAGTTGTAGCCTAATTAATGAAAGACAATATACATGAACATACAGTATAAACATCAACATAATTTAGGCAATCAAATATCTATAGAAGCATGGATATATAATACATATTAACATAATTTTGGCAATCAAATAGCTATAAAAGTATCTACTGACAATCACATTAGTTAAAATACCCAAAGTATTTAGGTTCTAAATACTCAAACTTTGAGTTTCAGGTAATTCTTTGCTTTTGACAAGTTTCCTAGCTTCATTCCACTAGTTTAGACATGGTACGATGTTCACATTACTTCAAATAAGTGTACATTAGGTCTGATTGGAAATTCTTACCTTTTAAGCACACTTTTATAGCTTCCAACTACTCAAAATTTGAGTTGTACCTAATTCTTTGCTTTTAAATAGTTTACTAGGTTTATTTCACTACTTTAGACATGTTCGGATGTTCACATTACTTAAATTTAGTCTACATTAGTTCTATTTGCAATTGTTCACCCTCTGAACACACTTTTTAGGTGCTAAATACTAAAACTTTTAGTTTTAGGTTATTATTTGCTTTTCAGTACTTTCCTACCTTGATTTCACAAAGTTAGACTTGTTAGGATGTTTACATACCTTAGAATGAGTCTACATTACGTGAAATGACAATTTCTCATCTTATAAGTACACTTTTTTAGGTACTAAAAACTCAAACTTCTAGTGCTAATTTTGGTTTAAAAATGTTGCATAATTGGCTATAGCAGGTGTGACTTGAAGCATCTGCTTCTTCCTGTGCATTGTGAATATTTGAAAAAGTTTATTTTACCATATCAAACCTGTGTGCACTGTTAAATTTGAGCCTACATGCAAAATCACTTACTAAACCGTTAATTTTGCTTAAATTTGGAATTGAATTAGTGATTTTTCAGTGTACTGTGATTCGTTGCTGTTACAATGTTTAAACACCTTTAAATTGATGATATAAAGTTGCTTGAATCATCACTTAAGCTTTACAAACACTGCCAATCATTTTTGGGTTTGAAAGCACACTTTTAAAGTCATTTTTCTGGTGCAGTTTTAATTTTTAAGGCTGTTTGATTTTGTTACTTTGTATTTTCGAATTGTGCCCTCATTTCTATCTTTCTTTTATGTTTAAAAACTTGTGTATATAGTTGTTCTACTGTTTTGGTTACTACTTTAATACAGTTTGCATTATGACCACTTTTATTGTATTCTAGTAACCAGTTTTAAGTTCTAGGGTGTCATATTTTGAGTTCTAAGTTGTTTTTGTATTGTGACTTTCTAATTAGCATTGTTTTACTTCCCTAAACTTGTTAGGACAGTTTGTTTGAAGTTTCTTAGGCTACTTTAGTGCAGTAATCAAAATTTGACCATTCTAGTGCATTTTTAGTAGCCCTTTTGAGGTTTTAGTGGTAAGTTCAAGAAAGTGTGTTAGGAATCAGTTCTTGAGTCCATTCTTAGTCATTTCTAGGAGGTAACAACTTGTGTAGACACTTTTAGGCGTGTTTTACAGATTGCACATCATCATTCTTACCAAATTTACCATGGTGTAGTGTAATTTTAAGTCCATAAATAGTCAAATCTTCTATTTCTTTGTATTTTCGAATTGTGCACTCATTTCTATCTTTCTTTTATGTTTTAAAACTTGTGTAGATAGTTCTTTTACTGTTTTGGTTACTACTTTAATACAATTTGCATTATGACCACTTTTAGTGTATTCTACTAACTAGTTTTAGGTTCTACGGTGTAATATTTTGAGTTCTAAGTTGTGTTTGTATTGTGACTTTCTAATTAGCATTGTTTTACCATCCTAAACTTGTTAGGACAATTTGTTTGAAGTTTCTTAGGCTACTTTAGAGCAGTCATCAAAATTTGACCATTCTAGTGCATTTCTATTAGCCCCTTTGAGGTTTTAGTGGTGAGTTCAAGAAAGTGTGTTAGGAACCAGTTCTTGAATCAATTCTTAGTCATTTCTAGGAGGTAACAACTTGTGTAGACACTTTTAGGCGTGTTTTACAGATTGCACATCATCATTCTTACCAAATTTACCATGGTGTAGTGTAATTTTAGGTCCATAAATAGTCAAATCTTCTATTTCTTTGTATTTTTGAATTGTACACTCATTTCTATCTTTCTTTTATGTTTTAAAACTTGTGTGAATAGTTCTTTTAATGTTTTGGTTACTACTTTAATACAATGTGCATTATGACCACTTTTAGTGTATTCTACTAACTAGTTTTAGGTTCTACGGTGTCATATTTTGCGTTCTAAGTTGTTTTTTTATTGTGACTTTCTAATTAACATTGATTTACCATCCTAAACTTGTTAGGACAATTTGTTTGAAGTTTCTTAGGCTACTTTAGTGCAGTCATCAAAATTTGACCATTCTAGTGCATTTCTATTAGCCCTTTTGTGGTTTTAGTGGTGAGTTCAAGAAAGTGTGTTAGGAATGAGTTCTTGAGTCCATTCTTAGTCATTTCTAGGAGGTAACAACTTGTGTAGACACTTTTAGGCGAGTTTTACAGATTGCACATCATCACTTTTACCAAATTTACCATGATGTAGTGTAATTTTAGGTCCATAAATAGTCAAATCTTCTATTTCTTTGTATTTTCGAATTGTTCACTCATTTCTATCTTTCTTTTATGTTTTAAAACATGTGTAGATATTTCTTTTACTGTTTTGGTTACTACTTTAATACAGTTTGCTTTATGACCACTTTTAGTGCATTCTACTAACTAATTTTAGGTTCTAGGGTGTCATATTTTGAGTTCTAAGTTGTTTTTGTATTGTGACTTTCTAATTATCATTGTTTTACCATCCTACACTTGTTAGGACAATTTGTTTGAAGGTTCTTAGGCTACTTTAGTGCAGTCATCAAAATTTGACCATTCTAGTACATTTCTAGTAGCCCTTTTGAGGTTTTAGTGGTGAGTTCAAGAAAGTATGTTAGGAATCAGTTCTTGAGTCCATTCTTAGTCATTTCTAGGAGGTAACAACTTGTGTTGACACTTTTAGGCTAGTTTTACAGATTGCACATCATCATTCTTACCAAATTTACCATGATGTAGTGTAATTTTAAGTCCATAAATAGTCAAATCTTCTATTTCTTTGTATTTTTGAATTGTTCACTCATTTCTATCTTTCTTTTATGTTTTAAAACTTGTGTAGATATTTCTTTTCCTGTTTTGGTTACTACTTTAATACAGTTTGCCTTATGACCACTTTTAGTGTATTCTACTAACTAGTTTTAGGTTCTAGGGTGTCATATTTTGAGTTCTAAGTGGTTTTTGTATTGTGACATTCTAATTATCATTGTTTTACCATCCTACACTTGTTAGGACAATTTGTTTGAAGTTTCTTAGGTTACTTTAGTGCAGTAATCAAAATTTGACCATTCTAGTGGATTTTTAGTAGCCCTTTTGAGGTTTTAGTTGTGAGTTCAAGAAAGTGTGTTAGGAATCAGTTCTTGAGTCCATTCTTAGTCATTTCAAGGAGGTAACAACTTGTGTAGACACTTTTAGGCGAGTTTTACAGATTGCACATCATCATTCTTACCAAATTTACCGTGATGTAGTGTAATTTTAGGTCCATAAATAGTCAAATCTTCTATTTCTTTGTATTTTCGAATTGTTCAGTCATTTCTATCTTTCTTTTGTGTTTTAAAACTTGTTTATATATTTCTTTTCCTGTTTTGGTTACTACTTTAATACAGTTTGCCTTATGACCACTTTTAGTGTATTCTACTAACTAGTTTTAGGTTCTAGGGTGTCATATATTGAGTTCTAAGTTGTTTTTGTATTGTGACTTTCTAATTATCATTGTTTTACCGTCCTACACTTGTTAGGACAATTTGTTTGAAGTTTCTTAGGGTACTTTAGTGAAGTCATCAAAATTTGACCATTCTAGTGCATTTCTAGTAGCCCTTTTGAGGTTTTAGTGGTGAGTTCAAGCAAGTGTGTTAGGAATCAGTTCTTGAGTCCATTCTTAGTCATTTCTAGGAGGTAACAACTTGTGTAGACACTTTTAGGCGTGTTTTACATATTGCACATCATCATTCTTACCAAAGTTACCATGGTGTAGTGTAATTTTAAGTCCATAAATAGTCAAATCTTCTATTTCTTTGTATTTTCGAATTGTGCACTCATTTCTATCTTTCTTTTATGTTTTAAAACTTGTGTAGATAGTTCTTTTACTGTTTTGGTTACTACTTTAATACAGTTTGCATTATAACCACTTTTAGTGTATTCTACTAACTAGTTTTAGGCTCTACGGTGTCATATTTTGAGTTCTAAGTTGTTTTTGTATTGTGACTTTCTAATTAGCATTGTTTTACCATCCTAAACTTGTTAGGACAATTTGTTTGAAGTTTCTTAGGCTACTTTAGTGCAGTCATTAAAATTTGACCATTCTAGTGCATTTCTATTAGCCCTTTTGAGGTTTTAGTGGTGAGTTCAAGAAAGTGTGTTAGGAATCAGTTCTTTGGTCCATTCTTAGTCATTTCTAGGAGGTAACAACTTGTGTAGACACTTTTAGGCGTGTTTTACAGATTGCACATCGTCATTCTTACCAAATTTACCATGGTGTAGTGTAATTTTAGGTCCATAAATAGTCAAATCCTCTATTTCTTTGTATTTTCGAATTGTGCACTCATTTCTATCTTTTTTTTGATGTTTTAAAACTTGTGTAGATAGTTCTTTTACTATTTGGGTTACTACTTTAATACATTTTGCATTATGACCACTTTTAGTGTATTCTACTAACTAGTTTTAGGTTCTAGGGTGTCATATTTTGAGTTCTAAGTTGTTTTTGTATTGTGACTTTCTAATTTGCATTGTTTTACCATCCTAAACTTGTTAGGACAGTTTGTTTGAAGTTTCTTAGGCTACTTTAGTGCAGTCATCAAAATTTGACCATTATAGTGCATTTCTATTAGCCCTTTTGAGGTTTTAGTGGTGAGTTCAAGAAAGTGTGTTAGGAATCAGTTCTTGGGTCCATTCTTAGTCATTTCTAGGAGGTAACAACTTGTGTAGACACTTTTAGGCGTGTTTTACAGAATTCACATCATCATTCTTACCAAATTTACCATGGTGTAGTGTAATTTTAGGTTCATAAATAGTCAAATCTTCTATTTCTTTGTATTTTCGAATTGTGCACTCATTTCTATCTTTCTTTTATGAATTAAAACTTGTGTAGATAGTTCTTTTACTGTTTTGGTTTCTACTTTAATACAGTTTGCTTTATGACCACTTTTAGTGTATTCTACTAACTAGTTTTAGGTTCTACGGTGTCATATTTTGAGTTCTAAGTTGTTTTTGTATTGTGACTTTCTAATTAGCATTGTTTTACCATCCTAAACTTGTTAGGACAATTTGTTTGAAGTTTCTTAGGCTACTTTAGTGCAGTCATCAAAATTTGACCATTCTACTGCATTTCTAGTAGCCCTTTTGAGGTTTTAGTGGTGATTTGAAGAAAGTGTGTTAGGAATCAATTTTTGAGTCCATTCTTAGTCATTTCGAGGAGGTAACAGTATGGAGCATTGTGTTTGGGTCTCACACACATTCTATTTTTGAAAGTTTATTAAGGAGGGCTATTACAGACAATCCCGACTCAACAAAGGGAATGGAACCAAACGACACAAGAGAGGAACCCAGAGGTAGAAATTAAAATCCATTTTCAAACAAAGAAACAAACAAAGTTCATGCAAAAAGATGAACCTAAGGCTGAAATTATAGGTCTGCTATACTGGGTCTTCCGGTAAAAGCCAACATTTGCAACATATAATAATCTTTAAATACCAACATCATAAACAGTGCAGTTTAACAAAACACACAATCACAAAGCATCATAAACACTGAACTAAAAGTTCAACCAACTTTATTTGATTATTTTAATTGTGTTTAAACTCTGAAATGAGTTATAAACAACTTCCAATTCAAAATCACCACTCCACTTCCATTTTAACTCAAAAAGTGATGGTGTAAAGACCAAATATGCATATAAGCTAAAATATGACCAATTGAACAGTAGTATCAACTTTATAACACCAATTTAAGCTTGTTCAAGCTTTCCAATACCATAACAACACCAAAATTCGAAAATCTCCCCTGCCATAGCTAATTTATGCAATAAATTACACCATTATAACACCAAAATCAGATTTCCAGATAAGCAAAGGTTGGACAACAACTTAATTGACTCAAGAAAGTATAACTGTACTAAACTAAGCTACAATTAAAAGGCTTACCATGACTCTGCTCTCAGAATAAACAATTCAAAGAAGTTGAGCAAGGTGAAAAGCTACAATTAAATTCTGAAACAGTCAAATGGAAAGGATTTTGAGCAACCAAGCTATGCTTATTGCATTCCATTGCTTATTATGGTTGGCTACACCTTAAGCAACCTTCAACAACACTATAAAATGTTGTACAAAACTTCAAAATCAGAAGAAAATAACTGAAACATATTTAACAATTTCAAACCAGAATAAAAATTCTACAACAGCGTTAAAACAAAAATGAAATCGGATTTGAAAACTAGTGCTTCAGCTTGTATCACCAAGGCTAGAACAAGTTTTCATTGCCTTTGTTGGTAGATATATAGCTTTTCTAGCACCTTAAACTCACACAAACCGAACTAACCATAGTTGAACACATTAGTAATAATTAACAAAGCTAACACTACATCAACAAATGCACATGACTAAGACCAAACTGAAACTGAAAAAATAAAGAAATAAATGACACTAATAAAGAAGAATGAGAATGAGAATTATAGCAGAAGATAGAAAGTATGGAAAGAATTATGTATATTATGAAAAAGGTTGAAGAGAGATCGAGTTGAGACTTAATTTCATTCCTTGGCAGTTGGTGGTTGAAAAAAGTGCAAGCTTTTTGGATGGGTGTTGTTGTCATAGTCTTCTTCAAAGAGGCCATTTGGGGTGGAAGAGAGGGAAAAAAGCTCTAGAGGTTATATATAACATCAATATGTAACAAAGAACACACAAGATGGAAGAAAGAGAGAGATAGAAGGCACGATCTGTGTGTATGAATTTAATTGAGGATACCATATTTATAGGTGGGCTTCTACTTCCAAATAGATCCATTAACATTCACTTCTATCATTGAGCTGGTGCAATCATGACATCTATATTGCAATAATGGGAAATTCCTCTACTCACTCTTTCCTTATTTCATATGTGGGAGTATTATGGAAGCCAATTTCAGGGGGAAACAGTGAATAACTTTGACAGAAAGTTATTTTGGAAAGGTTGAACGGTAGGGTTACTTAACAAGTAACCTCTCCTACTATATGAATATTATGTACTGTTATTCAGTTTTGTGACTTATTTTAAGTTTAGGTTTAGGGGAAAAGGCTGATTCCCATCAAGGCTATAATATTTTAGATAGATCAATCAACAGCAAACTAAAACAACATCAACATAAGTTTCTATGCTCAAATTGCACAATTTATTTCCCATCAAGGCTATCATCAAAATAGACAATTCATACATGCTCAAATTGCTCAAATTGTAAACTTTACAATCCAAATTCAATTATATAATGAATATACATTAGATAGAATACAACTTAACAAACATTTAGATCAAAGGGTATTTTGCTAGTGAAGATAACCTACTAACTCAATATACATTTCCTATTGAAGCATAAACAAAGTTGAATGAAGTAGTAAATGTGTGTACCATTTACACAAAAAGTTGAGGTCGAATTGTCGTAAGTTAGTAAGCTGATTAAACACATTATGGAAGGTATACGGCAGGGAGGTGAAAATAAAACATAAGGGAACCTTTTTCAGGTTTCCTCTTTTATTTCCACTATTGCACTACTGTTTCATCCCTTTTGGTACCCTAAGCAAAGACTCAATTTAAGAAAGCACAATCTTCTATTAACCAATACAGGAAAGAGAGTTTCCAGAGCAAGAAAGAGTGTGTGTTTTTAAGACATGTAGACAAAGAAAATAGAGATGGGAAGAGGGAGGGTTTTACTAAAGAGGATAAAGAACCAAATCAACAGGCAAGTCACATTTGCCAACACAAGAAATGGCTTGCTCAACAAGGCCTATATGAGCTCTCAGTCCTTTGTGATGCTGAGGTTGCCCTCATCATATTTCCCAACTGTGGCAAGCTCTATGAGTTCCGCAGCACCTCAAGGTATATGTACATTCATAAATAAACTCTTTATGCTTATGGTTGTCTCATGTTTGATTGTTTGAATGACAACACAATAACTAAACTAGATTACTATTTAGAACTACAAACCATAAACAAGATCAGGCAAATCAAATGAAAGAAGATAAATGGAACAGAATTTCATGTCTCTCATTATACAATTACAAATTCATCAATTTAATAATCACAACAATACAAAATCACACACCACACCACATTTCCAACACATGTATATCATATCTGTAGGGTTTTAGGTGGGGAATGAAGGAATATTACCTCGCGAGTGAACTGTCCCGAACAAGAGTCCTCAAACCGGAAGTGAAGTTCAGGCCAATACAGGTTTGCACAGGCACGATTGAACTGCAATGGCGGTTCACGAGCCCACGTTGAGGTTGAAGCACAATGGAGGGAGGCGAACTCCAGCATCCCGCGCCTATGGCCCTTGGACCAAATAATTGTGACGATTCTTAGATTGGGGAAATCAGAGAAGGGAGGGCAAATGTGTTCGAATGCGAAATGAAAATGTGAGAGGAATACCTGATTTTTGCCCTAATGATAATGTGAGCGGCGAACTCCGGCAGCTAACACAGGCGAACAATAGTAGCCAAGGACCAAGACCCTTCGAGAAGATGACTCTAACGACGGTCTTCGAATGGTCGACCGAAGGACGAAGATGGCTTCCTTGAGTGAACGACGAGGCTGGAGCGCAATGATGGTGGAGGGAACAGAAGGACTTAGGGGAAGAAAGAGTTGAGAGATTCTGAATATTGGGGGAAGAAGAGATTTCGTGAAATGAGAGGGAGGGAAAAATTATCTTATTAACCATCCACTTACCGAAGGTCAAGTTCCTTGGGTAATGTCCCATTTCGATTACCGAAGGCCACAATCCTATGATTATGTACTACTTGATAGACCGTCGGAAAATCCTCTGGTAAACAAAGTTTACCGAAGGCCTAAGGGCCGTCGCTAATAGGCCGCCGGTAATCAATTAATTTCCTATAGTGGGTGAAAATGCCGCTGAGGAGGAAGAATCAACTCACGCACTTACCGCTGAGCGGTAGTTTACCGTTGAGCGGCACTATTTTGGGCTTGGGCCTAATTTTCTGTATATTTTAGAATAGTATATAAGCTTTAGGACGTCCTAGGGTCTGTATCTTTGGCGGAGACGAAGCAAACACTCTCTTTTCTACCCCTTGAAGGAAGATCTTGGATGCTCAGGCTACCTCCTCCTCTTTCTAGGGTTCTATCTTTCATTCTTCCATTACTATTCATTTAGCTTCACCATGAATATGGTGAACTAAACCTTGTATTGTTGTTGGGGAATCAATGTAGTCTTGTGAAACTCTCATATATGGAATTTGTTTTAACATCTTATTTTTAAGACTTATGCTTTCTTTCATCATTAGTTAGGGTTTTTCCTCTTTGCTTAAAGCTTGCTTTTTTTAACTCATTCATTGTCGTGATTATTGATTTGTCGATATGGGAACGTACGGGGAAATCTAGATCCGGGGATTTCTCCCAATAGTATATTGGTTGCCGTTAAGCTTCTGCACTTAAGAACTAATTACTAGGTGATAACAGTTGAAAAACTGTTATTTTCATGCTTAAAATGCATACTAAAAGCAACCTTTAACACTTAGAAACTAGCTTGAAATCATGCTTTTGTTCATATTTTCATAAATAAGAGAGCTGGACAGGTTTATGCTTGATTTCAGTGTTTTTGTACAGGTTTTAAGGTGAATTTAGTGAAAGAAGTGAAGAAGGAGAGAGATGGAATCAGAAAAGACATCAAAAAGTGCAAAAGGAGAAGCCGCAACTGCCGCTCAGCGGCAGTTTACCGCTGAGCGGCACTCAGAAGCTCGCGTTGGATCCGTTGAGGGGCAAAATGGCCGCTGAGGGGAAGAAATCAAGTCACGCACTTACCGCTGAGCGGCACTTTACTGTTGAGCGGCACACTTATGGGCTTGGGCCTAAATTTTCTGTAATTTTAGAATAGTATATAAGCTTTAGGACGTCCTAGGGTTTGTATCTTTGGTAGAAACGAAGCAAACACTCTCTCTTTCACCCCTTTGAAGGAGGATCTTGGATGCTTATGCTACATCTTCACTTTTCTAGGGTTTTATCTTTCATTCTTCCATTATTATTCATATAGTTTCACCATGAATATGGTGAACTAAACCTTGTATTGTTGTTGAGGAATCAATGTAGTCTTGTGAAACTCTCATATATGGAATTTGTTTTAACGTCTTATTTTTAAGACTTATGCTTTCTTTCATCCTTAGTTAGGGTTTTCCCTCTTTGCTTAAAGCTTGCTTTGTTTAACTCATTCATTGCCATGATTATTGATTTTGTCGATATGGGAACGTACGGGGAAATCTAGATCCGGGGATTTCTCGCAATAGCATATTGGTTGCCGTTAAGCTCCTACACTTAAGAACTAATTTCTAGGTGATAACAGTTGAAAAAATGTTATTTTCATGCTTAAAATTGATACTAAAAGCAACCTTTAACACTTAGAAACTAGCTTGAAATCATGCTTTTGTTCATATTTTCATAAATAAGAGAGCTGGACAGGTTTATGCTTGATTTCAGTGTTTTTGTGCAGGTTTTAAGGTGAATTTAGTGAAAGAAGTGAAGAAGGAGAGAGATGGAATCAGAAAAGACATCAAAAACTGCAAAAGGAGAAGCCGCAACTACCGCTCAGCGGCACTCAGAAGCTCGCGTTGGATTCGCTGAGGGGCAAAATGGCCGCTGAAGGGAAGAAATCAACTCACGCACTTACCGTTGAGCGGCATTTTACCGCTGAGCGGCACACTTATGGGATTGGGCCTAAATTTTCTGTAATTTTACAATAGTATATAAGCTTTAGGACGTCCTAGGGTTTGCATCTTTGGCAGAAACGAAGCAAACACTCTCTCTTCCACCCCTTTGAAGGAGGATCTTGGATGCTCAGGCTACCTCTTCACCTTTCTAGGGTTTTATCTTTCATTCTTCCATTATTATTCATCTAGTTTCACCATGAATATGGTGAACTAAACCTTGTATTGTTGTTGGGGAATCAATATAGTCTTGTGAAACTTTCATATATGGAATTTGTTTTTACATCTTATTTTAAGACCTATGCTTTCTTTCATCATTAGTTAGAGTTTTTCCTCTTTGCTCAATGCTTGCTTTGTTTAACTCATTCAATGCATGATTATTGATTTTGTCGATACGGGAACGTACGGGGAAGTCTAGATCTGGGGAATTTCTCCCAATAGTATATTGGTTGTCGTTAAGCTCCTGCACTCAAAGAACTAATTATTAGGAATGCTAGGAATTGTATGAACTCGTAATTAGGGATAGGCCTTCTTGCAAGGTAATTTAGAGAGTGGCCTTAACAATGATGAAAAGAATGTTGAATTCCTAAAATATATGAGAGTGGATAAGATGAAATTGATAACCCCAACAACATACTCATCCATATATTCCATTGAAGTGTTAGTATTTTGTTTTAGCCATTGATCAAAACTCATGCATACATGTTTATTTTCTATTTTGCATATTAAACTCGACTTATTTTGTTCTTAAGTCTTAGCTAATCAACGAATCACATAACTAAACTAGGTCGTGAGTCCTTTGGGAGAACGATACTTGGTCTTACTGAGTTTATTACTTGAAACGATTCGGTCATACTTGCCGAATGTTAAACAAGTTTGTGGCGCCGTATTTCGATGTTCATAAATTTTTCCATCACTAGGAATGCTAGGAATTGTATGAACTCATAATTAAGGATAGGCCTTCTTGCAAGGTGATTTAGAGAGTGGCATTAGCATTGATGAAAAGAATGATGAATTCTTAAAGTACATGAGAGTGGATAAGATGAAATTGATAACCCCAACAACATACTCATCCATCTAATTCATTGAAGTGTTTGTATTCTGTTTTTCTCCATTGATCAAATTCGTGCATACATATTTAATTACTGTCTTTTGCATTTAAACCTACAATCATTTTGTTCTTAAGCCTTAAATAATCAACAAATCATATAGCCAAACTAGGCCGAGTCCTTTGGGAAAACGATACTTGGTCTTACCTTGTTTTGTTACTTGATACGATTCGGTCACACTTGCCGATTGTTAAACAAGTTTGTGGCGCCGTTTTTCGGTGTTCATAAATTTGTCATCAGTTACACAGAGATTAGATATATATAGAGTTGTCTAGAAACTTATAATCAATCTATTTACTGGTAAAATAGCGAACAAGAGAGAAGAAAATGTAAATAAAAAGACCAGAAACAATTGATAGGAAAAACGGTGAAATGTTAATTATATATTTAGAAATGTACAGTATAGTGATTGATACGTTGAATTGTAGCATTGTTACCTAATAAAATTTAAGCTGAGTTGTTTTCTTTTAACAAACTTTGAAGGCTGGGAATTTGGGATGATTTATTGGTGTTAAGCCTAACACTTAGAGTGATTGAAAATGTATTTAGGTTTTTATTTATTTTTGAATTTAAAAAGAAGAATAAGTCTTTTAGAAGAAAGGAATTCAAAGAATGGAAGTGAAGTTAGTTAAAAAATTAAAGACTGAGTATTTTTCGAGGAATTGATTCAAAGAATGTAACTCAAGGTAGTTAACAAAATATAAGACATAAAAATATAACAAGATAGATAGATTTTGAGACCAATTGACGTTATTTACTCTTGGTTGAATATATTGTTTGCTTGAATATATTGCATGTTGCATATGTAATTATTTGTTTGCTTGAATATATATTATTGTTGTGATTTAGCCTTAGTTTCCTGTGACGAAGAAACATGGCGTCAGTTTGTAGAATTTCGTTCATCCGAGGCGTGACAGGTAAGTGCAGTAAAATCATTCAATTCATCGTTCATAATTCTCTTCTATGAGAATTGTTTCATTTTGTCACAGGAAAAAAGGTCAAAAGCACAAGGAATAGACACTCAGAATAAAAATCCACACCTACTGTCTCGTGGTGGATATAGGAAGCTTGAAGAAAAAATAATGAAGCAGAAGTCAGATAGTAGACTTCCACTTTCTGAGGGTGGTGACCCTCCTCCTCCTCCTTCACCACTATCTCGGCACGAGAAGTGGAAGTTAGCCCGTATAAGACCATCGGGCTCCTACGCTTCCGAGTCTGCTAGAGAAATATCCGAAAGAATTGTAAGATGTCATTTCTTATATTTTTACATTAATTTTGTTATATATATTACATAGATCTTTCTAATGATTTTGAACTTTTGTTATGTGATAGGACTCCTTGGTTGAGCAGAGCTCCCAAGGTCAATTCACACAAGATGGTCGTCAGGATATTCTTGCCACAACTATTGGACGACCTGAGACCCAAGACGGGTTCGTGGTGCTGGGATTGGCATAGGAATACGACAGTTTTTTGGGTCTTCCTCCCGTCCATATTCATACGAAAAGATGAAGGAGGACATAAGAAAAGAGATGACGTAGGAGATCACAAAGAAGGTTCGAGCAGAGTTGTATGATAAAATTGTTAAAATGGTTGCGCGCTAGTTCCATCAACATTATGAGGATTATGGAAATCGTCCTCCGTCATCTCCTGTAGTGGAACATGTTGTGCCCCCTATAGGTAAACTTATTTATTTTTGGTTACTAATTTACTTTTTCCATAACCTAACATTTAATTTGACAAGTAGAAGCGGTAAAGGAAGTTGTTCAACTGTCGGTGCCCTAGGGGACGACATGGATGAAACTCGTCCATGTCAGTTATATATTCTTTCTGATACTGAGACCATGCTAGTGGCTCGTGGTACAGTTTATGAGACAGCCACTGTAGTGCATGGTGTACAACTTTCTGAAGATGAGTTTAAGGTCACGGTGGATGAAGTTGTCATAGCAGATGTTGTTCTTCCCGTGCCTATGATGACAAATTTATGAACACTGAAAAACGGCGCCAAAAACTTATTTAACCCTCGGCAAGTGTGACCGAATCGTATCAAGTAATAAACACGGTAAGACCAAGTATCGTTCTCCCAAAGGACTCACGGCCTAGTTAGTTATATGATTTGTTGATTATTTAAGACTTGAGAACAAATTCTTGAGGTTTCATATGCAAAAGACAATAACTAAACATGTATGCATGAGTTTGATCAATGGAAAAGAGGAACACAAACACTTTGAACGAAATATATGGATGAGTATGTTGTTGGGCTAATCAATTTCATCTTATCCACTCTCATATACTTTAGGAATTCATCATTCTTTTCATCAATGTTAATGTTACTCTCTAAATTACCTTGCAAGAAAGTCTATCCTTAATTACGAGTTCATACAAATCCTAGCATCCCTAATAATTAATTCTGAAGCGCAGAAGCTTAACGACAACCAACCCTCATATTCCTATGTTTAGGCAATATGCTATTGGGAGAAATTCCCCGGATCTAAATTTCCCCGTACATTCCCATATCGACAAAATCAATAATCATGGCATTGAATGAGTTAAACAATGCAAGCTTTAAGCAAAGAGGAAAAACCCTAACTAATGATGAAAGAAAGCATGTATCTTAAAATAAGATGTTCAAACACAAATTCCATATATGAGAGTTTCACAAGACTACATTGATTCCCCAACAACAATACAAAGTTTAGTTCACCATATTCATGGTGAAGCTAGATGAACAATAATGAAAGAGTGAAAGAGATAGAAAAACCCTAGAAAGAGAAGAGGAGAGTCGTCACCATCTCCCAATCTACCCCGAAGGGGTGAGAAGTGTGTTTCTGCTTCCTGCCAGCCAAAGATACAAACCCTAGGACGTCCTAAACCTTATATACTATTCTAAAAATACAAAAAATTAGGCCCAAGCCCGTAAAAGTAACAAAAAACCGGTCCAAGCCCACTTAGAATGGCGCTCAACGGTATTTTACCGCTGAGCGGTAATAGCGCATGATCCATTTTGCCCTCAGCTGCTTTTTTGCCCGTCAGCGGTGATTTTGGCACCTCAAAAGTGCCACTCAGCGGAACTTTTTCTGTATTCTGGTTGACTTTTCAACATTCTGGTTGACTTTTTTGGTTTCTAGTTAACTTTTCAGCATTCCAATCATTCGGTACTTCAATTCTTCTTTCAAATCATTCAATTAGCCTACAAAATCAAGGGAATCTTGCACAAAACCATTAAATTCACTTTTAACTCTCTTATTCACAAAACTAAAGCAAAAATATGAGTTCAAGCTAGTTTCTAAGTCTTAAAGGTTGCTTTTGGTATCAATTTTAAGCATAAAAATAACGGTTTTTCAATCGTTATCACAACCCCAAACTTAAAACTTTGCTTGTCCTCAAGCAAACAAGATGTAACTTAATCTTTCATCAATCCATATAATGGTTCATCACATTCAAAATTCCCTTTTCAAGATAAGTAAGTACTCAATTAAGCTCATTACAAAGATTTCAATCAAGACATGCACATGCTTTAGTGTTCACACAATCACAAACTATCAAACAAATGCTACTTTTCATGAATGATCAATCAACTAAGCAAAGATGTTCTTATATGTTCATGGAATCTTTCCTCACTATATAAAGTGTTTCACTCAAACACACAAGTGTATCAGAGGTATTCACTTATTCACTCTACTATCACAATGTCACATGAATTTACTTTGCCTTTCATTTAACCACAATCAAATACATTCACAAGTATGCATCATCACAAGGACTTTTCAATGGCTTATAATGTGGCTGGGCTAACAAGAAAATTGGTTTTCCTAGATCACAAAACCCTTGAGTTAAGAGAAACATATAGACACATTCATTCTTATTTATTCCCAACTTTCTTTTACATTGAGCTTTGCTTTTTCTTTTCTTTCTCTTTTTTTTTTCACATTCTTATTTCTTAGCTCTTAGCTCAATGCTTTCAATTTCCCTTTCATAATTTTCCAACAACCCCAAACTTGAACATTTATCAATACCGCAAAATATTTTCCACTTAACTCAAGGTAAAGCTTTTCACAAGGGTTTCCAAATTATGTTCAAGGCTAAGGGTTCAAATGATGGAACACAAAGTGCTCTCTTTTAGTGGGCTAACTTCATGAATTTGGCTAATGAAAGGGTTACCAACAAACGACCTTGATCATATGATGCAAAACAAGCAATTGATTCAATCATAGAAAACCTGGGCAAAATCATTCATGCTTTCAAAGTAATAGCATTCAATCATAAAAACTTTGGAGCTCAAAACGTCACATATAAGCTCATTCACATTCCACATGCACACATCCTGCTTAGCATCATAAACACAATCACAACATCATGCATTTGTTCACAATGCTTGTGAATCACCTGTATAAGCATATAATGTGCACATCTCAACATCAATCAATATCAAAGCATCATCTAGCATTACTTATCAGACAACAATCATAAGCAAACCATCATAACAGACAAATTTTCCAATTGAGTACATCAAACCCTATTCTAAAAAAAACAAAAGCAAATAAGTTTAAAACAAAACAGAAGATAAAACAAATCCTGCTCTAGTGCTGATAGCATCCATTAGTGAATGCTATGTCAGTTCCTCATCAACTCATGCTATCGTCAGAGTCTTCTTCCTCTCCTTCTTCTTGGATCCTATAGTCTTGATTCTTTTTGCCTGATGAGGAGGCCATCCTGTCAGAGCGGCTGCAGCGGATGGGTTAGCGCGGAATAACAAACCAAGAGGGGTTTTTAATACTAACGTGTGCCTTTTAATTTCTACTCAATTAAACTTACTTAGCAATTAATAATAACAATTAAATAGAGTAAGGTTGAGAGAAATTTGCACAGATGATTTTATCCTGGTTCGGATCTTACCAATCCTACGTCCAGTCGCTTATCTCAAAACAAGATAAACAGTTTCACTAACACAAAACAATTACAAACTACAATCACAAAGATACAATTTGTAAGAGTTTAGAAAACACCTCTCTTGATACCACAAGAGATGAAACTACACCTCCTTTGAGTCTTCACAAAGGATGAACACCTCCTCCGAATACTTCACGAAGGATGAACACCTCTTCCGAACACCTCCTCAGACACACCAAGGATGAACCGGCTATTTCCTCTGTCACCGTAGCAGCACTTCACCAGCTCCACAGACAAGAGTTTCACAAGCCGAACAAGAACACACAAGTCTCAAAGAGTTTCTGAGTATTTGAGCACAAGGGAAGAGTTTCTGTGTCTCTAGTTTCCTTTTACTTGAGAGGAAATGAGAGTCTATTTATAGACTCATCCAAAGGCTCTTCCATTTTCGCTTTTAGACTTTCTGACTGTGTTAATCGATTAGCTACAGTGGTTAATCGATTAACAACCCAACGGATACTTCAACGGCTCTAAAAACGGCTAGTTTTTCAAACGGCTCCTGTGTTAATCGATTAACAGCCCTTGTTAATCGATTAACGTTAATCGATTAACACCCCTTGTTAATCGATTAACAGCTCAATGCAGTGCTTCTTCATTTGTCTCTGGAACAATCGATTTACACCCTGTGTTAATCGATTAACACTGCACAGATTTTGCTGTTTGGCTTATTTTTACATCTCTTTTGAATGCAAACATAAATCCACTCATAATCTAAGTCCTAGATACTAAACTATAATTATTACAAAAGCTTTCCATAGCAATACAAGTCTTCATAACATTTTGAATCTTGATTTCTCTTGACTTGATTTGGACATCATCAAAACTTCATCTTCTTCATTTTGCTAACAATCTCCCCCTTTTTGATGATGATCAAAACCTTCTTGATTTAAAGCTTTTGGTAATAATCTGTATAAAAAATATAACTTAAGGAAGAAACAATTGTTAGTAAACTTAGAAATAAGTTTAAGACTTTAAATATTTCTCCCCCTTTTTGATCATTATTAAAAAGAGATGTATAATTGCTCCCCCTAAATTTATTAGAAAATATACTCCCCCTTAATACAAGCATGTATGCATATTAAGGAAAAACAATATATATATTTTATTAAATTTTTAAAGAGGTAAGCATGCAATGAAATATAAATGGCACATACTAATAAAAACATAGAAACATAAAGCACCCCTTTAGATATGCCTTCAATTTTGTAATGAGAATCCTCTAGGTTGTTTTCACATTTTGTTTAGATCTTCATCTTTGAGGATTGTCATCATTCTTCACTTCATTTGTTGCTTCTTCAAATCTTCATCATTGTCTGCATGTAATTCAAATGACTCAAGAGGTTTTGCCTCAAGGTCTACAATTTCATCAAAGACAACATGCACATATTCTTCTATTTCAAATATTTTCCGTTTGAAAACTATATATGCTTTGTATATAAAATTAAAATAAAATAATTCCATCTACCTTGGAATAATAATTAAATATTGTTTTAAAGAAATTCTAAATTTTAAACAATAGGTACCCAACTATTTTGTATGGGTCCTTTGGGTTAAATAAAAAAAAATTGAAATCATTTTACAACCCAAATATATCTACCACTTGGAACACCATAATGCTTAATTTTACATTTGTTAGATGTATGACCCTTTTTCATACAATAAAAGCATGATACAACATTTGTGTTCC
This sequence comes from Vigna nakashimae, assembly GCA_034642375.1. Taxonomy (NCBI): domain Eukaryota; kingdom Viridiplantae; phylum Streptophyta; class Magnoliopsida; order Fabales; family Fabaceae; genus Vigna; species Vigna nakashimae. The sequence goes on along the minus strand of CM067758.1, from coordinate 43,720,546 downwards.
TATAAGTTATTCCTTTTTCTACCCAAGTTCTACGGGTTCTATGATTGTGTTTATTTTTAATTCTAGGAACATACTTATTTTTAACAACCTTATTTTCATTATTTTTACTACATTCTCCTGAGGTTGTTTCATCTAGTAGTTTCTTATAATTAACACAAGATGCACATTCATTACTACTAGTAAATTTACCCTTTTTAAAAATTAAAACTTTATTTTTCAAATCTTTATTTTCTTCAAAAATATTTTCAAAATTTAATTTTAAATTCTTATTTTCTTCAAGAATATTTTCAAAATCTGATTTCAAATTTTTATTTTCTTCAGAAATATTTTCAAAATTCAATTTTAAATTTTTGAAATCCTTTTTCAATTTCTGATGGGCTTTATCTAATTTTTCAGATTCTACTATTAAAGCAGCATAAATTTCATGCAATTCATTTTCACTAATTTGACTAGAATTATCAGAATCGCTAGATGTACTTACTTGGCTTCCAGCGTCGTTGTTCACCACTAAACAGATGTTTGCTTCTTCATCTGAGTAGCTTGAATCTGAAATGGTCTCATTGTCGTCTTCCCATGCAATGTATGCCTTCTTTTTCTTGAAGAATTTATTTTCTTTCTTTTCTTCACCCTTCCTTTGATTTGGGCAGTCTGCTTTTAAATGTCCCTTTTCTCCGCAACCGTAGCATCGGTAATTTGAGGAAGATACTGGATTATCTTTCTTTTCGTATCTAAATTTTCCTTTACCTTTAGACTTCATGAACTTGTTGAGTCTTTTTATCATGAGTCTCAATTCTTCTTCTTCGTCTGAGTCTTCATCTTCCGATTTACCTTTGCTTCTTTCAACCTCCGACTTTAACGCCAAACTCTTCTTGTTGTTTTTGGCTTTTGATTCTTCTTCATCAAGTCTTTCGAGGTCAAGTTCATGCTCTCTCAACTTTCCAAATAATGCAGCCATGGTCATTGTGTTGAGATTTTGTGACTCAGAAATTGCAGTCACTTTTGGTTGCCAAGACCTGTCTAAAGATTTCAAAATTTTTATATTAAGCTCATCAGTATCGAAAGACTTACCTAGTCCAATAAGATGGTTTACGATGTTGGTGAAGCGTTTCTGAACATCTACTATTGTTTCCCCTTGCTTCATCCTGAACATTTCGTATTCCTGGATTAAGGTATTCTTTCTAGCTCTCTTAACATCATCTGTACCTTCATGGGTTACTTTCAGTACTTCCCACATTTCTTGTGCAGTTTTACAAACAGAAATCCTGTAAAACTCATCAACAGTTAAAGCAGATGAAATAATATTACGAGCTTTTACATCATTACCAAATTTTTTCTTATCTTGAGCAGTCCATTGGTCACGGGGCTTTGGTTCCTGCATATTGTTAGTTGGAATAAAAGGACCAAATGCAACAGCATCCCAAATATCTATATCAATAGATTCCATAAATATTTGCATTCTTACCTTCCAGAATGCGTAATTTTCACCTGTGAATAGTGGTGGTCTATTGATAGAAGCACCCTCTGCGAATGTTTGAAACGATCCCGCCATTTGAATGACTATCAAAGCAAGCTCTGATACCAATTGTCAGAGCGGCTGCAGCGGATGGGTTAGCGCGGAATAACAAACCAAGAGGGGTTTTTAATACTAACGTGTGCCTTTTAATTTCTACTCAATTAAACTTACTTAGCAATTAATAATAACAATTAAATAGAGTAAGGTTGAGAGAAATTTGCACAGATGATTTTATCCTGGTTCGGATCTTACCAATCCTACGTCCAGTCGTTTATCTCAAAACAAGATAAACAGTTTCACTAACACAAAACAATTACAAACTACAATCACAAAGATACAATTTGTAAGAGTTTAGAAAACACCTCTCTTGATACCACAAGAGATGAAACTACACCTCCTTTGAGTCTTCACAAAGGATGAACACCTCCTCCGAATACTTCACGAAGGATGAACACCTCTTCCGAACACCTCCTCAGACACACCAAGGATGAACCGGCTATTTCCTCTGTCACCGTAGCAGCACTTCACCAGCTCCACAGACAAGAGTTTCACAAGCCGAACAAGAACACACAAGTCTCAAAGAGTTTCTGAGTATTTGAGCACAAGGGAAGAGTTTCTGTGTCTCTAGTTTCCTTTTACTTGAGAGGAAATGAGAGTCTATTTATAGACTCATCCAAAGGCTCTTCCATTTTCGCTTTTAGACTTTCTGACTGTGTTAATCGATTAGCTACAGTGGTTAATCGATTAACAACCCAACGGATACTTCAACGGCTCTAAAAACGGCTAGTTTTTCAAACGGCTCCTGTGTTAATCGATTAACAGCCCTTGTTAATCGATTAACGTTAATCGATTAACACCCCTTGTTAATCGATTAACAGCTCAATGCAGTGCTTCTTCATTTGTCTCTGGAACAATCGATTTACACCCTGTGTTAATCGATTAACACTGCACAGATTTTGCTGTTTGGCTTATTTTTACATCTCTTTTGAATGCAAACATAAATCCACTCATAATCTAAGTCCTAGATACTAAACTATAATTATTACAAAAGCTTTCCATAGCAATACAAGTCTTCATAACATTTTGAATCTTGATTTCTCTTGACTTGATTTGGACATCATCAAAACTTCATCTTCTTCATTTTGCTAACACATCCTTGCATCAATCATAATTCACAAAACCAAAAGATACATTGTTAAGCATTAGTAAACCACAATGAAGAAATAAGCGCCTTCAATGATGCTCTCTCCCAACCCCAAATTTAGATGGAAAACTAGTGAGAAAGTGAATGGAAGGGAGATTTTCTAAAGAGGAATGAAAGGAAAAATGTAGAGAACCTTTAGAAAATTGTTTAGGAGTGTGTGTGCAAAGACGAATATGAAAATAGAAGCCAAAGCGCGACTTAGAGTATAAAAATACCCCAATGGGCTCGGGTTCCGCTAAGGGGCAACCTAAGCCCATTCTACAACACTACCGCTCAGCGACACTTTTTGGAAGTGCTCTTCTTCTTCCTAGCTTAACCTAGGTGCCTCCTACTCATGCCCCTCACTTGTTCCCTACAATTAAATTCTCAGATCACTCATGCAAATTCCTATCATGCAACTAAAGCAGAACAAACAAAAATATAATCAATCAACTGGGTTGCCTCCCAGGTAGCGCTTGTTTAACATCACGAGCTTGACCCAAAATCCTCCAGCACCCTTCAGTAGATGCAAATCTTTCTTACCAACACCCATCCGTAGGTGTATACAAACATAGTATCCTTCAATAGATACTCTTCCGTCTAACATCCATCACTAGATGTAAACCCTGTAACAAACTTATAACAAAAAAAAAAATACCCAAAAGTTCAAAATTGCATCACCAAACCAAAAATTAAAAGTTCTTAAATAACTGGGTTGCCTCCCAGCAAGCGCTCTTTTAACGTCACTAGCTTGACCCAATAAAGCTCATGTTCCATCTTGTTTTTCTTCTTTCTACTGAACGTCTTTAGAAATTTGATCAAACCAGGAACTTGTTGCAATGTCTCAATCATAGGAACTTTAATCTCCAATTTCTTGAAGATTTCCATTAAGCACTTAAATTTATTTTCCTTCCTATGATACTTCTTTGGATGACAAAAGGGTTTTTCATATGATTCTCTCTCTCTTCCTCTCATCCTCTTTCTCTTTTCTCTCACTTTCTTTTTTTCTTTTCTTTTTTCACTTACTTTCTCAATCTTCACACAAATTTTCTCTTCTTCTTTCTCTTCTCTCTCTTTTCTCTCTTCTTTTTCCAACTCAAATTTTTCAACATTTACATTCACTAGCACTTTACACTCTTCCCTGGGGTTAACCTCAGTATTAGCCCCAAAATTCTTGTCAGGCCTTTCTTCCAACAACTTAGTAATTTGACCCATTTGCATCTCCAAGTTCTTAATAGCAGCTTCAGTGCTCTTTTGAGTGGATGCAGTTGCCTGTATGAATTGCTGAATAGTTTTTTCTGTCCTTATAAATCTTTCATTAAGTGTAGCTATTTGTTGCCATAAGGTTGGTTGTTGCTGTTGCTTGTGAAATTGCCCTGATTGTCCAACTTGCCCACTTTGTCCTTGACCAATACTTGGGTATGGTTTCCACCCTTGATTGAAGTTCCCCTGACAGTATGAAAATTGATTGGCCATGAAGTTAACATCCTCTAAAGCTTCCACTGGAAAGGTGCATTGACCATTGATATGGTCACTGATAACAGTTAAAAAACTGTTATTTTCATGCTTAAAATTGATACTAAAAGCAACCTTTAACACTTAGAAACTAGCTTGAAATCATGCTTTTGGTTATATTTTTAGAAATAAGAGAGCTGGACAGGTTTATGCTTGATTTCAGTGTTTTTGTGTAGGTTTTAAGGTGAAATTTGGTGAAAGAAGTGAAGAAGGATAGAGATGGAATCAGAAAAGACATCAAAAAGTGCAAAAGAAGAAGCCGCAAGTACCGCTCAGCGGCAGTTTACCGCTGAGCGGCATTCAGGAGCTCACGTTGGATCCGTTGAGGGGTGAAAATGCCGCTGAGGGGAAGAAAACAACTCACGCACTTACCGCTGAGCGGCAGTTTACCGCTGAGCGGCACTTTTATGGGCTTAGGCCTAATTTTTCTGTATTTTTAGAATAGTATATAAGCTTTAGGACGTCCTAGGGTTTGTATCTTTGGCAGAGACGAAGCAAATACTCTCTTTTCCACCCTTTTGAAGGAAGATCTTGGATGCTTAGGCTACCTCTTCACCTTTCTAGGGTTTTATCTTTCATTCTTCCATTATTATTCATCTAGTTTCACCATGAATATGGTGAACTAAACCTTGTATTATTGTTGGGGAATCAATGTAGTCTTGTGAAACTCTCATATATGGAATTTGTTTTAACATCTTACTTTTAAGACTTATGCTTTCTTTCATCATTAGTTAGGGCTTTTCCTCTTTTCTTAATGCTTGCTTTGTTTAACTCATTCATTGTCATGATTATTGATTATGTCGATGTGGGAACGTACGGAGAAATCTAGATCCGGGGAATTTCTCCCAATAGCACATGGTTGTCGTTAAGCTCCTGCACTTCAGAACTAATTACTAGGAGTGCTAGGAATTATATGAACTCGTAAATAAGGATAAGCCTTCTTGCAAGGTGATTTAGAGAGTGGCATTAACAATTGATGAAAAGAATGTTGAATTCCTAAAGTATATGAGAGTAGATAAGATGAAATTGATAACTCCCAACAACATACTCATCCATATAATTCATTAAAGTGTTTGTATTCTGTCTTTTCCATTGATCAAATTCATGCATACATATTTAAATTACTGTCTTTTGCATTTAAACCTACAATCAATTTGTTCTTAAGTCTTAAATAATCAACAAATCACATAACTAAACTAGGCCGTGAGTCCTTTGGGAGAACGATACTTGGTCTTACCGAGTTTTATTACTTGAAACGATTCGGTCACACTTGCCGATTGTTAAACAAGTTTGTGGCGCTGATAACAGTTGAAAAACTGTTATTTTCATGCTTAAAATTGATACTAAAAGCAACCTTTAACACTTAGAAACTAGCTTGAAATCATGCTTTTGTTCATATTTTGTGAATAAGAGAGTTGAAAGTGAATTTAATGGTTTTGTGCAAGATTCCCTTGATTTTGTAGGCTAATTGAATGATTTGAAAGAAGAATTGAAATACCGAATGATTGGAGTGCTGAAAAGTCAACCAGAAACCAGAAAAGTCAACCAGTCAACCAGACTAGTCAACCAGTCAACCAAAAAAGTCAACCAGTCAACCAGAATGCTGAAAAACCAACCAGAACGCAGAAAAAGTCTGACCGAGTGGCGCTGAGCGGAAAAATACCGCTGAGCGGCACTTTTCGGGTGCCGAAATCACCGCTGAGCGGCAAAACAACACCTGGGGGGCAAAATGGATCATGCGCTAGTACCGCTCAGCGGTAAAATACCGCTGAGCGGCATTCTAAGTGGGCTTGGACCGATTTTCTTTTGTTTTTATGGGCTTGGACTTGTTTTATGTTATTTTTATGCCCTATTTAAGGACTTGCACGTCCTAGGGTTTGTATCTTTGGCAGAAACGAGGCAAACACTCTCTCTTCCACCCCTTTGAAGGAGGATCTTGGATGCTCAGGCTACCTCTTCACCTTTTTAGGGTTTATTCTTTCATTCTTTCATTATTGTTCATCTAGGTTCACCATGAATATGGTGAACTAAACTTGTATGTTTGTTGGGGAATCAATGTAATCTCTTGAAGCTCTCATATATGGAATCTATGCTTGCATCTTTTAATTAAGATTTATGCTTTCTTTCATCATTAGTTAGGGTTTTTCCTCTTTGCTTAATGCTTGCATGGTTTAACTCATTCGATGCATGATTATTGGTTTTGTCGATACGGGCACGTACGGGGAAGTCTAGATCCGGGGAATTTCTCCCAATATTATATTAGTTGTCGTTAAGCTCCTGCACTTATGAACTGATCATTAGGAATGCTAGGAATTGTATGAACTCGTGATTAGGGAGAAGCCATCTAGAATGGTACTTTAGAGAGTGGCATTAACAATGATGATTTGAATGTTGAATTCCTAAAATATATGAGAGTGGATGAGATGAAATTGACCCCCAACAACATATTCATTCATATATTTCATTGAAAGTGTTTATCTTTTGCTCTTGCCATTGATCAAAAACTCATGCATACATGTTTATTTTCTGTCTTGCATATTAAACTCCAAATATTTCGTTCTTAAGTCTTAGCTAATCAACAAACCACACAACTAAACTAGGCCGTGAGTCCTTTGGGAGAACGATACTTGGTCTTACCAAGTTTATTACTTGAACGATTCGGTCATACTTGCCGATTGTGAAACAAGTTTGTGACATCATATTTTGGTGATCATAAATTTGTCCATCAGGCGCCGTTTTTCGGTGTTCATAAATTTGTCATCAAGTTTTTGGCGCCGTTGCCAGGTACTCGTGGTTTAACTAGTTAATTTGTGTGATTATTGATTATCTTTGACTTGAATTTTAAATTTTTGTTTTTATTTTTCGGTTTTTATTTTATTTTATTTTCTGTTTTTATTTATTCTTGTCTCTGAATTTTATATCTTCTCTTATATCTTTTTGTGCTAACCAATTCTTCTAGGGTTTTGTTTTCTTATGTATGCAGGAGGCAATCCGAACTATGAGCAAGAAAACTGCAGAACCTCTTCTTGAAGGTTTAGACGAGAGAAGACGGAGGAGAAGAATTCGTACATCTAGAGAACTTTTCCCTCCTCCGGAAACTCTGTTGCAACCATCACCACAAGGTTCTGACCATAGCACTGAGAACATGGAAAATAATAATATCAGAAGAACTCTTGCAGATTACACAAATACAACTGGACCTCAGCATTTTAACAGCATAGCAAGACCAAGAGTCAATGCAGCCAACATGGAGGTCAAACCAGAGTTGATCCAACTGGTAAAAAGTAATCAATTCAATGGGTTATCTCACGAAAGCCCATATGAGCACCTCACAACATTTAATGAGATTTGCAATACGATGAAAATAAATGGGGTGCCGGATGAAGCAATCAAACTTAGCTTGTTTCCATTCTCATTAGGAGGCAACTCTAAGCTTTGGTTAAATTCTTTTCCAGAGGGAAGCTTTATAGAGTGGGAAGCAGTGGTGACAAAGTTTCTAAACAAATACTTCCCACAATCATAGGTGAATAAAGGAAAGCAAGAGTTTCTTCATTCAGGCAAGGCATGGAGGAATCACTGGGTCATGCATGGGATAGATATAAAAGTTTATTACGAAAAACTCCCACGCATGGATTCGATGAAGTGGAAGTAGTCCTAACTTTCCTTGGAGGTCTTGGTTCACAAACCAAGATGATGCTTGACGCCTCAGCAGGAGGAAACATCAAATGGAAAACTCTAGAGGAAGCTACCGAAATCATTGAAAATATGGCTACTAGTGACAATGAGCTAAACAGTGAAAGAGGAGCTCCTATCCAACAAAAAGGAGTTCTACAATTACAAACAAATGATGGCTTGCTAGCACAGAATAAAATACTAACTCAACAACTGGAGAATCTTACAAAAACACTTGCACAATTGCCTCAAAAGTTAAAGGTTGTTGCATAGGTTCATTCACAGTTGTGTGAATTATGTGGGGGTGACCATATCAATGGTCAATGCGCCTTTCCAGCAGAAGCCGTAGAGGATGTTAATTACATGACCAATCAATACCGTCAGGGGAATTTCAATCAAGGGTGGAAACCACACCCAAGCATTGGTCAAGGGCAAACTGGACAAGTTGGGCAATTTAACAAGCAACAACAACAACCAACCTTATGGCAGTAGATTTCTATACTTAATGAGAGGTCAATAAGGATGGAAGAAACTCTTAATCAATTCATACAGAAAATTGAGTCTTCTCAAAAGAGCACTGAAGCTGCTATCAAGAATTTAGAGATTCAGATGGGTCAGATCACTAAGCAGGTGGAAGAGAGGCCAAATAAAAATTTTGGGGCTAATACTGAGGTTAACCCTAGAGAAGAATGTAAAGTGTTAGAGAGTACTAAAGATGAGACAGTTGAGTTAGAAAAAGGAGAGACAGAAAAAGAAAAGAGAGAAAAGAGAGAAAAAGAAAAAGAAGAGAAAAAAGAGAAAAGAGAGATAGAGAGTAAATAAATTTTTTCTTTTCCAATAAATCAAGAGAAGCAATTTGATTTTACAGAATTATTCAAAATGGTGGACAATGATGCACCTTGGAGGGAGATATTACAACAAATTACAGTTTATACTAAATCTGAGGAGGATGTCTCTACAAAGAAAAGATGTAGAGATGATGAAGCAAAGAAGTATAAAGCTGTTAAAAAGGAGCCATTCCCTCCAAAAGCGAAAGATCCAGGAGGCTTTTCTATTCCTTGTACCATAGGGAAGAAAAGGATTAAAAAAGCTTTACTTGATTTAGGTTCAAGTGTTAACTTGATACCTTATTCTTTACTGGAGCAGATTGGTGATGTGGATGTGAAGCCTGTAAAGGTTAACTTAGTAATGGCAGACGAATCTTCAAAGGAACCATGTGGAATAGCAGAAGATATTATAGTTTGTGTAGGCAAACTCTAGTTCTTGGTAGACTTTGTGGTGATGGAGATGGAGACTGAAAAGATACCTATTATTCTTGGAAGACCGTTTATGAAAACGGCCAAAGCCATCATTGATGTGAACGAAGGTATAGTGGTGCTCCAAGACCGAGATGAGAGAGTTGTTGTAGATGTCTTTAAAGATGAGAGGTGATAACAGTTGAAAAATTGTTATTTTCATGCTTAAAATTGATACTAAAAGCAACCTTTATACTTAGAAACTAGCTTGAAATCATGCTTTTATCCATATTTTCAGAAATAAGAGAGCTGGACAGGTTTATGCTTGATTTCAGTGTTTTTGTGCAGGTTTTAAGGTGAATTTAGTGAAAGAAGTGGAGAAGGAGAGAGATGGAATCATAAAAGGAATCAAAGAGTGCAAAAGGAGAAGCCGAAGGCACCGCTCAACGGCACTTTACCGCTGAGCGGCACTCAGGAGGTCACGGGAGGTCCGCTGAGGGGCAAAATGGCCGCTGAGGGGGAGAAACGAGACGCGCACTCACCGCTGAGCGGTACTTTACCGCTGAGCGGCACACTTATGGGCTTGGGCTTAGATTTTTCGTAATTTTAGAATAGTATATAAGCTTTAGGAAGTCCTAGGGTTTGTATCTTTGGCAGAAACGAGGCAAACACTCTCTCTTCCACCCCTTTGAAGGAGGATCTTGGATGCTTAGGCTACCTCTTCACCTTTTTAGGGTTTATTCTTTCATTATTGTTCATCTAGGTTCACCATGAATATGGTGAACTAAACCTTGTATGTTTGTTGGGGAATCAATGTAATCTCTTGAAGCTCTCATATATGGAATTTATGCTTGCATCTTAATCTAAGATTTATGCTTTCTTTCATCATTAGTTAGGGTTTTTCCTCTTTGCTTAATGCTTGCATGGTTTAACTCATTCGATGCATGATTATTGGTTTTGTCGATACGGGCACGTACGGGGAAGTCTAGATCCGGGGAATTTCTCCCAATATTATGTTGGTTGTCGTTAAGCTCCTGTACTTATGAACTGATCATTAGGAATGCTAGGAATTGTATGAACTCGTGATTAGGGAGAAGCCATCTAGAATGGTACTTTAGAGAGTGGCATTAACAATGATGATTTGAATGTTGAATTCCTAAAATATATGAGAGTGGATAAGATGAAATTGACCCCCAACAACATATTCATTCATATATTTCATTGAAAGTGTTTATCTTTTGCTTTTGCCATTGATCAAAAACTCATGCATACATGTTTATTTTCGTCTTTTGCATAATACAATCCAATTATTTCGTTCTTAAGTCTTAGCTAATCAACAAACCACATAACTAAACTAGGTCGTGAGTCCTTTGGAAGAACGATACTTGGTCTTACCAAGTTTATTACTTGAACGATTCGGTCATACTTGCCGATTGTGAAACAAGTTTGTGACATCATATTTTGGTGCTCATAAATTTGTTTATCAAGTTTTTGGCGCCGTTGCCGGGGACTCTGGTTTAACTGGTTAATTTGTGTGATTATTGATTATCTTTGACTTTAATTTTGAATTTCTGTTTTTATTTTTCTGTTTTTTATTTTATTTTATCTTATTTGATTTGATTAGATTTTATTTTATTTGATTAGATTAGATTTGATTTGATTTGATTTGATTAGATTAGATTAGATTTTATTTTATTTTATTTTATTTTATTTTATCTTATTAGATTAGATTAGATTTTATTTTATTTTATTTTATTCTATCTTATTTTATTTTATCTTCTGAATCTTTTATCTTCTGAATATTTATCTTCTCCTATATCTTTTTGTGCTAACAAATATTTTGTAGAGTTTTGTGCCTAATGTTTGCAGGATGCAATTCGAACAAGAATTTAATGGGCCCTCAATTCTACCAAAGTAATCTCAACCACTGGTGGGAACATGACTCAAGCATGGATCAAAGCCAATTTTGGCAAGGTGCCGGACAATTTGAGAACCAACCACAACAACAATGGCAGCAACAAAGCTTTAAAATCAACAAAGGGAAGCAAGAGATCTCTTCATTTAGACAAGGCATGGAAGAATCACTGGGGCATGCATGGGACAGGTACAAAAGCCTATTAAGAAAGACTCCCACGCATGGATTTAACGAAGGAGAAGTAGTCCTAATCTTCCTTGGAGGTCTTGGTTCACAAACCATGATGATGCTTGACGCCTCAGTTGGAGGCAATATCAAATGGAAGACTCCAGAGGAAGCCACAGAAATAATTGAAAGCATGACTACTAATGACAATAAGTGGAACAGTGAAAGAGGAGCTCCTATTCAACAAAAAGGAGTTCTACAGTTGCAATCCAAATATGCCTTGATAGCTCAAAACAAGTTAATAACTCAACAATTGGAGAATCTCACAAAGATACTTGAACAACTGCCAAAAGAGTTAAAGACTGTTGCACAGGTTCAATCACAGTTGTGTGAATTATGTGGAGGTGATCATATCAATGGTCAATGCGCCTGTCCAGCAGAAGCTTTAGAGGATGTTAACTTCATGGCCAATCAATTTCCATACAGTCAGGAGAATTTCAATGAAGGGTGGAAACCACACCCAAGTGTTGGTCAAAGACAAAGTGGGCAAGCTGGACAAACTGGGCAATTTAACAAGCAACAACAACAACCAACCTTATGGCAACAAATTCCTATACTTAATGAAAGATCAATAAGGTTGGAAGAAACTCTTCAGCAATTTATACAGAAAACTGAATCTTCTCAAAAGAGCATTGAAGCTGCTATTAAGAACTTGAAGATTCAAATGGGGCAGATTACCAAGCAGTTGGAAGAAAGGCCTGACACGGATTTTGGGGCTAATACTGAGGTTAACCCCAGGAGAGAGTGTCAAGAGTTAGTGAGTGTAAATGTTGAAAAAGTTGAGTTGGAAAAAGAAGAGAGAAAAGAGAGAGAAGAGAAAGAAGAAGAGAAAATTTGTGTGAAGACTGAGAAGGTGAGTAGAAAAAGAAAAGAAAAAAAGAAAGTGAGAGAAAAGAGAAAGAGGACGAGAGAAAAAAATAAAGAATCATATGAAAAATCTAGTCCCCATCCAAAGAAGTATCATAGGAAGAAGGAATTTGAGTGCTTTATGGAAATCTTCAAGAAATTGGAGATTAAAGTTCCTATGATTGAGACATTGCAACAAGTTCCTGGTTTGATCAAATTTCTGAAGAAGTTCAGTAGAAAGAAGAAAAAGAAGAAGGAACTTGAGCTTTACTGGGTCAAGCTAATGACGTTAAAAGAGCGCTTGCTGGGAGGCAACCCGGTGGATTTAAAAACTTTTGATTTGGTTTTGTAACTTTTAATTTGTGGACATTATTTTGTAAATATTTTGTTGGATACAGCATCTACTGAAGGATGCTAGGTGGTTAAGTATCTACTGAAGGATACTAAGTTTGTAACACCTACTGATGGGTGTTGGTGAGAAAAGTTTGCACCTACTGATGGGTGCTGGTAAGTCTGTAACACCTACTGATGGGTGTTGGTAAGTCTGAAACACCTACTGATGGGTGTTGGTGGATTTTGGGTCAGGCTCGTGACGTTAAACAAGCCCTACCTGGGAGGCAACCCAGTTGATTGATTGTTTTTGTTTGTTTTATTTTAGTTAGGGTTTGCATAAGTATTTTAAACATTGAATTGCAGGGAACCAGTGAGGGGCATGTCTAGGAGACACGTAGGTTAAGAAAATAAGGAGAAGAGCACATCACGAAAGTGCCGCTGAGCGGCAACTTACCGCTGAGCGGTACTCTCGCAGATTGGGCTTTGGTTGCCCCTTAGCGGGACCCGAGCCCATTAGAGTATTTTTATACCCTAAGCTGCGAAAATGCTTTTATTTTCAGGCTCTTCTCTGCACACACACTCCTACATACCTTTTCAAAGGTTCTCTACAATTTTTCCCTCATCCCTCTTTAGAAAATCTCCCTTCCACTCACTTGCTCACTAGTTTTCCATCTAAGTTTGGGGTTGGGAGAGAGCATCATTGAAGGGGCTGATTTCTTCATTGTGGTTTACTAATGCTTAACAATGTATCTTTTGGTTTTGTGAATTATGTTTGATGCAGGGATGGCCTCCTCATCGGGCAAAAAGAATCAAGACTATAAGTTCCAAGAAGAGGAAGATACAGAGGACAACTCAGATTGATGAGGAGCTGGGATAGCATTTAAGGATGAATGCTATCATATGCTTATGATTTTGTTGGTTTAAGTTTTCTAAACTTATTTGTTTTTGTTTTTAGATTAGGGTTTGATGTACTCTATTTGAAACCTGGTTTCTTATGATGGTTTGCTATTAACTGTGATTGTTTGATAAGTAATGCTTGATGATGCTTATTGATTGATTGATGTTGAGATGATGTGCACATTAAAATGCTTATACAGGTGATTCACAAGCTTTGTGAACAAATGCATGATATCATGATTGTGATTGTGAAATTAAGCAGGATGTGTATGTCAAATGTGAATGAGCTTATATGTGAGGTTTTGAGCTCCAGAGTTGTTATTGTTGAATGCTATTACTTTGAAAGCATGAATGACTTTGCCCAGGTTTTCTATGATTGAATCAATTGCTTGTTTTGCATCATGTGATCAAGGCCATTTGTTGAAACCCTTTTTATTGGCCAAATTCATAAAATTAGCCCACTAAAAGAGAACACGTTGTGTTCTATCCTTTGAACCCTTAGCCTTGAACATACACTGAAAACCCTTATTGAAAAGCTTTACCTTGAGTTAAGTAGAAGATCTTGTGTGGTATTGTTAAATGTTCAAGTTTGGGGATATTGGGGAAACATGAAAAAGGAAAAGCATTGAGCTAAGAGCTAAAAAAGTAAGAATATGCAAAGAAGAAGAAAAAGAAAAGAAAAGAAAAAGAAGCAAAGCTCAATGCAAATGCAAAGGCAAGTTGGGAATGAATAAGAATAATTGTGTTGTTATGATTCTCTTAACTCAAGGATTTTGTGATCCAGAAAAATCAATTTTCTTGTTAGTCCAGCCACATTATAAGCCATTGAAAAGTCCTTGTGATGATGCATGCTTGTGAATGTTTTTGATTGTGGTAAAATGAAAGGCAAAGTTGATTCATGTGACATTGTGATAGTGGAGTGAATGAGTGAAACACTTTACCTCTTATACACTTGTGTGTTGAGTGCAACACTTTACCTAGTGAGGAAATATTCCATAAGCACATGAACATCCATGCTTAATTGATTGATCATTCATGAAAAATAGCATTTGTTGGAATTTAAATGACTTTGTGAACACTAAAGCATGTGCACATCTTGATTGAACTCTTTGTCATAAGTTTGAGTGAAGTTGTTACTTATCTTGAAAAAGAGGATTTTTGAATGAGTGAACCATCATATGAATTGGTTGGAGATTGAGTTACATCTTGTTTGCTTGAGGACAAACAAAGTTCTAAGTTTGGGGTTGTGATAACAGTTGAAAAACTGTTATTTTCATGCTTAAAATTGATACTAAAAGCAACCTTTATACTTAGAAACTAGCTTGAAATCATGCTTTTATCCATATTTTCAGAAATAAGAGAGCTGGACAGGTTTATGCTTGATTTCAGTGTTTTTGTGCAGGTTTTAAGGTGAATTTAGTGAAAGAAGTGACGAAGGAGAGAGATGGAATCATAAAAGGAATCAAAGAGTGCAAAAGGAGAAGCCGAAGGCACCGCTCAGCGGCACTTTACCGCTGAGCGGCACTCAGGAGGTCACGGGAGGTCCGCTGAGGGGCAAAATGGCCGCTGAGGGGAAGAAACGAGACGCGCACTCACCGCTGAGCGGTACTTTACCGCTGAGCGGCACACTTATGGGCTTGGGCTTAGATTTTTCGTAATTTTGGAATAGTATATAAGCTTTAGGAAGTCCTAGGGTTTGTATCTTTGGCAGAAACGAGGCAAACACTCTCTCTTCCACCCCTTTGAAGGAGGATCTTGGATGCTCAGGCTACCTCTTCACCTTTTTAGGGTTTATTCTTTCATTCTTTCATTATTGTTCATCTAGGTTCACCATGAATATGGTGAACTAAACCTTGTATGTTTGTTGGGGAATCAATGTAATCTCTTGAAGCTCTCATATATGGAATTTATGCTTGCATCTTAATCTAAGATTTATGCTTTCTTTCATCATTAGTTAGGGTTTTTCCTCTTTGCTTAATGCTTGCATGGTTTAACTCATTCGATGCATGATTATTGGTTTTGTCGATACGGGCACGTACGGGGAAGTCTAGATCCGGGGAATTTCTCCCAATATTATGTTGGTTGTCGTTAAGCTCCTGTACTTATGAACTGATCATTAGGAATGCTAGGAATTGTATGAACTCGTGATTAGGGAGAAGCCATCTAGAATGGTACTTTAGAGAGTGGCATTAACAATGATGATTTGAATGTTGAATTCCTAAAATATATGAGAGTGGATAAGATGAAATTGACCCCCAACAACATATTCATTCATATATTTCATTGAAAGTGTTTATCTTTTGCTTTTGCCATTGATCAAAAACTCATGCATACATGTTTATTTTCGTCTTTTGCATAATACAATCCAATTATTTCGTTCTTAAGTCTTAGCTAATCAACAAACCACATAACTAAACTAGGTCGTGAGTCCTTTGGAAGAACGATACTTGGTCTTACCAAGTTTATTACTTGAACGATTCGGTCATACTTGCCGATTGTGAAACAAGTTTGTGACATCATATTTTGGTGCTCATAAATTTGTTTATCAAGTTTTTGGCGCCGTTGCCGGGGACTCTGGTTTAACTGGTTAATTTGTGTGATTATTGATTATCTTTGACTTTAATTTTGAATTTCTGTTTTTATTTTTCTGTTTTTTATTTTATTTTATCTTATTTGATTTGATTAGATTTTATTTTATTTGATTAGATTTGATTTGATTTGATTTGATTTGATTAGATTAGATTAGATTTTATTTTATTTTATTTTATTTTATTTTATCTTATTAGATTAGATTAGATTTTATTTTATTTTATTTTATTCTATCTTATTTTATTTTATCTTCTGAATCTTTTATCTTCTGAATATTTATCTTCTCCTATATCTTTTTGTGCTAACAAATATTTTGTAGAGTTTTGTGCCTAATGTTTGCAGGATGCAATTCGAACAAGAATTTAATGGGCCCTCAATTCTACCAAAGTAATCTCAACCACTGGTGGGAACATGACTCAAGCATGGATCAAAGCCAATTTTGGCAAGGTGCCGGACAATTTGAGAACCAACCACAACAACAATGGCAGCAACAAAGCTTTAAAATCAACAAAGGGAAGCAAGAGATCTCTTCATTTAGACAAGGCATGGAAGAATCACTGGGGCATGCATGGGACAGGTACAAAAGCCTATTAAGAAAGACTCCCACGCATGGATTTAACGAAGGAGAAGTAGTCCTAATCTTCCTTGGAGGTCTTGGTTCACAAACCATGATGATGCTTGACGCCTCAGTTGGAGGCAATATCAAATGGAAGACTCCAGAGGAAGCCACAGAAATAATTGAAAGCATGACTACTAATGACAATAAGTGGAACAGTGAAAGAGGAGCTCCTATTCAACAAAAAGGAGTTCTACAGTTGCAATCCAAATATGCCTTGATAGCTCAAAACAAGTTAATAACTCAACAATTGGAGAATCTCACAAAGATACTTGAACAACTGCCAAAAGAGTTAAAGACTGTTGCACAGGTTCAATCACAGTTGTGTGAATTATGTGGAGGTGATCATATCAATGGTCAATGCGCCTGTCCAGCAGAAGCTTTAGAGGATGTTAACTTCATGGCCAATCAATTTCCATACAGTCAGGAGAATTTCAATGAAGGGTGGAAACCACACCCAAGTGTTGGTCAAAGACAAAGTGGGCAAGCTGGACAAACTGGGCAATTTAACAAGCAACAACAACAACCAACCTTATGGCAACAAATTCCTATACTTAATGAAAGATCAATAAGGTTGGAAGAAACTCTTCAGCAATTTATACAGAAAACTGAATCTTCTCAAAAGAGCACTGAAGCTGCTATTAAGAACTTGAAGATTCAAATGGGGCAGATTACCAAGCAGTTGGAAGAAAGGCCTGACACGGATTTTGGGGCTAATACTGAGGTTAACCCCAGGAGAGAGTGTCAAGAGTTAGTGAGTGTAAATGTTGAAAAAGTTGAGTTGGAAAAAGAAGAGAGAAAAGAGAGAGAAGAGAAAGAAGAAGAGAAAATTTGTGTGAAGACTGAGAAGGTGAGTAGAAAAAGAAAAGAAAAAAAGAAAGTGAGAGAAAAGAGAAAGAGGACGAGAGAAAAAAATAAAGAATCATATGAAAAATCTAGTCCCCATCCAAAGAAGTATCATAGGAAGAAGGAATTTGAGTGCTTTATGGAAATCTTCAAGAAATTGGAGATTAAAGTTCCTATGATTGAGACATTGCAACAAGTTCCTGGTTTGATCAAATTTCTGAAGAAGTTCAGTAGAAAGAAGAAAAAGAAGAAGGAACTTGAGCTTTACTGGGTCAAGCTAATGACGTTAAAAGAGCGCTTGCTGGGAGGCAACCCGGTGGATTTAAAAACTTTTGATTTGGTTTTGTAACTTTTAATTTGTGGACATTATTTTGTAAATATTTTGTTGGATACAACATCTACTGAAGGATGCTAGGTGGTTAAGTATCTACTGAAGGATACTAAGTTTGTAACACCTACTGATGGGTGTTGGTGAGAAAAGTTTGCACTTACTGATGGGTGCTGGTAAGTCTGTAACACCTACTGATGGGTGTTGGTAAGTCTGAAACACCTACTGATGGGTGTTGGTGGATTTTGGGTCAGGCTCGTGACGTTAAACAAGCCCTACCTGGGAGGCAACCCAGTTGATTGATTGTTTTTGTTTGTTTTATTTTAGTTAGGGTTTGCATAAGTATTTTAAACATTGAATTGCAGGGAACCAGTGAGGGGCATGTCTAGGAGACACGTAGGTTAAGAAAATAAGGAGAAGAGCACATCACGAAAGTGCCGCTGAGCGGCAACTTACCGCTGAGCGGTACTCTCGCAGATTGGGCTTTGGTTGCCCCTTAGCGGGACCCGAGCCCATTAGAGTATTTTTATACCCTAAGCTGCGAAAATGCTTTTATTTTCAGGCTCTTCTCTGCACACACACTCCTACATACCTTTTCAAAGGTTCTCTACAATTTTTCCCTCATCCCTCTTTAGAAAATCTCCCTTCCACTCACTTGCTCACTAGTTTTCCATCTAAGTTTGGGGTTGGGAGAGAGCATCATTGAAGGGGCTGATTTCTTCATTGTGGTTTACTAATGCTTAACAATGTATCTTTTGGTTTTGTGAATTATGTTTGATGCAGGGATGGCCTCCTCATCGGGCAAAAAGAATCAAGACTATAAGTTCCAAGAAGAGGAAGATACAGAGGACAACTCAGATTGATGAGGAGCTGGGATAGCATTTAAGGATGAATGCTATCATATGCTTATGATTTTGTTGGTTTAAGTTTTCTAAACTTATTTGTTTTTGTTTTTAGATTAGGGTTTGATGTACTCTATTTGAAACCTGGTTTCTTATGATGGTTTGCTATTAACTGTGATTGTTTGATAAGTAATGCTTGATGATGCTTATTGATTGATTGATGTTGAGATGATGTGCACATTAAAATGCTTATACAGGTGATTCACAAGCTTTGTGAACAAATGCATGATATCATGATTGTGATTGTGAAATTAAGCAGGATGTGTATGTCAAATGTGAATGAGCTTATATGTGAGGTTTTGAGCTCCAGAGTTGTTATTGTTGAATGCTATTACTTTGAAAGCATGAATGACTTTGCCCAGGTTTTCTATGATTGAATCAATTGCTTGTTTTGCATCATGTGATCAAGGCCATTTGTTGAAACCCTTTTTATTGGCCAAATTCATAAAATTAGCCCACTAAAAGAGAACACGTTGTGTTCTATCCTTTGAACCCTTAGCCTTGAACATACACTGAAAACCCTTATTGAAAAGCTTTACCTTGAGTTAAGTAGAAGATCTTGTGTGGTATTGTTAAATGTTCAAGTTTGGGGATATTGGGGAAACATGAAAAAGGAAAAGCATTGAGCTAAGAGCTAAAAAAGTAAGAATATGCAAAGAAGAAGAAAAAGAAAAGAAAAGAAAAAGAAGCAAAGCTCAATGCAAATGCAAAGGCAAGTTGGGAATGAATAAGAATAATTGTGTTGTTATGATTCTCTTAACTCAAGGATTTTGTGATCCAGAAAAATCAATTTTCTTGTTAGTCCAGCCACATTATAAGCCATTGAAAAGTCCTTGTGATGATGCATGCTTGTGAATGTTTTTGATTGTGGTAAAATGAAAGGCAAAGTTGATTCATGTGACATTGTGATAGTGGAGTGAATGAGTGAAACACTTTACCTCTTATACACTTGTGTGTTGAGTGCAACACTTTACCTAGTGAGGAAATATTCCATAAGCACATGAACATCCATGCTTAATTGATTGATCATTCATGAAAAATAGCATTTGTTGGAATTTAAATGACTTTGTGAACACTAAAGCATGTGCACATCTTGATTGAACTCTTTGTCATAAGTTTGAGTGAAGTTGTTACTTATCTTGAAAAAGAGGATTTTTGAATGAGTGAACCATCATATGAATTGGTTGGAGATTGAGTTACATCTTGTTTGCTTGAGGACAAACAAAGTTCTAAGTTTGGGGTTGTGATAACAGTTGAAAAACTGTTATTTTCATGCTTAAAATTGATACTAAAAGCAACCTTTATACTTAGAAACTAGCTTGAAATCATGCTTTTATCCATATTTTCAGAAATAAGAGAGCTGGACAGGTTTATGCTTGATTTCAGTGTTTTTGTGCAGGTTTTAAGGTGAATTTAGTGAAAGAAGTGACGAAGGAGAGAGATGGAATCATAAAAGGAATCAAAGAGTGCAAAAGGAGAAGCCGAAGGCACCGCTCAGCGGCACTTTACCGCTGAGCGGCACTCAGGAGGTCACGGGAGGTCCGCTGAGGGGCAAAATGGCCGCTGAGGGGAAGAAACGAGACGCGCACTCACCGCTGAGCGGTACTTTACCGCTGAGCGGCACACTTATGGGCTTGGGCTTAGATTTTTCGTAATTTTGGAATAGTATATAAGCTTTAGGAAGTCCTAGGGTTTGTATCTTTGGCAGAAACGAGGCAAACACTCTCTCTTCCACCCCTTTGAAGGAGGATCTTGGATGCTCAGGCTACCTCTTCACCTTTTTAGGGTTTATTCTTTCATTCTTTCATTATTGTTCATCTAGGTTCACCATGAATATGGTGAACTAAACCTTGTATGTTTGTTGGGGAATCAATGTAATCTCTTGAAGCTCTCATATATGGAATTTATGCTTGCATCTTAATCTAAGATTTATGCTTTCTTTCATCATTAGTTAGGGTTTTTCCTCTTTGCTTAATGCTTGCATGGTTTAACTCATTCGATGCATGATTATTGGTTTTGTCGATACGGGCACGTACGGGGAAGTCTAGATCCGGGGAATTTCTCCCAATATTATGTTGGTTGTCGTTAAGCTCCTGTACTTATGAACTGATCATTAGGAATGCTAGGAATTGTATGAACTCGTGATTAGGGAGAAGCCATCTAGAATGGTACTTTAGAGAGTGGCATTAACAATGATGATTTGAATGTTGAATTCCTAAAATATATGAGAGTGGATAAGATGAAATTGACCCCCAACAACATATTCATTCATATATTTCATTGAAAGTGTTTATCTTTTGCTTTTGCCATTGATTAGAAACTCATGCATACATGTTTATTTTCGTCTTTTGCATAATACAATTCAATTATTTCGTTCTTAAGTCTTAGCTAATCAACAAACCACATAACTAAACTAGGCCGTGAGTCCTTTGGGAGAACGATACTTGGTCTTACCAAGTTTATTACTTGAACGATTCGGTCATACTTGCCGATTGTGAAACAAGTTTGTGACATCATATTTTGGTGCTCATAAATTTGTCCATCAAGAGGCAGATACAGGAGGAAAACGCTAGTCATAAAGCTGCATTTCAA
This sequence comes from Vigna nakashimae, assembly GCA_034642375.1. Classification (NCBI taxonomy): domain Eukaryota; kingdom Viridiplantae; phylum Streptophyta; class Magnoliopsida; order Fabales; family Fabaceae; genus Vigna; species Vigna nakashimae. The sequence goes on along the minus strand of CM067758.1, from coordinate 43,699,339 downwards.
GATGTACACATGACTAGCCATCAAGATGAAAAGCCCAAGGTTAAAGGTAAACATTGTTTGTTGTTTCAGGTACAGAAAGGAGAAAAGATTGAAAGAGGAAGAAAATTTCCTGATGACTGGATGAAAGGAAGACCCCAACTTGGTACACCTGTGAGAATCAAAAACAAGTTGTGGGTTGTGAAAGGCTACAAAGAGAAGGAGATGATAGAGATAAAGTCTCCATATTCTAGAAGAGTCAAAACAGTACACAGGAAACAACTGAGGAGTTGGTGGGACAAGGACATCAACCATGAAGAAGGAACTTGAACTGTATTGGGTCACGCTAGTGACGTTAAAAGAGCGCTTGCTGGGAGGCAACCCAATGATTTAAGAACTTTTAAGTTTTGGTTTGGTGATGTAATTTTGAACTGTTGGGTATTTTTGTTTTGTTATAAATATTTTGTTGGATATAGCATCTACTGAAGGATGCTAGGTGGTTAAGTATCTACTGAAGGATACTATGTTTGTTACACCTACTGATGGGTGTTGGTAAGAAAGTTTTGCACCTACTGATGGGTGCTGAAGGATTTTGGGTCAGGCTCGTGACGTTAAACAAGCGCTACCTGGGAGGCAACCCAGTTGATTGATTATATTTTTGTTTGTTCTGCTTTAGTTGCATGATAGGAATTTGCATGAGTGATCTGAGAATTTAATTGCAGGGAACCAGTGAGGGGCATGAGTAGGAGGCACCTAGGTTAAGCTAGGAAGAAGAAGAAAACTTCCCGAAAGTGCCGCCGAGCGGCAAAATACCGCTGAGCGGTAGTATCGCAGACTGGGCTTAGGTTGCCCCTTAGCGGAACCCGAGCCCATTAGGGTATTTTTATACCCCAAGCAGCGTTTTAGTTTTTCTTTTCAGAATCTTCTCTGCACACACACTCCTACATACCTTTTCAAAGGTTCTCCACATCTTTTCCCTTTTCCCTCTTGAGAAAATTTCCCTTTCACTCACTTTCTCACTAGTTTTCCATCTAGGTTTGGGGTTTAGAGAGAGCATCATTGAAGGGGCTGATTTCTTCATTGTGGTTTACTAATGCTTCACAATGTATCTTTTGGTTTTGTGAATTATGTTTGATGCAGGGATGGCCTCCTCATCGAGCAAAAAAAGAATCAAGACTATAAGATCCAAGAAGAGGAGGATACAGATGACAACTCAGATTGATGAGGAGCTGAGATAGCATTTACTGATGAATGCTATCATGATTAGAGCAGGACTTATGCTTTTGTTTGGTTTAGTGTTATGAACTTATTTACTTTTATTTTTAGAATAGGGTTTGATGTACTCAATGGAAACCTTTGTTTGTTGTGATGGTTTGCTTGTGATTGTGATTGTTTGATAAGTAATGCTTGATGATGCTTTGAGATTGATTGATGTTGAGATGTGCACATTAAATGCTTATACAGGTGATTCACAAGCTTTGTGAACAAATGCATGATATTGTCATTGTGATTGTGAGATTAAGCAGGATGTGTATGTCAAATGTGAATGAGCTTATATGTGAGGTTTTGAGCTCCAGAGTTTTATTGATTGAATGTTGTTACTTTGAAAGCATGAATGATTTTGTCCAGGTTTTCTATGATTGAATCAATTGCTTGTTTTGCATCATATGATCAAGGCCATTTGTTGGTAACCCTTATATTGGCCAAATTCATGAAGTTAGCCCATTAAAAGAGAACACTTTGTGTTCTATCCTTTGAACCCTTAGCCTTGAACATAATTTGAAAACCTTTGTTGAAAAACTTTACCTTGAGTTAAGTAGAAAATATTCTGTGGTATTGATAAATGTTCAAGTTTTTGCGGAGGTTATAAAAAACCTCTTCAAACTAACATAGTTTAAAGTAATTTTGGTAAATTGTGTAAAAACTAATAATAACAGAGGTTTTAGTTCTTTTTTAGGAGGTTTATATCTAACTTATTTTCTTTCCCTCACTATTTTTCAGTTCCCTCCAACATTTTACACTCACCAAATCTTCTCCCAAATCAAAACCCTACAACTTCCTCCCAAATAAAATCATAAACACCAGTTCATGTTACAAAGTTCTGCATCCAGAACCTCTTTTTCCTCCCTCTCTACTGTTGCGCCTCCACAATGAGAGGAGTTTGTTCTTCTAGTTTTCACTCTTCACCTCCACTCTCTTTCTTTTTCCGGTGATGAATCCGAGAACGATTGTTTCAGGTCTACACGCAGCCGCGCTAAATTCGAACGCTCTGCGATGGAGGAAGCCCATGAAATCCCACGCGCCAAGGACGCGAAGGAGAGATGAGGAGGAAGCCCTTGGTGTGGAGCGCCTCCCCGAGGTTCTCGAAGCTTCTAGGAGGAGCCTCAATTCTGCCTAAGTCACTTTGCTCGTCAAATGATGCCTCAATCTCTTGAAGGATAGCAGCTTCAAGGTCTCGCAAGGCACGCTTCAGGCGCTCGACTCCGCCGCCGTTCGAGCTGGCGACCACTTCAAGCTCCAATTGAATGTGTTCGCTTCCGTTGTCGTTGAAAGGCTAGGCAACGCTAAACAGCCCATCAGTGACGCCACTAGATGCCTCTTGCTTACTCTCATAGAGGTAATTACCTTCAATTCTTGGAATTGTTATTTATGTATATGGATGTTAGTGAATCGTGAATGCAAAACCTCGGAAAGAATAGAGTTTGGTAACTAAGGTGTTTGCAAAAGTAGAGAATCTCAAATCAATTATAACGAAAGTGAAAAAAATGACATTTTAGTGGATTTTCTCATATATGCTTCTGAAGGAAATGAAGCCGCTTGCAAATGAGCATATAAAGGTTCTCCTGAAGGTTCAGTGCTAGAAGGTAAGATAATAAGTATGTGAAGTGTAGGTTTCATTGAATTTTATAATTTATATATCATTTTAATGATTCTAGGTGATGTAGTGAATTAAATTTTTGAGAAACAACTAGCTTGAGAATAAAAGAATGCGATAACAGTGATAATAATAATATAAGTAGGGTGATGGCTGAAGAATCCTCCTTTTGAAGAGTTGGAATAATTTGATTGAGTGGTTGTGAATGTTGTGATTTCTCTGACCATAAAACCATGTTCTCTGTTCTGACCATAAAACCCTATGTTATTCACACATGGGTGCTCTCATAATTTATTCATAATTAATGAAAAGTGTTTGAGTTTTTTCCTACTTTGGTAACTGCAACAACTCAAGCCTGGGTATACTACACCTCCACTGCCTACTCTATTGCATTTCACTCTCATTTTAGTTATCATCATATAAGTTGATTTCTCCATTAGTTGAAGTCTTATTTCATGTTAGAATATTGAAAGTATGGTAGGATATTCAGTGGTGTGCTACTTTTTGTAGGTGTGAAAGTTCTTAGTAACTAATGCTAAGTGACAATTTGAATGATAACACTATACTGTTGATTGTTATTGGATTTTTTTGTTCTTATTTTTTTTTTATTTCTTGTCATCCAGGAGAAGGATAAACATAATGGGAAGAGAGACAGCATGGAGGGATCACATAAGGTGAAATGAAAGGGTTCTTACGCATAGTGTCTGAGTTTGTAGGATGTTAGTTTGTGATTTAAGGTAGTGTGGTGGAGTTTAGTAGAGATGCAGAACTTTGCATCCATCTCCATTGCATCCACCTTTACAAATCTCTTATATCTGTTTTGGTATGTGTTCCTCATTTCCATTTTTCTTTTATTTTTGGCTTTTGTCATTTTCTCTAATTTTCACAATCATGGAAATCTAATATCGCTTTTGCATTGCAATATGATGTGATGAATTTATGAACCTGTAATTGTTTGGAGAGTTGTCTGTTGTGGTAATTGAAGGGCTGCTAATTAATGAGTGATGTCGTTGCCTTGTCACAGAAACTTATATTTGATGAAGCTAACTAATGAGTCATTGTCTTGTCCCACGTCACCTTACAACCAAGAGTGATGTGTATAGCTATGGAGTGGTGCTGTTGGAATTGCTCATGGGAAGACGAGTTTCAAATAAGTTGAATATGAAGCAAGATGATGTTTTCTAGTGGCTTTGTTCCATGGGTTTTTACTTGGTCTAGTTGTTTTCTATCGTGTTAGACTTTTAGTCAATTTTGAATATTCCTTAAACATTATGTATCTTTTACATTGTAATTGTCAATTGATGTACTGATAACAGTTGAAAAACTTATATTTTCATGCTTAAAGTTGACACAAAAAGCAACCTTTACACTTAGAAACTAGCTTGAAATCATGTTTTTATTCATATTTTCATAAATAAGAGAGTTGGACATGTTTATGCTTGATTTCAGTGTTTTTGAGCAGGTTTTAAGGTGAATTTAGTGAAAGAAGTGAAGAAGGAAAGAGATGGAATAAGAAAAGACATCAAAAAGTGCAAAAGGAGAAGTCGAAGTCACCGCTGAGCGGCAGTTTACCGCTGAGCGGCACTCAAGAGCTTACGGGAGGTCCGCTGAGGGGCAAAATGGCCGCTGAGGGGAAGAAACGACTCACGCACTCACCGCTGAGCAGTACTTTACCGCTGAGCGGCACACTTATGGGCTTGGGCCTGAATTTTCTGTAATTTTAGAATAGTATATAAGCTTTAGGACGTCCTAGGGTTTGTATCTTTGGCAGAAACGAAGCAAACACTCTCTCTTCCACCCCTTTGAAGGAGGATCTTGGATGTTCAGGCTACCTCTTCAGCTTTCTAGGATTTTATCCTTCATTCTTTCATTATTGTTCATCTAGGTTCACCATGAATATGGTGAACTAAACCTTGTATGTTTGTTGGGGAATCAATGTAATCTTTTGAAGCTCTCATATATGGAATTTATGCTTGCATCTTAATCTAAGATTTATGCTTTCTTTCATCATTAGTTAGGGTTTTTCCTCTTTGCTTAATGCTTGCTTTGTTTAACTCAGTCAATGCATGATTATTGATTTTGTCGATACGGGAACGTACGGGGAAGTCTAGATCCGGGGAATCTCTCCCAATATTATATTGGTTGTCGTTAAGCTCCTGTGCTAAGAGAACTAATTATTAGGAATGCTAGGAATCGTATGAACTCGTAATTAGGGATAGGCCTTCTTGACAAGGTAATTTAGAGAGTGTCATTAACAATGATGATTTGAATGTTGAATTCCTAAAATATATGAGAGTGGATGAGATGAAATTTGACCCCCAACAACATACTCATATATGTATTTCATTGAAAGTATTTGTCTTTCGCTTTTGCCATTGATCAAAACCTCATGCATACATGTTTATTTTTGTCTTTTGCATAATACAATCCAATTATTTCGTTCTTAAGTCTTAGCTAATCAACAAACCACACAACTAAACTAGGCCGTGAGTCCTTTGGGAGAACGATACTTGGTCTTACCAAGTTTGTTACTTGAACGATTCGGTCATACTTGCCGATTGTAAAACAAGTTTGTGACATCATATTTTGGTGATCATAAATTTGTTCATCATGTTTTTGGCGCCGTTGTCGGGGACTCGTGGTTTAACTGGTTAATTTGTGTGATTATTGATTATCTTTGACTTGAATTTTGAATTTCTGTTTTTATTTTCTGTTTTTATTTTATTTTATTTTATTTTATTTTCTATTTTTATTTTATTTTCTGTTTTTATTTTATTTTTTTGTTTTTATTTCCTATCTTCTTATCTTTTCAATTATATCCTTTGATTTTTTTTATCTTCTCCATCTTTTTGTGCTAACAAATATGTTCTAGAGTTTTGTGCTTAATGTTTGTAGGATGCAATTCGAACAAGAATTTAATAGGCACTCAATTCTACTAAGGTAATTTCAACCACTGGTGGGATCTCACTCAAGCATGGATAATGATCAATTTTGGCAAGCTGTCAAAGAATTTAAGAATCTACCACCAGAACAAAGGCAGAAAAAACCCTCTCTATCGGGAAGAAGGATAACGTTGGAGGAGACAGTTCAACAGTACATACAGATACCTAATTGTCATCACAAAACCACTCAAGCTGCCGAAGAATTTGATAGGCCGCCACCACAACAATGGCAGTAACAACCCTCTCCATCAGTAAATTTGGATGACACCCTTCAACGATTTTTGAAAAATTCAGACTCTACTCAGAAAAGCATTGAAGAATCATGTAAAAGGATGGAGATGCACCTTCGTTTCATTAGTCAGAAATTGAATGCTAAGGTTAATACTGAAGTTAACCTTAAGGAGGAAGGTCAAGCCATTGTCACTGAAAGTGACAAGATTTTTGCTGAGAAAAAAATAGAGAGAGATGAGGAAAAGATAGAGAGAGAAGAAAAAGAAGAGTTGAGTGAGAAAGATAAAGATGATGAAAAAGAAAAAGAAGTGGTTGAGAGAGAAGAGAGGAAGAAAATTTGTGTGAAAATAAAGAAGTTGAGGAGAAAAAGAGAAGGGAAGAAAAAAATAAAAGAAAAGAAAAAGAGAAAATTTGGGGAGAGGAAGCGTAAGAAAAAGAAGATGAGAGGAAAGAAGAAGGAATCATATGAAAAACCCCATCCTCATCTAAAGAAGAATAATAGGAAGGAAAAGAAATTTAAATGCTTTATGGAAATCTTCAAGAAATTGGAGATTAAAGTTCCTATGATTGAGACACTGCAACAGGTTCCTGGTTTGATCAAATTTCTGAAGAAGTTCAGTAGAAAGAAGAAAAAGAAGGAACTTGAGCTTTACTGGGTCAAGCTAATGACGTTAAAAGAGCGCTTGCTGGGAGGCAACCCAGTTGATTTTAGAACTTTTAAATTTTACTTTGGTTTGTAATTTTTAAATCTGTTGAACATTATTGTGTAAATATTTTGCTGAACATAGCATCTACTGAAGGATGCTAGTTGGATATAGCATCTACTGAAGGATGCTAAGTGTGTAACACCTACTGATGGGTGTTGGTGAGAAAATTTTGCACCTACTGATGGGTGTTGGTAAGTTTTTAACACCTACTGATGGGTGTTGGTGAGATTTTAAACACCTACTGATGGGTGTTGGTGGATTTTGGGTCATGCTCGTGACGTTAAACAAGCGCTACCTGGGAGGCAACCTAGTTGATTAATTGTTTTTGTTTGTTTTATTTTAGTTAGGGTTTGCATAAGTATTTTAAGCATTGAATTGCAGGGAACCAGTGAGGGGCATGTCTAAGAGGCACGTGGGTTAAGAAAAGAAGGAGAAGAGCACATCACGAAAGTGCCGCTGAGCGGTAACTTACCGCTGAGCGGTACTCTCGCAGATGGGCTTTAGTTCGCCTTAGCGGGACCCGAGCCCATTAGGGTATTTTTATACCCTAAGCTGTGCATTTGCTCATACTTTCAGACTCTTCTCTGCACAAACACTCCCACATACCTTTTCCAAGGTTTTCCACATCTTTTCACTCTTCCCTCTTAAGAAAATTACTCTTCCACTCACTTTTTCACTAGTGTGCCGTCAAAGTTTGGGGTTGGAAGAGAGTATTAGCTTGGAAGCATTCTCATTACATCTAGTATCTCCACCCAAGTAAGTAAAATGCATTTTGTTCATTCTAGGGTTCTTGATGTTGAATGTGATTGTCAAAGCATGAATATTTAGGGGTTTTGATTTCTATGCATGATTTGATGATATAATTGAGGTTTGAACCGATTAAACTACATGATTATGAACTGGAAAACTGAAAATTGCATTTGGGTGGAGTTAGGACAAGTTTAAAGGAAGATTTTCAAAATTCTGCAGAGTTACCGCTGAGGGGTAAACTGCCGCTTAGCGGCACTCTGCGAGAATTGGTTTTTCTTGATTTTTTGCGTTCTGGACTGTGGCACTAGTAGCGCTGAGGGGAAATTCTGGCCCTTAGCGGTGGTTTAGCTTCGAAAGGAGTTGTGTTCTATGTTTACTAATGATTAACATCATGTTCTGTGGTTTTGTATTTGTGTTTGAATGCAGGAATGACATCCTCTTCAGGAAAGAGATTGAAAACCATGGCAACCAAGAGAAAGGAAAAGGAACCAGAGCAACCCCACTCTAGCAGGTTCCTCTCTAGGAAACAGGAGAAACACTTTAGGGTGGTTCAGGACAGGAGACTTCTGATGGAGAGAAAGTTTGGAATGATACCTAACTTTGCTCCTCAATTTAGAGAGCAAGTGTTAGGGAATGACTGGGGAAAGCTAGCCACCTATCTTGCACCTGCCAACATAGCTGTGGTAAAGGAATTCTACACCAATGCAAAGAAGATTGGTGATTATCCAGCTGAGAATTATTTGGGCTATGTTAGAGGCCATGCTATCAGGTATGATCCTGATTCTATCAATAACTTCCTGGACACTGTGTGGGCTGGTGAGCAGTGCCAGTTTGCTCTTTGCATGGAGGAAGGTGCTGATTATGAGGATGTGGAGAGAGTACTATGTATACCAGGAGGACACTTCCAAAGGAATAGATCTGGCTCAGTAGTTAACATTAGGAGGATAGATTTGACTCCTCTTGCAAAGTATTGGATGGCATTTTCTCATGCCAACATTCAGCCATGTTCACATGTGTCAGATATTACTCTCAGCAGGGCACTATTCATCTACTGTGCTATCAGAAACTTAAATGTTAACATTGGGCAGGTGATAGCTGATGAGATTAGTGTGTGCACCAATACCTCAAACAACAAAGCACCACTAGGACATCCCTCTTTGATTACTCACCTTTGCAACCTAGCTGGGGTGGATACTTCTGTTCCACCATTTGAAAGGCTAAGAAAAGCCATTGATGAGACTTATTACAGACAATATTATGGAGGTGAGGATGCAGCTCAGCCAGTTCCACCACGCCGTGCTCGTAGAGAGAGAGGGCCAGCACAGAGCCAGACATCTGCTGAGACTCATGAAGCAGAACCATTCCAAGTGAGGGACATGTACATGTCTCTTATAGATGCTCAGTTGCAGTCCATTCACAGAGGGCAGGTGGCTACTGCTGAGATGATTGTGGGGATGTATGATACACCTCCAGCCCACAGGTGGACTATGGATGAATTCCATAATGTGGTAGCTTGGCCAGAGGAGCCAGTGCATGGAGGAGGAGCTGGAGCATCTGAAGCTTCAGCTAGAGAAATGGAAGAAGATGAAGCTGATGATGATGCATTTAAAGATGATGAAGATGAGGAGGAAGAGGAAGATACAGAGAACAGCTCAAATTGATGAGGAGCTGAGATAGCATTTACTGATGAATGCTATCATATGCTTATGCTTTTGTTGGTTTAAGTTTTCTGAACTTATTTGTTTTTGTTTTTAGATTAGGGTTTGATGTACTCTATTGGAAACCTGGTTTGTGTGATGGTTTGCTATTAACTGTGATTGTTTGATAAGTAATGCTTGATGATGCTTATTGATTGATTGATGTTGAGATAGATGTGCACATAAAATGCTTATACAGGTGATTCACAAGCTTTGTGAACAAATGCAGGATATCATGATTGTGATTGTGAAATTAAGCAGGATGTGTATGTCAAATGTGAATCCAGAGTTGTTATTGTTGAACGATATTACTTTGGAAACATGAATGATTTTGCCCAGGTTTTCTATGATTGAATCAATTGCTTGTTTTGCATCATATGATCAAGGCCGTTTGTTGGAACCCTTTTTATTGGCCAAATTCATAAAGTTAGCCCACTAAAAGAGAACACTTTGTGTTCTATCCTTTGAACCCTTAGCCTTGAACATACACTGAAAACCCTTGATTGAAAATCTTTACCTTGAGTTAAGTAGAAGATCTTGTGTGGTATTGTTAAATGTTCAAGTTTGGGGTTGTTGGGAAAATATGAAAAAGGAAAAGCATTGAGATAAGAGCAAAAAAGTAAGAATATGAAAAAAAAAAGAAAAGAAAAGAAAAAGAAGCAAAGCTCAATGCAAATGCAAAGACAAGTTGGGAAGAATAAGAATAGTTGTGTGGTTATGATTCTCTTAACTCAAGGATTTTGTGATCCAGAAAAACCAATTTTCTTGTTAGCCCAACCACATTATAAGCCATTGAAAAGTCCTTGTGATGATGCATGCTTGTGAATGTTTTTGATTGTGGTAAAATGAAAGGCAAAGTTGATTTATGTTACATTGTGATAGTAGAGTGAATGAGTGATTACCTCTTATACACTTGAGTGTGAGTGAAACACTTTACTTAGTGAGGAAATATTCCAAGAGCACATGAACATCCATGCTTAATTGATTGATCATTCATGAAAAATAGCATTTGTTGGATATTAACTGACTTTGTGAAACACTAAAGCATGTGCACATCTTGATTGAACTCTTGGTCATAAAATTGAATGAAGTTTTTACTTATCTTGAAAAAGAGGATTTTTGAATGAGTGAACCATCATATGAATTGGTTGAAGATTGAGTTACATCTTGTTTGCTTGAGGACAAGCAAAGTTCTAAGTTTGGGGTTGTGATAACAGTTGAAAAACTGTTATTTTCATGCTTAAAGTTGACACAAAAAGCAACCTTTACATTTACAAACTAGCTTGAAATCATGCTTTTATTCATATTTTCATAAATAAGAGAGTTGGACAGGTTTATGCTTGATTTCAGTGTTTTTGAGCAGGTTTTAAGGTGAATTTAGTGAAAGAAGTGAAGAAGTACAGAGATGGAATCAGAAAAGACATCAAAAAGTGCAAAAGGAGAAGCCGAAGTCACCGCTCAGCGGCAGTTTACCGCGAGCGGCACTCAGGAGCTCACGAGAGGTCTGTTGAGGGGCAAAATGGCCGCTGAGGGGAAGAAACGACTCACGCATCACCGCTGAGCGGTACTTTACCGCTGAGCGGCACACTTATGGGCTTGGGCCTAGATTTTTCTGTAATTTTAGAATAGTGTATAAGCTTTAGGATGTCCTAGGGTTTGTATCTTTGGCAAAGACGAAGCAAACACTCTCTCTTCCACTCCTTTGAAGGAGGATCTTGGATGCTCAGGCTACCTCTTCACCTTTCTAGGGTTTTATCCTTCATTCTTTCATTATTGTTCATGTAGGTTCACCATGAATATGGTGAACTAAACCTTGTATGTTTGTTGGGGAATCAATGTAATCTTTTGAAGCTCTCATATATGGAATTTGTGCTTGCATCTTAATCTAAGACTTATGCTTTCTTTCATCATTAGTTAGGGTTTTTCCTCTTTGCTCAAAGCTTGCTTTGTTTAACTCATTCAATGCATGATTATTGATTTTGTCGATACGGGAACGTACGGGGAAGTCTAGATCCGGGGAATTACTCCCAATATTATATTGGTTGTCGTTAAGCTCCTGTGCTAAAAGAACTAATTACTAGGAATCCTAGGAATTGTATGAACTCGTAATTGGGGATAGGCCTTCTTGACAAGGTAATTTAGAGAGTGGCATTAACAATGATGACTTGAATGTCGAATTCCTAAAATATATGAGAGTGGATAAGATGAAATTGACCCCCAACAACATATTCATATATATATTTCATTGAAAGTGCTTGTCTTTTGCTTTTGCCATTGATCAAAACCTCATGCATACATGTTTATTTTCGTCTTTTGCATAATACAATCCAATTATTTCGTCCTGATGTCTTAGCTAATCAAAGAATCACATAACTAAACTAGGCCGTGAGTCCTTTGGGAGAACGATACTTGGTCTTACCGAGTTTATTACTTGAAACGATTCGGTCATACTTGCCGATTGTTCAACAAGTTTGTGACATCATATTTGGTGATCATAAATTTGTCCATCAAGTTTTTGGCGCCGTTGCTAGGGACTCGTGGTTGAATTGTTAATTTGTGTGATTATTGATTATCTTTGACTTTAATTTTGAATTTCTGTTTTTATTTTTCTGTTTTTATTTTTTCGGTTTTTATTTTATTTTATTTTATCTTATTTGATTTTATTTTATTTGATTTGATTTGATTTTATTTGATTTTATTTTATTTTATTTTATCTTCTGAATCTTTTATCTTCTCCTATATCTTTTTATGCTAACAAATATTTTCTAGGGTTTTGTTTTCTTGTGTATGCAGGAAGCAATTAGAACAAGGAGCAAGAAAACAACAAAACCTCTTCTTGAAGGTCTAGACGAGAATAGACGGAGGAGAAGAATCCGAACATCTAAAGAACTTTTCCCGTCTCCAGAAACTCTCTTACAATCATCACCACAAGGTTCTATTCATAGCACAGAAAATATGGAGAACAACAATGTCAGAAGAACTCATGCTGACTACAGCAATATAGCTGGACCTCAGCACTTTAACAGTATAGTGATAACAGTTGAAAAACTGTTATTTTCATGCTTAAAATTGACACAAAAAGCAACCTTTACACTTAGAAACTAGCTCGAAATCATGCTTTTATCCATATTTTTAGAAATAAGAGAGCTGGACAGGTTTATGCTTGATTTCAGTGTTTTTGTGCAGGTTTTAAGGTGAATTTAGTGAAAGAAGTGAAGAAGGAGAGAGATGGAATCAGAAAAGTCAACCATAAACCAGAAACGTCAACCAGTCAACCCGAAAAATCAACTAGTCAACAAAAAAGTCAACCAATCAACCAGAATACGAAAAAAGTCAATCAGACGAGTTTTGGGCCAGTTTTATGCGATTTTATGATCTGTTTGGGCCTGGACCCGTTTTCTATTATTTTTATGTCCTATTTAAAGACCTAGATGTCTTAGGGTTGGTATCTTTGGCAGAAACGAAGCAAACACTTTCTCTTCCACCCCTTTGAAGGAGGATCTTGGATGCTCAGGCTACCTCTTCACCTTTCTAGGGTTTTATCTTTCATTCTTTCATTATTGTTCATCTAGGTTCACCATGTGCTAAGTGAACTATCATATGAATTGGTTGAAGATTGAGTTACATCTTGTTTGCTTGAGGACAAGCAAAGTTCTAAGTTTGGGGTTGTGATAACAGTTGAAAAACTGTTATTTTCATGCTTAAAATTGACACTAAAAGCAACCTTTATACTTAGAAACTAGCTTGAAATCATGCTTTTATTCATATTTTTAGAAATAAGAGAGCTGGACAGGTTTATGCTTGATTTCAGTGTTTTTGTGCAGGTTTTAAGGTGAATTTAGTGAAAGAAGTGAAGAAGGAGAGAGATGGAATCAGAAAAGACATCAAAAAGTGCAAAAGGAGAAGACAAAGTTACCGCTCAGCGGCAGTTTACCGCTGAGCGGCACTCAGGAGCTCATGGGAGGTCCGCTGAGGGGCAAAATGGCCACTGAGGGGAAGAAACGACTCACGCACTCACCGCTGAGCGGCACACTTAAGGGCTTGGGCCTAGATTTTTCTGTAATTTTAGAATAGTATATAAGTTATAGGACGTCCTAGGGTTTGTATCTTTGGCAAAGACGAAGCAAACACTCTCTCTTCCACCCCTTTGAAGGAGGATCTTGGATGCTCAGGCTACCTCTTCACCTTTCTAGGGTTTTATCCTTTATTCTTTCATTATTGTTCATCTAGGTTCACCATGAATATTGTGAACTAAACCTTGTATGTTTGTTGGGGAATCAATGTAATCTTTTGAAGCTCTCATATATGGAATTTGTGCTTGCATCTTAATCTAAGACTTATGCTTTCTTTCATCATTAGTTAGGGTTTTTCCTCTTTGCTCCATGCTTGCTTTGTTTAACTCATTCAATGCATGATTATTGGTTTTGTCGATACGGGAACGTACGGGGAAGTCTAGATCCGGGGAAGTACTCCCAATAGTATATTGGTTGCCGTTAAGCTCCTGTGGTAAAAGAACTAATTACTAGGTGATGAACCAATATTTTCTTCACTTCACTTAGTTTATTGTACTAAAATTAATCAGGAAATTGTGCTTAATTGTCCAGTATTTTTCCTATTTTTCCTAATTGTGCTTAATTCGATCAGAAATTCTTATTTTAACTAATTTGAATTATCTGAGCTTATTATTTTGCATTATTAATTATGGGAAAATTTTGGATATCTTTTTGGGACATTTGAAGGCTAAATGAAATGAAAATTGAGCCAAATTCATTTCAACCATTTGAATTTTCGCGCTGGTTGCTGCGTGAATGTTGTGTCAACTTGTGTGTCTTCGTTCGAGATCAATTCTTATCCGTTTTCCATGCAATTTTTTTTCATAGTTTCGTCTGGATGTCTATTTTCACGTATAGTTTTTATTTTGTTCAAATTCATTATGTGTTGTTCCCAGTATTTTTTTTACTCCCCTATGTCAGTCTTGTGTTTACTGTTTGAGTGACTTCTAAATTGTTTGCTTGTTGTTTGATACTTGTGATAGCTGGAATAGATCATTGGAGGTGCACTTACAGTAGACATGCATTTGGAAACATTCACATAAGCACAACTTTCATGGGAAGCAAGTCCTTCATTTATTCAATTTTAAGAAGCATAAAATGGCTTATAAAAATGCACCACACGGCCATTCATTTTTTTGTTGCAGCAAGCATTACATGTATTGAATGGAAAAGAGGAAGGGACCACTTGCAAGTAAGCTCACTGTTTTTAGTTGGAAAATAACAAGTGTGCTGCCACATTCTCAAAATAGAATAGCACACAGCCTCCTCATTGCACACGTCCAAAGAGCAATTGCTGGAACAAAAATGGGAGCCATCACTTATTGAATGAAGCTCACGGCTCACATGCTCACTTTGCACGTCCAAATTGATTGAAGAATTAAGCAAGTGAAGCCACACTTTTACGTAAAGAAGGAAGGGAAGTGGCCACATGGAAAAGAAAGTAATGGCCTATGGGGTCCATCCACTACTCACGGTTTTGCTTGGCAAAAGAATGCATAGCCACATTGATGAAATGAACTCACGGCACATGGAAATCAAATTCTGAATTTTGTCAATGCTTCATGGCCCACATGGAAGAGAATTATATTTTAATTCCATGTTGAAAGCACATTCCAAAGCCTTTAGCATAAAAGAGGGGGCCAAAAGTCACGGTTTAGTTGGGAGGAACTCCAAAATGAAGTGCTAAATTTTTATTGAATTAATAAAAGTGGTCTTACAGTCCATTCACTTTGGCTAATGTGCAGATTTTCCATTACACATAGGACAACTTATTTTGGCAGCTGGAAACGTGACTAAGCAAATTGGAGAAAGTCACAAGGAACATGTTTCAACCTATGGGGTCCATCCATCACTTGGAAAATGATTTTTTTTTTTCATTTGAGAAGAGAAACATCAACAGAGGAGGACGGACAACGGCTGGTTTCTCAACACAGCAAGCTTACGTCCAAGTGCAAGAGAAGCTCTCGGAAGTTTGTTTAAATGGGAGACGTTCAAGGGAGAAGAGTTATGGAGGTGCAGCCAAGGCACGGTGATAGTAGAAGCATTCACGCTGGTCCGGAAGCAAGCAGCTGAAGAGAGAAAGATGACGTCCAGCTGAGATGGAAGAAAGAAGGACTTCCACAGCCTAGTTCAACAAGGTGGCATCAAGGAGATGCAGTGCCCACACAGTCACGTCCCTTTGGAGCAGCTGGAAATTAGAAGTGGCACAAGGAAGAGAAGATGAGAGCAAAGAGTGTCACAGCTGCCATGTACAGTAGCTCACGGATGATTACAGAGATGTCACGGCAGCAGAACCAGCTGTCCTCAACAAGCACACTGCCATGGCTGGAATCCAGTTGAAGAGAAGAAGCATGAGCAATCCAGCAGCTTAGAGACCGTGGAAAAAGAGAAGGCCAAGCATCCAGCACCCTTGAAGATCACGGCTTAGTCCAGCAAAAGAAGCCACCGAGAATGGAGGGGTCTACCTAATTTATTTATTGTTTTTTTTTTAGCACATGAAAGAATGTAATAGTGGGAGACTCACGGGTGGAAGGACACACAGAGACAAGCATGTCTCTCAATTCCAAAATTGAAAAGGTGGTGCCCTGAGTGTATAAAAGAGGGGGTAGGAGAGTTGCAGAGGAAGGAGGGTAGATTAGTAGAATATCAGAGATTTTAGTAGTAGAATCTAGAGTAGTTTAGGAACCCCTCACGGTCCCTGGAAGAGGCTCTTGCCTCTTCTTCTTTCAAAGCTCTCTGTAATTTATTTTCAACTGTGCCAAAATATAGTTTTCATTTCTGAATGTGTCACTTTTGCTCGTTTCCATTTTACTGTCCAGAATTTTAATTTAAGTGTTCAATTTGTGATGAATTCCATTTTCAGTTAAATGTTTTTATCTGTTAAATTTATCGTTCAGTATTTTCTGTACTGTTAAATTCAGTCATTGCTTTTTACCGTTCAGTTTATTTTCAATGTCATTTTTACGAATTATTTTTACTGATGTCTTGGAGAAATTTTAATTACACTGTTGTTATGTTTTCTGTATATTTATTGTTACATGTTTTAATTTCAAACACTGCGTAATTTTCCGTTTTGTGATTTTACTATCTTTTACCGTTTGGTTTTACCGTCATTAAAATTTATTTCAACGTTTTTCAAATTCAGTTGTGTTTTCTTTTAAATTTTATTTATCGCACAAATCATCCACAAACCCCCCCCACTTCGTGTTAAATCTAAGACCGAACCACAAATATTGGTCCTTGTGAGACGACCTAGGAGTCACTTCCTAGTTATACTGCATTCTTTTATGCACAAACTTTTGTGAGCGGTGCGACCCGTTCATCACTAGGAATGCTAGGAGTTGTATGAACTCGTAATTGGGGATAGGCCTTCTGGACAAGGTAATTTAGAGAGTGGCATTAACAATGATGACTTGAATGTCGAATTCCTAAAATATATGAGAGTGGATAAGATGAAATTGACCCCCAACAACATATTCATATATATATTTCATTGAAAGTGCTTGTCTTTTGCTTTTGCCATTGATCAAAACCTCATGCATACATGTTTATTTTCGTCTTTTGCATAATACAATCCAATTATTTCGTCCTTAAGTCTTCGCTAATCAAAGAATCACATAACTAAACTAGGCCGTTAGTCCTTTGGGAGAACGATACTTGGTCTTACCGAGTTTTTTACTTGAAACGATTCGGTCGTACTTGTCGATTGTTTAACAAGTTTGTGACATCATATTTTGGTGATCATAAATTTGTCCATCAGTTTGCGCCCAGCGTCAACAAATGCACCGGTTGTCACTCACGTTTCTTCAACTGCTTCTTGTTTGATAGGCCACGTAGCCACTCACGTTTTCTTTCCACTTGCACAGTTGGCCCTTGCATCATAGCTAACGTAGCTAAGTGTAGGCGTGAACCAGGAGCTTTGTTTCTCCTTTAAATACCTTGCTCCATTGCTTGTAACCGGACCTTTGATTTGAATGAAGAATTGTTTTCTGTTGATGCTATCCAGAACTTTCTTCTTGTTGAAGGTCACCGAGAGAGAGAGCCTGAGAGTTTCCTCTAGCCTCTCTCCCTAGCTAGGCTTCCATTCCTAGCATTCTTCTACACATTCCGTATCATATTTCAGCACCTAAACCACTTCCTTCATTCCATTTTCTCCATCCCCGATTCATCTGTTTTCTTCACCGCATCACTGTTTGATTCAATCCTCCTTTGCCTCAAACTTATCTTCATCACTGAATCATCTACTCTCCTTCAATCCAGTCACTGAACACTGTTTGAAGAGTGGGTTCCTTCCTCCGATCATAATCATCATAATTCATCTTCTTCTGCTGCAACAAAATGATGTTCATTCTCCTATCTAGTTCAGATTTCAGAAGTTCCTAGGAGAAGTTCCGTTGATTCCATCTTGCACCAGAATCAGCTGGATCCTTCTTCCATCAAGTGGTATCATGAGCTTAGGTCGTTCACGCACCAAGAGCTAAGCTATTTCATCCATTTTTATTCCAATTTTGTTTCTGTTTTTACATTCTGTCCAGGTTTTGTTCCAGCACTGTTTCCATTCTGTTTTGGTTCTGTTCTTCTTAATTTGGTGTGTTTAATCATTGTTCGGTGTGCTTCCATTCTGTTATCATGTTTATCCTTTATTTTAAACGGTGAATTTTCTTTGTTTGAGTCATTTCCAGCTTTAATTTTCAATTTCAGTGTTGTCTTGGTCATGTGCAAGTGAATATTGCAGTTTTAGTTTCTGTCTGCTTTGGTATTTTTTTTTTGCTGGTTTAATTCGTTTTGCTTGAGTTCAAGTGCTAGATAAGCCGTATATCAACCAATAAAGGCAATGAGAATTTGTTCTAGCCTTGGTGATACAAGCTAAAGCACTAGAAATCCATTTTGATTTCAAACCTGTGTTGAACTCTACTGCAAAATTTCAATTCTGTTTTTAAGTCATGAATCTGTTTTCCAGTTGATTTCTTTTGATTCTAGTGCTTTATACAAATTTGGTTGATGATATTGAATGATGCTGAAAGTGTAGTAGACCATTACAAGCAATGAAATGCAATTTGCATAGCTTGGTTGCTCACAATTAACAGCATTCCACTGTTTTGGTCTTATTTCAAGCTTTTCACCGTGCTTAAAAATCCTTGGATGTCTAATATGAATTTAATTCATTCTAGCTGATAATTTCCAGCTTGATCTAGTGTATTAAGACTTCCTTGAGTCATTTTCATTGTTGCTATAGCTTTTGAATCAATCAAACTTGATTTTGGTGGGTTGATGGGGTATTTTTCTGCATAAATTGGCCATAACAAGGTCTGTTTTTGATTTCTGCTAATTCTGAGCTATTTGATAGCCTGAACAAGTTTAAAATGGTGTTTAAAAGTTGCTAGCAGATTTCAATTAGTAATATCTTGGCCTAAGTGCAGAGTTGTTTCTTAAACCATCATATTTTGAGTTAAATTAGGAAGTGGCAAGGTCAATCTGAGTAGCAATTTCGTTTTAACTTATTTAAGAGTTTGAACATGTTTCAAATCACTAATTAAAGTTGCTGAAGTGATTCATTTCGAGTTTAAGCCACTTCTGTGCAAAGTTGAGTTTCAAACCACCAAAATCAAGCCAAAATTTTCTGGTGCAGTGTTGAAAACTGAATCTGTTTTGATGATTTGATCTTCAAATTTTAATTTGGCTTGCAGCAATACTTGGTTCAGTGATTTAAAATAGAATTAAATGGTTAAAAGTAACAAACCAAAGTTGTGCTTTTTTATATCTTCCCAATTTGAGGACAAATCGTTTTTTCAAGAGGGAGGGTATGATGGAAACCCATTTAGGGCAGTCCATTCAAAGGAGTATCAACTTAAGCTAAGGCTAAGAAAGGGAAGTGAAGAAGGACTATTAAAGACTCTTTCTTAATTTTCTTTCTCTAAGTCTTAGTAGGATTCTCTTTAATATGTTTATATGTGTTTTGTAGGGTCTAATAAAGCTAGGAGATCATGGATCAACTAGCCAAGAAACTTGATAAATCAAGAAGCAAGGAAACATCAAGAATGAAGAAGCAAGCCAAATCTTCACTTAGAGGAATGTTGGAATCTTCACTTGGATCCATAGTAAGCTGCTTTGGAAGCCCACATGAGTCACATTCCAACCAGCAGCTTGGTTGAAGTTGAAGAAAGCCTAGTGCTCAGCAGATGAGGGTTTGCGCCCAGCGTCAACAAATGCACCAGTTGCCACTCACGTTTCTTCAATAGCTTCTTGTTTGATAGGCCACGTAGCCACTCACGTTTTCTTTCAACTTGCACAACTGGCCCTTGCATCATAGCTAACGTAGCTAAGTGTAGGCGTGAACCAGGAGCTTTGTTTCTCCTTTAAATACCTTGCTCCATTGCTTGTAACCAGACCTTTGATTTGAATGAAGAATTGTTTTCTGTTGATGTTGTCCAGAACTTTCTTCTTATTGAAGGTCACCGAGAGAGAGAGCCTGAGAGTTTCCTCTAGCCTCTCTCCCTAGCTAGGCTTCCATTCCTAGCATTCCTCTACACATTCCGTATCATATTTCAGCACCTAAACCACATCCTTCATTCCATTTTCTCCATCCCCGATTCATCTGTTTTCTTCACCGCATCACTGTTTGATTCAATCCTCCTTTGCCTCAAACTTATCTTCATCACTGAACACTGTTTGAAGAGTGGGTTCCTTCCTCCGATCATAATCATCATAATTCATCTTCTTCCGTTGCAACAAAATGATGTTCATCCTCCTATCTAGTTCAGATTTTAGAAGTTCCTAGGAGAAGTTCCGTTGATTCCATCTTGCACCAGAATCAGCTGGATCCTTCTTCCATCAGACGAAGCAAATACTCTCTTTTCCACCTTGAAGGAAGATCTTGGATGCTTAGGCTACCTCTTCACCTTTCTAGGGTTTTATCTTTCATTCTTCCATTATTATTCATCTAGTTTCACCATGAATATGGTGAACTAAACCTTGTATTGTTGTTGGGGAATCAAGGTAGTCTTGTGAAACTCTCATATATGGAATTTGTTTTAACATCTTACTTTTAAGACTTATGCTTTCTTTCATCATTAGTTAGGGTTTTTCCTCTTTGCTTAATGCTTGCTTTGTTTAACACATTCATTGTCATGATTATTGATTTTGTCGATATGGGAACGTACGGGGAAATCTAGATCCGGGGAATTTCTCCCAATAGCATATTGGTTGCCGTTAAGCTCCTACACTTAAGAACTAATTACTATGAATGCTAGGAATTGTATGAACTCGTAATTAAGGATAGGCCTTCTTGCAAGGTGATTTAGAGAATGGCATTAAGAATTGATGAAAAGAATGTTGAATTTCTAAAGTATATGAGAGTGGATAAGATGAAATTGATAACCCCAACAACATACTCATCCATATATTTCATTGAAGTGTTTGTATTCTTTTTTTGCCATTGATCAAATTCATGCATACATATTTAAATTACTGTCTTTTGCATATAAAACTCCAATCAATTTGTTCTTAAGTCTTAAATAATCGACAAATCACATAACTAAACTAGGCCGTGAGTCCTTTGGGAGAACGATACTTAGTCTTACCGAGTTTTATTACTTGAAAGGATTCGGTCACACTTGCCGATTGTTAAACAAGTTTGTGGCGCCGTTTTTCGGTGTTCATAAATTTGTCATCAAGTTTTTGGCGCCGTTGTCGGGGACTCGTGGTTTAACTAGTTAATTCCCCACCAACAGCGCCAAAAACCTGATGACAAATTTATGAACACCGAAAAACGGCGCCACAATCTTGTTTAACAATCGGCAAGTGTGACCGAATCGTTTCAAGTAATAAAACTCGGTAAGACCAAGTATCGTTCTCCCAAAGGACTCACGGCCTAGCTTAGTTATGTGATTTGTTGATTATTTAAGACTTAAGAACAAATTGATTGTAGGTTTAAATGCAAAAGACAGTAATTTAAATATGTATGCATGAATTTGATCATTGGAAAAGAGGAAGAGGAATACAAACACTTTAATGAATTACATGGATGAGTATGTTGTTGGGCTTATCAATTTCATCTTATCCACTCTCATATATTTTAGGAATTCATCATTCTTTTCATCAATGCTAATGCCACTCTCTAAATCACCTTGCAAGAAGGCTTATCCTTAATTACGAGTTCATGCAATTCCTAGCATTCCTAGTAATTAGTTCTAAAGTGCAGGAGCTTAAAGGCAACCAATATGATATTGGGAGAAATTCCCCAGATCTAGATTTCCCCGTACGTTTCCGTATCGACAAAATCAATAATCATGGCAATGAATGAGTTAAACAAAGCAAGCATTAAGTAAAGAGGAAAAACCCTAACTAATGATGAAAGAAAGCATGTATCTTAAAGTAAGATGTTAAGACAAATTCCATATATGAGAGTTTCACAAGACTACATTGATTCCCCAACAACAATACAAGGTTTAGTTCACCATATTCATGGTGAAACTAGATGAACAATAATGAAAGAATGAAAGAGATAGAAAAACCCGAGAAAGAGAAGCGGAGAGCCGTCACCATCTCCCAATCTACCCCCAAGGGGTGAAAAGTCTGTTTTTGCTTCATCCCAGCCAAAGATACAAACCCTAGGACGTCCTAAAGCTTATATATTATTCTAAAAATATAGAAAAATTAGGCCCAAGCCCATAAAAGTGCCGCTCAGCGGTAAACTGCCGCTTAGCAGTAAGTGCGTGTGAGTTTTTTTCTTCCCCTCAACGACATTTTCACCACTCAGCGGATCCAACGTGAGCTCCTGAGTGCCGCTCAGCGGTAAACTGCCGCTGAGCGGTACTTGCGGCTTCTCTTTTTTGCATTTTTTGATGTCTTTTCTGATTCCATCTCTGTCCTTCTTCACTTCTTTCACCAAATTCACCTTAAAACCTGCATAAAAACACTAAAATCAAGCATAAACCTGTCCAGCTCTCTTATTTCTAAAAGGCTTAATTACCTACTTAGTCCCCATGTTAGGAGGTAATTTTATGTTTAGTACCCGGTTTTAAAAATGTAGGCATTTGGTACCTATGTTTTGAAATTTGTATCAATTCAATCCTATCCAGTTAACGGCGTTATAATTGATGCGAGAAATTAAGGACGTTAATGAAGATGCATTCAAACATTTGATAGCTATTCCACCCAGGCTATCATTAACGTCCTTAATTTCTCGCATCAATTATAATGTCGTTAACTGGATAGGATTGAATTGATACAAATTTCAAAACATAGGTACCAAATGCCTACATTTTTAAAACCGGGTACTAAACAGAAAATCACCTCCTAACATGGGGACTAAGTAGGTAATTAAGCCTTTCTAAAAATATAACCAAAAGCATGATTTCAAGCTAGTTTCTAAGTGTTAAAGGTTGCTTTTAGTATCAATTTTAAGCATGAAAATAACAGTTTTTCAACTGTTATCAGTCACCACCACATACTTCACACATTTGTGATTGAACCTGTGCAACAGTCTTTAACTCTTTTGGCAATTGTGGAAGTGCCTTTGTGAGATTCTCCAATTGTTGAGTTAATATCTTGTTCAGAGCTAGCAAGGCATCATTGGATTGTAACTGTAGAACTCCTTTTTATTGAATAGGAGCTCCTCTTTCACTGTTTAGCTCATTATCACTAGTAGCCATATTGTTAATGATTTCTGTAGCTTCCTCTGGAGTTTTCCATTTGATATTTCCTCCAACTGAGGCGTGAAGCATCATCTTGGTTTGTGAACCAAGACCTCCAAGGAAGATTAAAACTACTTCCACTTCGTCAAATCCATGCGTGGGAGTCTTTCTTAATAAGCTTTTATATCTATCCCATGCATGACCCAGTAATTCCTCCATGCCTTGCCTGAATAATGAAATCTCTTGCTTTCCTTTATTTACCTTTGATTTTGGAAAGTATTTGTTTAGGAACTTTGTCACCACTGCTTCCCACTCTGTAAGGCTTCCTTCTAGAAAATAATTCAACCAAAGCTTAGCGTTGCCTCCTAATGAGAATGGAATTAGGCTAAGTTTGATTGCTTCGTCCAATACCCCATTTATTTTCACCCTGTTGCAGATCTCATTAAAAGTTGTGAGGTGCTCATATGGGCTTTCGTGAGAGAACCCATTAAATTGATTACTCTTCACCAGTTGGATTAATGCCGGTTTCACCTCCATATTAGCTGCATTGACTCTTGGTCTTGCTATGCTATTGAAATGCTGAGGCGCAACTACATTAGTGTAATCTGCAAGAGTCTGTCTGACATTATTCTCCATCTCCTCAGTGTTATGGTAAGAACTTTGTGGTGAAGGTTGTAAAAGATCTTCCGGAGGAGGGAAAAGTTCTCCAGATGTACGGATTCTTCTCCTCCGTCTACTCTCGTCTAAGCCTTCAAGAAGAGGTTCCGAGGTTTTCTTGCTTCTAGTTCAAATTGCTTCCTGCATACACAAGAAAACAAGTCCCTAGAAACATTTGTTAGCACAAAAAGATATAGAAGAAGATATAAAATAAGAGATAAGAAGATAGAATAAAAATAGAAAAAATAAAAACAGAAAACAAAAAAAAAACAGAAAAATAAAATAAAATAATAACCAAAAAAAATAAAAACAGAAAATAAAATAAAATAAAATAAAAACCGAAAAATAAAAACAGAAAGTCAAATTTCAAAATTCAAAATTCAAGTCAAAGATAATCAATAATCACACAAATAAACTAGTTAAACCACGAGTCCCCGACAACGGCGCCAAAAACTTGATGACAAATTTATGAACATCGAAAAACGGCGCCAAAAACTTGTTTAACCCTCGGCAAGTGTGACCGAATCGTATCAAGTAATAAACTCGGTAAGACCAAGTATCGTTCTCCCAAAGGACTCACGGCCTAGTTAGTTATATGATTTGTTGATTATTTAAGACTTGAGAACAAATTCTTGAGGTTTCATATGCAAAAGACAATAACTAAACATGTATGCATGAGTTTGATCAATGAAAAAGAGGAACACAAACACTTTGAACGAAATATACTTTAGGAATTCATCATTCTTTTCATCAATGTTATTGCCACTCTCTAAATTACCTTGCAAGAAAGCCTATCCTTAATTACGAGTTCATACAATTCCTAGCATCCCTAATAATTAATTCTGAAGCGCAGAAGCTTAACGATAACCAACCCTCATATTCCTATGTCTAGGCAATATGCTATTAGGAGAAATTCCCCGTATCTAGATTTCCCCGTACATTCCCATATCGACAAAATCAATAATCATGACATTGAATGAGTTAAACAATGCAAGTTTTAAGCAAAGAGGAAAAACCCTAACTAATGATGAAAGAAAGCATGTATCTTAAAATAAGATGTTCAAACACAAATTTCATATATGAGAGTTTCACAAGACTACATTGATTCCCCAACAACAATACAAAGTTTAGTTCACCATATTCATGGTGAAGCTAGATGAACAATAATGAAAGAGTGAAAGAGATAGAAAAACCCTAGAAAGAGAAGAGGAGAGCCGTCACCATCTCCCAATCTACCCCCAAGGGGTGAGAAGTGTGTTTCTGCTTCCTCTCAGCCAAAGATACAAACCCTAGGACGTCCTAAAGCTTATATACTATTCTAAAAATACAGAAAATTAGGCCCAAGCCCATAAAAGTAACAAAAAACCGGTCCAAGCCCACTTAGAATGGCGCTCAGCGGTATTTTACCGCTGAGCAGTAATAGCGCATGATCCATTTTGCCCCCAGCTGCTGTTTTTGCACCTCAACGATGATTTTGGCACCTGAAAAAGTGTCGTTCAGCGGTATTTTACCGCTCAGCGGAACTTGTCTGTATTCGGGTTGACTTTTAAGCATTCTGGTTGACTGGTTGACTTTTCTGGTAGACCGGTTGCTTTTCTGGTTTCTGGTTGACTTTTCAGCATTCCAATCATTCGGTACTTCAATTCTTCTTTCAAATCATTCAATTAGCCTACAAAATCAAGGGAATCTTGCACAAAACCATTAAATTCACTTTTAACTCTCTTATTCACAAAACTAAAGCAAAAATATGATTTCAAGCTAGTTTCTAAGTCTTAAAGGTTGCTTTTGGTATCAATTTTAAGCATAAAAATAACGGTTTTGCAACCGTTATCAGCCTACAGATGAGTTCTTCACACTGGAAGAAGCATTTAAGTCCTTTGTCGCCTGGCCTAAACATTTGGTTGGTGATTTATCTAATCCCCCGGCAAACACTCATACTATATACTTCTCAATTTTAATATTTACTTCTAATTGACGTTATAACATAACCATTTTTGCATTTAACAACAAATAGGTCAAGAGGGAAGTCCTACACGAAGAAGACTCATTTATCTGAGGATGACCCTCTTGGTGCGTTAGACGAGCTTGCTAAAATCATTTCAGATGTGCCGATGAATGTACACTGGGATTCTACTACATTTGGAAGAGAAGCTCAGATCCCATTGTACTTACATCATCAAGATGTTAGGGAGCTTGCGTCGG
Source organism: Vigna nakashimae (assembly GCA_034642375.1). Lineage (NCBI taxonomy): Eukaryota > Viridiplantae > Streptophyta > Magnoliopsida > Fabales > Fabaceae > Vigna > Vigna nakashimae. The sequence continues at coordinate 43,673,615 of CM067758.1, read as the reverse complement.
GTAGAGAAGAAATTAATATTACACTCATTCAACTATGGATGATGTAAGTTTATGAAAACTTTTTTATATAATTATATTTTATCAACTTACTTATATAAGATTATTTCTTCATTTTAGGTATATGTTTGATGTTAGTAACAAGAAGGGGTTCAACGATGTATACAGGTTCATTGACCCCTCTATGACTCATGAAAGAAATAAATTTGATGATATCCAAACATACATCACCACCTGCTTTGGAATGGGGAAGGAGATATATTTTCTCCCTTATATACATGGGTAAGTGAAGTTTGTTAACTTCAACACATTCATTTATTAATTTTGATATATGATTCATAAGTTATTACCAATTTCAGGTGTCATTAGCAACTACTTGTGATCTCCATACCGGAGAATACTGCTGTCTGGTTTTGTTCATTGTAGAAGTCTCCTCCCAGCCCTCTTAGACATGTAGTAGATTGGTAAGAATCTCAATGTTTCGACTTTTATTTTATATAAATGTATGCTAAAGGAATTTTTTTTAATGGTTCCCTTGCAACACATATGATGTTATCTGGGAGATCTACTGCTACAACTAAAAAGGTTGCATGAGTTGCGCTTAAGGTTTGGTATTTTAGTCCATACTTTATTGCATTTGGTTCCATTCAAATGATGTTACTTCACATTTTATAATTATGATGATATATTGTAGTGTAATAGACAAACGTGGTCATATGAATGTGGTTACTACGTCATGTTTTGGATGATGACCATTATTCGTGCACATTACACCAGTGGATGGGAAACAATGTTATTTAGGTTTTGAATTTTATTTTCCCTATAGTTTAGATTTCAAATACACTAATTGAAATCATTGTATTTTATGCAGAGATTCAATAAAACTGCTCCAATTCCATAGAAGTCACTTCAACTTATGAGGAAAGCACTGGCTAAATATGTAATTCATTTATATAATAGTATGTAGTAGATATTAGCATATAGTAAGTTCTAAGTTTATGTTTCTAAGTTGTTTGATGCTTTTATACATTATTATTCGTTTAACTTTGTACATTGCATTGATTTATGCTTCAAACTTGATTTATGATTACATTGGATTGATTTATGCTTGTAAGAAGTTGATTTATGATATAATTGAATGTTTTTATGTTTTATTATATTTTTCATTCAAAATATATGTTTCTGGATTATTCTAGACTGTTCTGGCTATAAATATATATGCAGGTCTATTTTTGTTGTTGGCAATGTTGCAGAAACATACCTCATTTAAAAAAAACACGGATATATGCCTCGGTTCAAGTCAAAACCGAGTTAGAAAAACACTTATGGTCTTAGTTATAACCACACCAGAAGCAGAAAGTTTTGCGAATGAGAAAAAAAAAGAACTATACTGCCTCGATTCAAGGTACAACTGAGGCAGTAGGGTGGGAAATACGACCTCGGTTCCCCTGAACCGAGGCATATAGTCCTACGAAAAAAAAATAAAAAATTATACTGCTTCGGTTATGGTTGAACCGATGCCAAATGCTCTCCCTTTATGCCTTGGTTCACACCCGAGGCCAAAAGTATTACACTTTTTGTCTCGCCTGAATATGCCTCGGTTCGAGAACCGCTGCCTATAAGGAATAACAACTGCTGTCATTTCTCTTGATTGTACTAGTGTTTTCTACATGTTTACGAAGACAGTGGAGGCGTGACGAAGGAGATGATGACAGTGCGGCATTGGCGGCGGCTAAGTGAAGTTCGCGTGGTGGTGGAATTTGCCCTCGTAGTAGAGTTTGAATGGAGCCGCTTGTCCCGCGAAGAAGAAGCTCTGAATGGTTGATGGCAACGATTTTGGAGGCTGTTCTCGTGGTGTGGCCTGATGTGAGGTTAGTTGTGGTTGACTGTTGGGCCACCATGGTGATGGCTTGAGAAGGAGAGGCAGTGGCGTTGATGGAGATCCATGGTGAAGGAAGGGGAAGATGGTCCTGGGTGTTTCTAGGTGGTTGCTGGACGGAGAAGATGAACACCGGGGGTGGTGGCACGATTAAGGTGTCCACGTCTTTCACTGATTGCACAGTTGGACATTTGAATGTTATCATTTAAACGACGTTTGCAAAAAGGACTAAATTGAACACAAATTACAACCTTTAGGACTACATTGAACATTAAAAAAAATGAGGAACATTTCGAACAAAGCTAACAAAAATTGGGACCAATAATGGTATTAAGGCTTATAATTAATATTGAAACTTAATTTGGAAGTGTTAAGATGAGAATGATATTGTATATTTACATCTTTACAAAAATATAACATAAAAATTTAATCTTTTTAATTATTTTTAATTTAAAAAAAATAAAAAATGAAAAAATAAACAGGCTAAGGATAGACTGACCCACCTTTGGTCCACTAATTTGATAGGCTATGTAAGGGGTTGTTTCACCTTGCATCTCCAAACATTTTATCATGCACCTCTAATCTCCAAAAATAACCTTAAGGGTTACATTTTTCTTCATCAAATTTCAAAATTTGGTGAAGGATTTTTTCTTCATCGAATTTCGAAATCTGGTGAAGGATTTTTCAAAGACTTCATCTAATTTCGAAATCTAATGGAGAAAATGAACAATCTTTAATCGAATTTCAAAATTCGATAAAGAAAAAATAATCCTTCATTAAAGTTCAAAATTTGATGAAGAAAAAAAGTCCTTCATCAGATTTCAAAATTCGATGAAGAAAAAAATCCTTCATTAGATTCAAAATTTGATGAAGCACAAAAGGTGGGGTGTAGGGTTTTTTGAATTGCAAAGGACAATTTTGAAATTTTAAAAAAAATTGGAGGTGCATGGTGAAATGTTGGAGATGCAAGGTTAAACAACCTATAAGAGACAAGCCAAAATGGACTAGTGAGTTGAAGATTCCAATAATTTATCCTATTTTGGCAAGCTAACAAACTATCACTGGTCCACATATTACAACTCACTTTGACATCTCACTATTATCTCATAAAATATAAGTATAGAGGACAATCGTCAACACCTAATTTCATTTGGATGATTTTTTTAATATATATGTATTTAAATATTTTTTTTCTTACAAATATTACTAATAATATAAGGAAAACAAAAAAATATTAAGCAATTTGAAAATAAAAAAATTAAAGATTCACAAAATTAAAAAATTTAACACTTAAAGTAAGACAAAATAAAAAGAAAAAAGAAAAATAATAAAAGGAACTATAAATAGAAATTTATTAAAAAAGTAATTAAATTGGTTGTTTTTTTAGGTTAGTAAGCCTATTTTTAATCACACACTTATTTCTCTATTTACTCTCTCATTTCTTTGCACTTAAAAATATTTCCAATGATAGTTTACCGTGTAGCATTTTCATTTTATTTTCCTATTTAAAGAGAAGTTTGACGGTCTTTTCTTTTTCACGTTTTCTTTCATATCAAAACTTCCACGCCATTTTTTTTTATTTAGAATCTTATTCACATGTATGTCACTCTACACAAAATAAAAATTAGAGTAGTAACAGGTTGACACGCCTACGTGTCAGTTACACTCATTTGACACGGTCTAGGTTAGCTTTTTTAAAAAAAAATTGCAAACTGATGGTGTGTAAAAGTGGAAAAACACCTACTAGGGTTTGTTTCTTGTTTCGGTTCACAATCGAAATCCCCATTTAGGTTTTGTTTGAAAACCCGAATTCCATCACTCTTCATTGCTTATCATTTCTGTGTTTGAGACGCTTCAATCATTTGTTGTGGAGGTTATTCGTGGCTGTGAAGTTGGGGGTTGTGGAGGATTCCGGTTGGCGTCTCGATTTCTCTCGCGTCTCTCATGTGCGGCTTTGAGGTAGGGGTTTTGATTTTTTTTCTCTCTTAGGTTGTGTAGTTTTTGTCGATATTTGTAGATAACTTGTATGTGATATTTGACCATATCTGTTTATTGACATGGGGTTGCGGGGGACCAAGCTCTTATTTTTGGGTTGATGGGAGGTGAGGTTGCTTTGTTGGTCATGTGTTCTCTGTTGGAGGTGGGGTTGCTTTGCTGGTGACGTGTCAACCTATTACTACTCTTTGAGACTTTTGTGTTGGAGCTTTATGTCTGGTGCGACAGGAAGCACATGAGTAAAAAGGTTGAGTGTTTTGAGTTTGATTTTGACCCTGAGAAAGAAGGGTGTATGCGTAAATTCAGGCGTACTATGGGGTCCATTTTGTTAAAAATTGGGGAGCTTTAGCAAGTGACTGATAATTTTTCAATGATTATTGTCTACAAAAATTGCATCCGTAACATTATTTCAAACTTGTGTACTTGAGTACAATGAAATATTAATGAATGACTAACATACCGCAAAAAATGGATTGAACAACACCGAGTAATAATTTATGCTTTATGCAATTGATGGTACACAATCACCGTAGTCGCAAAAACATAACCTACACCAAAAGTTCATAACCAATCATTTAATATCATTTTCAAATTTATATTGAATTAATATAACATAATGTACATATTTTTAAACCTAACCATTATATATGCTCATCCCATAGTACTTGTACACAACGCTTTTACCTGACTACTTACATGGTATTAAAAAAAATGTCTCTTGGATATCCTAATAACAAACCGATACAAACAATGGTTTAAATTTTTCGGTTATTTCAACTTACGATGTTATCAATTTTTGCACGAGGTCGAAAGCATTGCAAGTCTTCTTTAGTTAGGATGTTGTTTGACACCTCCACAAGCGCTCTGTATACAAAACAAATTCATTATAAATTTCATTTCTAAAAACATTTATACATCATTCAATTTATGTATGTAACCATTGTGTTGTGTATAACTTACACATGACCATCATTACAAAAGCACTGAAGTGAAGGTGGTGTAAACACTTCCAAAATCAATGTTCTCATTTGTGGAAGGTCCCTCCACACCCACATCCACAAAATTGACAATAGTTAAATCATTGATTTTGCATCTGTGGATAGTCCCTCCATACCATCATTAAACTCTTATCCTCAACACTCTCTGCTCTTCCACAACTCTACCAAACTCTAAGTTCTCGTCTTTTGACTCATGATTACTTTGCCCACCGTTAGTTTGTGATTCCTTTATTTCATCATTGTCTAATTGTTCTTCAGACAAGTTTCATTCCCACAATATCTTCAAAATGAAATACAATTTTACCAACGCTAATAAATCATATTAAGCAAATAACACAACACATGTGATGAAAATATATCTTCTTCATCAACATTATTTCACCTACTTTCTCCACCCATTTTTTACATTATTGTTTTCACTTATTTTCCACATTAACTTTTACTATTTTCTATATTTTATTTCACCTACTTTCTCCACCCATTTTTTATATTATTTCTTTCACTTATTTTCATCATTAACTTTTACTATTTTCTATATTTTATTTCACCTACTTTCTCCACCCACTTTTTATATTATTTCTTTCACTTATTTTCCACATTAACTTTTACTATTTTCTATATTTTATTTCACCTACTTTCTCCACCAACGTTTTATATTATTTCTTTCACTTATTTTCGACATTAACTTTTACTATTTACTATATTTTATTTCACCTAATCTTTCCACCAACTTTTTATATTATTTCTTTTACTGTAACTTTCTTTATTTTTCCCCTCATTTTTAAAAAAAAAATATATTTTATTTAATACTATCTCCATCCTTAACTCTATAAATACCTACATTCTCTTCACTCCTAAAACACACATAATTACACAATATCCATCTTTTCTCTCTCACACCAAACCTCTTCATTTTCCTCCCAAAACTCTACTTCATTGTTCTCTCCCACACTACATATCTTTCCACACATTCCTTATCTCCCCTATTATCATTTTTCTACACACACACACACTTACATAATATACATTTCTTCTCTCTCAAAACCTCTTCATTCCATCCCAAAACTCCACTTCATTTTTCTCTCACATTTTACTATTTCCTAATCCCGCTATACATAGTAAATCCCATACCACATTTCCACTACAAATTCATCGTCTTCACCATCAATCTATCTCTTCTCACAACTTATTACAAGCAAAGTCTTGCTTCATCATTCAAATCTTCAACAAGGTACACATTTTCTTTTCATTGTATTTATATGCATTTCGATCATTCATTTTAGTTTATAAATTTATCCTATTTTCTACCATAATTTTATCCTATGCTTTTCCACATTTTTATGTCATAGATATTTCAACTCACCTCTCTTTCTTAATAAAAAAAAAATAAAAAAATATAAAACTATAAGAAACATGTAATGATATAAATATCGATATGAGTACTCGTGCGATCGTGCGCTGATGAGTCAATACTTTGTTCACTTCACTTAGTCTATTGTACCGGATTTAATCGGGGAATTGTGCTTAATTGTCCAGTATTTTCTTGTTTTTCATAATTATGCTTATTTTGACTGATAATTCTTATTTTGATTAATTTGAATTATCTATGATTAATTATTTTCATTATTCCTTAAAAGGAAAATATTGGAAATATTTTAAGATATTTGGAGGTCAAAAGAAATTGCTACATCAATTACACTTTACTCCAAAATAAGAAAAGAGATGCCAAATTCATTTGTGGAAGGACATCACGGCTAAACAAAAATTAATTTTGAAGAGTCTAGTAGCACATACAAAATGGTCACGGTTTGCCCATTCAAGAATTCATTTTGGCAAAAATAGAAGTTGGAATAAAGGTGGAGACAAACACACGGCCATTTGCAGTAAAAACTTTTGGCTTCTTCTTTGGCAAACATTTAGAATAAATGATGAAGGGGACCACATATGAAGGCTCACATCAGCCACCACTCACGGTTTGGAGTGCAGATTTTTTCACTCTCCGTACTCTCCCACTCCTCCACATAAGCATTTGATTTTGGACTTTCATTTTGTAAAGAAGCACACGACCCTTTCATTTTAACAAGCATCCAGTACACATGGAATAAAAGTGGCGCCTCCTATTATTCTCAATTGAAAAAGCAAGACATTGGGCATTTAATATTTGGAGAGGCACATTTTATTTTGGAGCTGGAACGGTGCAGCACCTTGAAGAAGAAATCACGGCTAGCCTTCACAAAACGTTCCAGCAGCATCCTCCACACGCAGGAAAGCAGCTTGGAGTGGAGTCTCGGCTTGGGCAGAAGAGAGTGGCCACCCTTTCACGGTGATGGAGCTTATACAATATCCAGCAGCTTCCATCCAGCAGAAACATGCTGGATGTGCCACGGTCACGGCATGAAGAAGAAGAGAAGTTGAGGTGGAAAATGAAGGGCCCATCTTCCTCTTTTCTCACGTCCAAGGAGCAAGTTGGTCAGCAATTGATAATTGATGGAAGAAAGGAGCCCACGGCACATTCACGTGAAGAAAAGGAAGGAAGTTTTGCTTAAAAGTAATAAGTTACTACTTGTTTATTTGGAAATGGAGAGTAATGTTTTATTTGTCTTTTGAAAGTGGTGCAACTTCACACGTGAAGAGTAAGTGGTTGAAGAAAGTCAAAAAAATGCAAGGAGGAAAAGGACAAAAGGTGAGCAACATGTTTTCTTCTTTGGTGCATGTGATATGGAGCACTTGGGGAATGGAAATGGGAATGTCCAGAGAAACACACGGATAGCACACAAAATGGAGGGCCCCTCACTGCATTCTTCCAAAATTAAAAAAATCATGGTCTTGTAGTATAAGAGGGAGGAGGGGGCTGTGAGGTTCCAGGGGGGAGAATAAGTCCAGCAGTAGATGGACAGTAGAGAATAAGGACTGGAACGTGAGGAGGGCTGGAACAGAAGGATGCACTGGCACAATGGAAGGATACGGTTGATGCACACTTCTTGTAATGTTGAATTTCATATTTACTTTTCCCTTTCTTTTGTTGTAATAAATTCATCTACTATTTTAATTCAATGCATTAATTTAATTTACTGTTTCTGAAATTTAAATTCTGTTTTACTGTTTTTTTTTTACTGCTGAAATTTAATTACTGCTGTACTTTAATTTTTGTATCCAGTTTTCTACAATTTAATTTTTAATGTTGTTTATCTTTTGCATGTTGATTATTTCACTGTAATTTTACTCTCTGTATTTTATTGCAGTAATTTTGACTCTGTTTTTACTGTTTTCGAAATTTACTGTTTTTCTGTATTTTCTGTTTTCTGTATTTCATTTTCTGTATTTGCTTTTACTGTTTTCCTGATTCTGTAATTCTGTATTTACTGTTTTACTGCAATTATGAGCTGCTGTAATTTCATTTTCTAAAATTTATTGTTTTACTGTTTTACTATTTTTACTGTTTTCTGTATTTACTGTTTTCTGTATTTTATGTTTTTCTGTATTTTCGTTTTTACTGTTTTAGATTTATTTTCATTGATTCATGTTACTGTATTTTTGTTTTTACTGTTTCTAAAATTTACTGTTTTACTATTTCTACTGTATTCTGTATTTACTATGTACTGTATTTTCGTTTTTCTGTATTTTCATTTTCTGTATTTTAGTTTTCTGTTCCATATTTATTTTTTACTATTTTACCTTACTGTATTTTCGTTTTTACTGTATCAAAATCATTTTTACTGTTTTAAATTTGTTTTACTGTTTTAATTTCGTTTTTACCATTTTAGTTTTAAATTTTACGTATTGTTTTTAATTATGCTTTTATTTTTGTGTTGAATGTTTAAACGTTTTCTATACGTTTAATGTTTCCGCGTTTATTTTATTTTGATGTCTTTTACCATTGGGTTTTTACTGTACTGCATTTTACTTCACCATATTTAATTTGGTGTTATTTAAATTCTAGTTCATTTTAATTTTTTCGCATAAAAACAAAAACCATCAAACCCCCTACCTTCGTGTGTAAATCTGAGACTGAGCCACAATATTGGTCCTTGAGAGACGACCTAGGAGTCACTTCCTAGTTATACTGCATTAATTTCGTGCAATCAACTTTTGTGAGCGGTGCGACCCGTTCACCATGCGCATCAGCCTAGTACTCATTACCCAAAATATAAAATAAACAAAAAAGCCGTCTGAGTACTCGTGCGATCGTACGCATCAGCCTAGTGATCATTACGCAAAAAAATAAAAAAAATAAGAAAAAAAGTTGTGTGAGTGCTCGTGCGATCGTATGCATAAGCCTAGTGCTCATTACGCAAAAATCTAAATATTATATCAAAATCTCAAAAAATTATTTTAAAGGTTAAGTACATGTGTGATCGCTCGCATCGTCCTTGTGCTAAAAGCCTTTTCTTCTTTCTCAAATAAAATTATTAAAATATGTCTTAAAGGGTTAAACACAAGTGTGATCGCTCGCATCATCCTTGTGCTAAAAAAACCTTTTCACCTTCTTTTTCTCAAAAAATACCAAAAAATATAAAATCTTCAAAAACTAAAAACATCCACAAACAGCAAACAATTTCTCAGCCAGAACTACGTGATCCTTGATTCTCCATCAAAAGTGGAGATACGTAGAAGCAAGGCTAGTCCTTGTCAGATTCACTTTCCCAAAAATCCAAATTTCTCCATAACAAATTTCTCAAACAAAATTTTCAAGCAGTTTCTAAAAGAACTACGTAACCCTGATTTTTCATTTTAATGAGAATATGTAGGAGCAAGGTCAATCCTTGTCAGACACAAAAAACTAAAAAATATATTTTGTTTCTTTAGAATTTTATTTTAGGGGATAATTAACGATTTTCCAGAATAAACTATGGTGGTGACTCTCAATCTCTTTTTCAAACCCGTTTTTCTTTTCGATCGTCGTCCCGTCGCGATTCCAGTTGTGACAGATGGCGACTCCACTGGGGAGTGAAGAGAGTCAGGCCATTTAATTAGATGCGCGAATTTGATGTGGTTTTTCTTTGTGTTTTTCTTCCCTTTTTCTTTATCTGTGTTTGATATTTTGAATAATTGCATGTGAGTTCTTTTACTTATTCTTTATGTTTGAAATAATATTTGGATATTGAATTCTAGAATAGATGACATGCTTATATCTTCCTGGGAGAATTTTCTGGTTGTTTTATAGGTGAGGGTTTGGGTATGCATTGCATTCTCCCTTCACACACACACTTTATGCATATCATGAGTGAGGCCTTATACCCGAGTCTGAGTGTAACTTAGAAATAGAGGGGTTGTGTAGTGGTGCCATTTGTGACATACTTCCTGTTTGGCTATCGTGAGAACCCCAGCTAGAGTTTATTCTCTTCACTTGTGTCTCCGTATCTAGTTGATTACTCAACTATTGTGGAGATGCTATGAAGGGGGTCATAACTCTAGTGACCATCAACCTTTAGGCTTAGGGAACCATCCTTGTGAGATTGCATATACTTAACCTTGAATCTTAAGTATCGGACGTTCTCTAGGGCAGAAAGGGAGATGTGTGCAATTTCATAACCCTCATGTTTGCTTAATAAAATCACACACCTTGTACATATCGTAATATCTCTTTATACATCTTTTTATTGTTGCTCATTGTTTTAATGGTCTTGTCACATTTTGTGGATTCTAGTCGAGAAATTATAAATTTGTGATTAAGTCCTTAAGGTAAATATGGGATTTTGAATCGAGGGGTATTCGAGTTCATACATTTTGATGAAAAGATACACATCGAGCAAAGGAGGATAATATTGGTGGCTCGAGGGATCTGGTGAGAAAAGATCACCAACGCCTGCATCTTTGGCCACATTGCAAATCTTATGAGGAATGAACCTTTGTTGAAATGCTTCATCAAGTTAGGAACACTCGGGGCAATGTTGTTCACTTCAAGGAAGACCGAAGATCATGGACTTTTAATAAAAAGATTCCCTTAGCCAATGAATCGTAGAGAGGGTTAAGACAATCAAGTTGCCATTCAAGTTAATCTCTCCTTACCCAAACTGTGAAAAACAACTTCATAATGCCGAGCAGCGGATGAAAGCAGCAGTTGAGAAACTTGAAAAATAATGTTAGCATCAAGCTAAAAAGGAGACATCCATAAATAATGATTCAGATGAAAGAGTATGTCATTGAACAAGGACAAGTTATAAGGAATTGGAAGAGAAATCTCTCACAGCTAGCTTCCCTTGCCAATGAAGCCATTGAAGACGTCCCTAAGTTCTTAGCTGATGTTGAGTCTGTAATGTCAATCATCAACCCACCTAAGGGGATTGAAACATTCCTCAATTACTGCAAGAAACTGATCCAAGAAATGAAGAATGTGATGGTTGACCAAGACTTCCTATGTCTCACGTTTTGAGAACTTCTGAATGATGAACCACCTCATTGACTCTGTTTCTTGTTAATTTCCAAATTATACCGGGGCAATATTTTCATAGCTTTATAATTTCTGTCTAGAGAATTTGAACTATGTTGTCTTTTCTTTTTCATTTCATTTTTATTTTCTTTTTAATTTGTTTCGCAAAAAAAAACTAAAATACAGCTAAACATCTAAGATACCCTAAAGGACTCGAACCAGTTTCCACACTGGCCCCCAAAGCCCAATTTTTAGATTGGCCCCAAGACCAGATTTCACACTGGCCCTCAAAGCCCAATTTTCACACTGACCCTCAAAGCCCAATTTTCACATTAGCCCCAAGCCCAGTTTTCTACACTGGCACACAAAGCCCAGTTTCCACACTAGCCCCAAAGCCCAGTTTCCACACTGACCCCCAAAGCCCAGTTTTCACTTGGCCCTTAAGCCTAGTTTTTGTCTAGCCCTTAAACCCAATTTTCTTTAGTAAAAAAAAAATCTTTCTTTCAGCTACTATCATCATTTTACTTCACATTACATTTCTTCGTAAAAAAAAGATATAAATGTGAAAAATACAAAAAAAAATTCAGTTTAGTTGCATCGTCTTTCCTTAATGTACATGTCTTCAATCATATAAATACATAAAACAAAACATAGATTTCCCTCAATAACGTACATCATTTTCACTTCATAAATACATTTATTCATTCATAAAAAGAAAAAAAAAGAAAAAATAGGCATATCATATCAAATGTTGAGTCAATTATTTTCGATGCAAATCATCCACTTTATGACATTTCATAAAAAATGTAATGGATGTCATAATCTCCTATAGTCAAATGGTTAAATCATGTATTCTTAAGAGATATTTGTGTGTGCATTGCTTGAAAACATCATCCTTCAACCTTCACTAAACCAAAGATTGACCCCAATCATGTTCTTGAATCCAAATAATAAACGCAAAATTTTACACTGGGACAAATTTTTCATGTTAAGATTACCCCCATTGGCCTTCATTTGGAAGATCCTTGGATCCGTTGGGACAAAAAAAATATAATAAAAAATAAAACAAAAGAAAAAGAAAAATGACTCTTATTGGGATCATTTAGTTTTGTCTCCTAATTAATATTGTGAAAATAAAACAATCAAAATTTGAAATGATGTGTGGCCATCTTTCTTCATCCAAAAACAAAAAGTAAAAGATATATCCATTGATATCAAATTTGAGCCAATAAGAAATTTCTTTTCAAAGATTTACCTAAACAAGGGTTACCATCACAATAGAAGTCAACTCAAATTGCAAACAAAAAAAAACACTTAGTGATCAAATGAAGATAATTCATAGAAAGAATCACAAAGTGATGACAAACAAAGAATGAAATTTGAGAAATAGCAAAATAGTCAAAACAGATTTGACGAATAGCAGATACAAGGTGTAGATGGTAACTCTTGTTTCGAATAATCCACAAACATTTATTTGAGCCTTTATACCTTTTCTTTCAATACCCTTCACCCCAAGCCACATTACAAACTCAATAAAAGTCCACACAGATTGAATAATGGTTGCTTAAGTTTTCATAAAGTTTAATTTTGTGACAAGACAAAATGACTAGCAATGTAGTTGTAAAAAATGATAAAATAAAATAAATAAATGTCCTCGGAAGAAGGGAACTCCCTATTGATTAAGATTATATAAAGGAAAATCAAGCCAATTAGGGCAATCCTTTCAAGCCAATCATTTCCATATCCATCACAAATTTTTGAACAGATTCATATCCCATTCAAACTCTTCCCCCGATTCCCAAACTAGGAGGCAACTTTGTAGGTTTTACATAACTTTTTTGCCCGTTCTCCAAAACTAGGGCAACTTTGTGAGTTTCATGTTTTGGCCCATTCAAAATATTGGACAACTTTGTTAATTTCACAATTTTTTTTTCATTTGTATATTCAAAGCTCACACCAAGACTGGGGCATCCCTTGTTGGGCCTTGCATGATCTTGGTTCGCCCTGAATTTCATAAACTATTACCACCAAAATTGGGGAAATTTTTTTAAATCTCGCATGATATTCTCACTCCTTGATTCATAACTTATTCCATCACATTCCTTTTCCCAAACACCAAACTGGGGTAACCTTTGGGTATATCATATTTCACATTGACATTCACATATTACATCTTCATTGATGATTGTATGAGGAATGATGTGCCCAAAAAGCCATCTCAGTCTCCTCTAAACCCTTCAAAAAATCTTTCTTATCATTTTAACCAACCTCTGATATCAAGCATGTATACACTAGTATTTCATTAGAAAATGTCTAGCACACAAGCTTCATTTTGAACATTTGACTTTAGAATTTGACATCCATTGTAAACAAGAAAATGAAGGTCTAAATCTTCATAAATTTGATGATTTCAAAGAAAACAAATTGACTCAATAAAAAAAAGTGTCATAGTTTCATTATCTTCCATTATGGACAAAAAAATCACAAGTCAACATCATGTACATATTTTCATAAACTTTGAATTTTTTTTCATGAATGTTTATCAAATCTTATTCCTTCAAAAAGACAAAATAAATCAACATGCATCAAAGTTTTCTCCTCCAATTTCAAAATTTACATCAACCATTTTTCTCTTGCATATCAAGGCTTCAAAATCCTAATCCTTGTACAAAAATGCAACACCTTAAGTCATAGTTTCAACCTTATGCAAAAGTTTTAAAACCTTGTTTCTCATTTCATAAAAAAAAAATGGACACTCATTTCTATCTCAAGAAAAAAATATCAAAAAAATTCAACATCTCAAAATTTCAAAACTTAAAAATAAAAAAATTCAAAAGTTTCCAATTCAACATAATCAAAAAATTCATTTTCTTCCATTGGTGTCTCGGCCCTCTACAAGGCAATCCTCAAATCCAGGTTGTTGTTCTACGATATTGGCCCTCTGCAAGGCAATGGTCAAGTCTAGATTTTAGTTTTTTCTAATGGCCCTCTGCTTGGCAATGGTCGAATTTAAGTTTTCTTCTGTGAAATTGGCCCTCTGCAAGGCAATGGTCAAATCCAGGTTGTTATTTTGCGATATTGGCCCTCTGCAAGGCAATGGTCAAGTCCATATTTTAGTTTTTCTAATGGCCCTCTACCTGGCAATGGTCGATTTTAAGTTTTCTTCTGCGATATTGGTCCTTTGCAAGGCAATGGTCAAATCTAGGTTGTTGTTCTGCGATATTGGCCCTCTGTAAGGCAATGGTCAAGTCCAGATTTTTAGTTTGTTTAACGGCCCTCTGCTGACAATGGTCGAATTTAAGTTTTCTTCTACGATATTGGCCCTCTGCAAGGCAATGGTCAAATCCAAATTTTAGTTTTTCTAACGGCCCTCTGCTTAGCAATGGTCGAATTTAAGTTTTCTTCTGCGATATTGGTCCTCTGCAAGGCAATGGTCAAATCCAGGTTGTTGTTCTACAATATTGGCCCTCTGTAAGGCAATGGTCAAGTCCAGATTTTTAGTTTGTCTAACGGCCCTCTGCTTGGAAATGATCGAATTTAAGTTTTCTTTTGCGATATTGGCCCTCTACAAGGCAATGATCAAGTCCAGATTCTAATTTGTCTAACAACCCTCTGTTTGGCAATGGTCGAATCCAAGTTTTTGTTTGGTGAATCGCCTCTCTTTGGGCATTGGCCAAGCTTTTTGCTGTGTTGTAATCTCCTTCCTGAATTAGGTCATTATATCCTTGAATTGATTGTTATTTTCCTTCTTTCTCTTTGAAACCCAGATGAAATTAGTATTTCTATCTTTACTTATCTTTTACTCTAATAATATAAAAAACTTTATTATCTAGTAAAATCTAAGTAAAGAGGGGCAACTGTCAATACCTAATTTCGTCCGGGTAAATAAAATTCATCACAAAAATAAATAGAATAAAAGAAAAAAGAATAAAACAAATATTATTTGTTTTACTATTTGCACCCCCAAATTAAATTTGTATTCCTTAATTCAATGACCCACAATAATCCCACACTTTTTTACTTCCTCACCACCCATTTTCTCTTATCACACCCCACTCTCCATATCACCATCCACCGCACCCTCCATATCACATTCCACATCATCTACCTTTTTCATTTACTTTTTTCACCTCACTTCCTTATTAATTTTTATATACCAACTTTTCTAATTATTCCACTTACATTTTTTAATTATATCTTCTTCATCAACATTATTTCACCTACTTCCTCCACCCATTTTTAAATTATTTGTTTCACTTATTTTCCACATTAACTTTTACTATTTTCTATATTTTATTTCACCTACTTTCTCCACCGATTTTTATATTATTTCTTTCACTTATTTTCCATATTAACTTTTACTATTTTCTATATTTTATTTCACCTACTTTCTCCACCCACTTTTTATATTATTTCTTTTACTTATTTTCCACGTTAACTTTTACTATTTTCTATATTTTATTTCACCTATTTTCTTCACCCACTTTTTATATTATTTCTTTCACTTATTTTCCACATTAACTTTTACTATTTTCTATATTTTATTTCACCTACTTTCTCCACCAACTTTTTATATTATTTCTTTCACTTATTTTCCACATTAACTTTTACTATTTTCTATATTTTATTTCACTTACTTTCTCCACCCACTTTTTATATTATTTCTTTCACTTATTTTCCACATTAACTTTTACTATTTTCTATATTTTATTTCACCTACTTTCTCCACCCACTTTTTATATTATTTCTTTCACTTATTTTCCACATTAACTTTTACTATTTCCTATATTTTATTTCACCTACTTTCTCCACCAACTTTTTATATTATTTCTTTCACTTATTTTCCGCGTTAACTTTTACTATTTGCTATATTTTATTTCACCTACTTTCTCCACCCACTTTTTATATTTTTCTTTTACTTAATTTTTTTTCACCTAATCTCTCCACTAACTTTTTATAGTATTTTTTTCACTTTAACTTTCTTTATTTTTCCACTCATTTTTGAAAAAATATATATTTTATTTAATACTCTCTCCATCCTTTAACTCTATAAATACTCACATTCTCTTGACTCCTAAAACACACACAATTACACAATATCCATCTTTTCTCTCTCATACCAAACCTCTTCATTTTCATCCCAAACCTCTACTTCATTCTTCTCTCCCACACTACATATCTTTCCACACATTCCTTATCTCTCCTATTATCATTTTTCTACATACACACACTTACATAATATCCATCTCTTCTCTCTCAAAACCTCTTCATTCCATCCCAAAACTCCACTTCATTTTTCTCTCAATTTTACTATTTCCTAATCCCTCTATACATAGTAAATCCCATACCACATTTCTACTATAAATTCATCTTCTTCAGCATCAATCTATCTTTTCTTACAACTTATTACAATCAAAGTCTTGCTTCATCATTCAAATCTTCAACAAGGTACACATTTTCTTTTCATTGTATTTATATGCATTTCGATCATTCATTTTAGTTTATAAATTTATCCTGTTTTCTACCACAATTTTATCCTATGCTTTTCCACATTTTTATGTCATAGATATTTCAACTCACCTCTCTTTCTTAATAAAAGGAAAATTAAAAAATTATAAAACTTTAAAAAACATGTAATGATATAAATATCGGTATGAGTACTCGTGCGATCGTGCGCATCAGCCTATTACTCATTACCCAAAATATAAAATAAAAAAAAAAGTCGTATGAGTACTCGTGCGATCGTATGCATCAGCCTAGTGCTCATTACGCAAAAAAAGAAAAAAAATAAGAAAAGAAGTCGTGTGAGTACTCGTGCGATTGTACGCATCAGCCTAGTGCTTATTACGCAAAAATCTAAATATTATATCAAAATCGCAAAAAATTATTTTAAAGGTTAAGTACATGTGTGATCGCTCGCATCGTCCTTGTGCTAAAAGCCTTTTCTTCTTTCTCAAAAAAATTATAAAACTATGCCTTAAAGGGTTAAGCACACGTGTGATCGCTCACATCGTCCTTGTGCTTAAAAAACCATTTCACCTTCTTTTTCTCAAAAAATACCAAAAAATATAAAATCTTCAAAAACTAAAAACATCCACAAACAACAAACAATTTCTCAGCCAAAACTACGTGATCCTTGATTCTTCATCAAAAGTGGAGATACGTAGGAGCAAGGCTAGTCCTTGTCAGGTTCACTTCCCCAAAAATCCAAATTTCTCCATAACAAATTTCTCAAACAAAATTTTCAAGCAGTTTCTAAAAGAACTACGTAACCCTGATTTCTCATTTTAATGAGAATACGTAGGAGCAAGGTCAATCCTTGTCAGACACAAAAAACTAAAAAATATATTTTGTTTCTTTAGAATTTTATTTTAGGGGATAGTTAAAGATTTTGAAAACCAGATCATATTCGCGTATTTAGTTAAAGGTATTGTCTTAGGGCAGGCGTTGTAGGGTGGTAATACCTTCCCTACATGTAACCGACTCCCAAACTTAGAATCTCATTTTCGTAGACCATGCCTTATTATTTTATGGTTTTTCCGAAGTTTTCAAGAATAAACTATGGTGGCGACTCCAAATCTCTTTTTCAAATCCGTTTCTTTTTTTGGATCTTCGTCCCGTCGCGATTTCGGTTGCGACAGATAGTCATGATCTTAGTCCAACAAAGTCTAGATTATTCCGAGGCAATAAAAGAATGAATCTCAATGTCAAAAGAACTCTATACTTGAATGTCGAAGCAAGAGTTAGGATTAACATGAGTTTCCGGTTCTTGGTTTGAGCCGGATTCTTAGTGAGCCGGATTCAAAATTAATCTGTATCAAAATTTTACATTATTTTTCAACTCAACCTGGCTCAAACCCATGGTAGGTCGAGTTGGCTCACAGTTTCAACCCTTTTGACGGTACTACATTTTAAGAAAATTTTGGTTTTGTATAAACTTAATGGACCTAAATTTTAGTTCATGAATTATATAATAAAAATTATAAATTTCAGATCCAAAATATTAAATATTACCATGTAGGTGTTAGTAGGATTTATGAGTTAAAAACAATGATCTCCATTCAATTCATCAAACCAACGTGAATCCAACTTATGTTAACCAAGATTAGAAATAGAAAACTATTGTACAATCATCATTATCAACATATCAACTTGAATTCTCTCAAACAAAAACAAACAAAATGATAATATCTCCAAATTCATAAAAGAAACTAAAATATCCAAAAATAGTACCAACTTTCTACACCTATTTCAATTAAAACGACAATATTAACTAAACTACTTTCAAACACAAAATGGAAACTATCATCAATTAACTAATCAGATTCAAACAAGTCATCAACTCAAAATAGTACAAGGAACGAAGTAAAATCGATACAAAACATATAAAAAGAACATGTACAAACTAAAATTAAAGTAAACACCTAAAACCTAAATGTTGAAGCGACACACGATTCAATGAAGGGTCAGAGTTACAAACGTCGGTGAAGCTCTCTGGCTATGTCTAGTAAAGCCGATGAAGACCCCGATCAGATAAGAGAGTGGAGCGTAGGGGTTCATTGGATGCAGCTGGCATATGTTGAACTTTGACCATAGAGTTGATTTTCGGTCACATTCAGGTTGTTGGAGATTCTAAGAGACATATCTGTTGAAGGCCAAATTAACCATTGGAGTATTCTTAAAAGAGTGTGGAACTGACCAAAGTTAACTAAGCTTAGTTAAGAAATAGTCTAGTTTAACTTTAGTTAAGAAATTTTGCTTTTTCTTTTAAAAAAGACTAGTTAACTAGTTATGGAATTTTAGATTTTTCTCTACTTTTCTTTCCATTTTTCTCTTTGCTTTGAGCTCAAAGATCTAAGTGAAATAGGCTCAATAACTTCACATTCGATATTATTTTTAATACATTTTTTTTTCATTTTGATTGATTAATTTCTTTTAAACTCATTCAATTCAATTATATAGAATTTCTACTATACATGTGCTCATGTTGTGATTTCATTTTTTATTCAAGTTCTTCTTAAATTTGTGAATTAGTCAACTTTTCTTTTATATTCTACTAGGTTTGGGTTATGGATTTATGTCTATAACATAATGTGTCCAAAAGACTAAAAAACACCAAGGTTTGAATGGTAAACCTGATTAATGAAAACAATAATATGATAAACCATAAGTTTATGTGTTCTTGAAAATGAATGAATTTTGATTTCTGTGAATTGTTATTGATTGTTTTAGGTTAGAATAATGATTTTGAACATGTTTGCCTTTATAATTTTTTTGTAAAAAACACAAAAACACAATAAGACCATTTTTCTCGTTAGAAGCTAGGTTCCTAAATTTGATTTTCGTATCTACTCAATTATTTGACCTCGTTTCAATTCTTATAATTAATTGATGTTAATAGGAACCATTTTGCATCATTAATTTTCATTTAATGATCCTTTATATAGTTATTTTAGTCATTGTCATGCATATTCACATCCTCACGAACACTAATTTTGCTTAATTGTTGGAGTTTTGGTTTTTATTTGCATTTTTTAATTTGTATAAGTACTATTCAGTTCTAAACACATATTTTAGTGATCTTAGGTGATTAAAACATGTTTTACACACTGGCATTATAAAAAAACCATTCCACTTTCATTCAGATATTCCATCAAACAGTTAGTGAAAACTAGATTTTGAAGAGGCATTTCATCAAACAATTTGTATTTCTTTGTTTGTAATGATGGCTAATTGTTTCTAAACATTAGTCTTTATTGATATTAGGGTCCAATAGTACACATGTTTGACATCAATTCTATTATTATCGTCAATGTTAGAAAGCATTTAAAGATAAATTTTGTAGTTTTTAATTTCATGACATGCATGGCATAATAATTTTAGGATTTTAGTGCTTATAGTTAATTAAATTTTCCCATCACAAAGTAGTCACAATAATTTGGATTTATATATTTCTAGTTTTAAGGATTGAGAGTCAAATATTACTACATTTTAAGAAAATTTTGGTTTTGTGTGAACTTAATGGACCTAAATTTTAGTTCATGAATTATAGAATAAAAATTATAGATTTCAGATCTAAAATATTAAGTATTACCATGTAGGTGTTCGTAGGATTTATGAGTTACATAACATGATTAGATTCAAACAACATATCTAACAAGTCAACATCAATTTTCAAAAGTTTCTACATGTAATTATAAATTTGAATTGACCTCCACTTTTATAGTAGCAATTTCTTTGACATTTTTATTTTCTTTTTCGAGTCAGAGTTAGAATTTTGAAGAAGAGAATAGGTGGCAGAGTTTTATTTTAATAAAAGTGTGTGTTATTTTTTTTAACATTGGCTCCTTTGTTTCTCTCCGCACTTGCTATTTATTACTTTTTATTATTCAAATTAAAAGAATATAAATAAAAATATTTAAACCCTTTTAAGTAATTGAAATTAATTACATTTAAGCAACATAGATAAAATAGCTAGAATAAAGAAATAAAGAATAAAAGATGTCCAATGCGATAATATAGGCCATAAAGACATATGATTGAAACTAGGCAAGTGATTTACCTCTTATTATATCTGTAATAGTTATAATGAATAGGGATAAAGAAGAATATATAGCATTAACAGAGAAGATTAAATTGTCATAACATTATGCGAAAAAAAGGTTGAAGTTAGCGCATTGATGTTGAGCATACATATTTTAAGGATTGTTGGAATTAAATATCCTTTAATTAAAAGACCTTTTGCTACATATAGAATTTGCGAGAAAAGGGGAATCGTCGTTGTGATGGAAACCAAAACAAAGTGCTAAAGATATCGAAAGAAAAAGTGTAATAAAGCGAAGAACGAGGTATGAAAGGAATTATAGGGAGTGGAGAGAGAAGTTAGGAGGAAAGAGAGTGGAGATAGTTGGAGGAAAGGGTTATAAAAGGGGAAGGTGAAGATGGAGACGAAAGCAAGAAGATAATAACAATCCTTCTTCTTCCAATAATAACAAAGGAAGGAGATAGGAAAGGGTTGAATTGAATCAAAAAAGGAAAAAAAAAATGGGTCGGATATCAAGTTTAGTGATTGGTTTGATGGCATGCTTGATGGCAGCATCAGTGCGTGGGGAAGACCCTTACATATTCTACACTTGGAACGTCACCTATGGCACTGTTGCACCATTGGGTGTGGAACAACAGGGCATCCTCATCAACGGCCTGTTCCCAGGGCCAGAAATAAACTGCAGCAGTAACAACAACATTGTCGTCAATGTCTTTAACTTCCTTGACGAGCCCCTCCTCTTCACCTGGCACGGTATCCAACACAGGAAGAACTCATGGCAAGATGGCACCTTGGGAGCCCAATGCCCCATCCTCCCAGGTTCCAACTACACCTACCACTTCCAAGTTAAGGACCAGATCGGCAGCTACTTCTACTACCCCTCCATCGGCATGCACCGCGCCGTCGGTGGCTTCGGTGGTTTGAGGATCTACAGCCGCTTGTTGATCCCAGTTCCCTATGCTGATCCCGCCGACGAGTTCTGGGTCCTCATCGGTGACTGGTACGGCAAGTCCCACCAGACCCTCAGGCAATTCTTGGATAGTGGACGTCGCATTGGCAGGCCCAGCGGTGTCCATATCAACGGCAAGAACGGTGGTCTTGAGCCCGCTTATACCATGGAGCCCGGCAAGACTTACAAATACAGAATCTGCAATGTGGGGATCAAGGACGCCCTCAACTTCAGAATCCAAGGTCATCCCTTGAAGCTCGTCGAGATGGAAGGCTCACACGTTGTTCAGAACATCTACGACTCCCTCGACGTTCACGTTGGACAGTGCTTCTCTGTCCTCGTAACCGCCGACAAGGAGCCCAAGGACTACTACATGGTCGCCTCCACTCGCTTCACCAAGAAGACCCTCGGCGCCACCAGCATCATCCGTTACTCCAACGGTGTCGCCCCCGCCTCCCCTGAGCTTCCCCCAGCTCCCGAAGGCTGGGCTTGGTCTCTCAATCAGTTCCGCTCCTTCCGTTGGAACCTTACCGCCAGCGCCGCCAGGCCCAACCCTCAGGGCTCTTACCACTACGGCCAGATCAATATCACTCGCACCATCAAGCTCGTTAAAACCCTCAGCAGGTTCGGTGGAAAACTCCGCTACGGACTCAATGGTGTGTCCCACCTTGACAATGAAACCCCACTCAAACTCGCTGAGTACTACGGTGTGAGCGACAAGGTTTTCCAGTACAACCTCATCTCCGACGACCCCGTTTCCCCCATCGGCGACCTCACCCTTGCTGCTAACGTCATCAACGCCAACTTCCGTGACTTCATCGAAATCATCTTCGAGAACCCCACAAAGGTTCCCCAGTCTTACAACTTGGATGGCTACTCTTTCTTTGCCGTCGCCATTGAGCCAGGGAAGTGGTCACCGGAGAAGAGGAAGAACTACAACCTTCTGGATGCTGTGAGCAGACACACCATTCAGGTGTTCCCCAAGTCCTGGGCTGCTATCATGTTGACATTCGACAATGCTGGTATGTGGAACTTGAGGTCGGAGCTTGGCGAGAATCGTTACCTGGGACAGCAGTTGTACGTGAGCGTTCTGTCTCCAAACAGGTCCCTCAGGGATGAGTACAACCTTCCAGACACTCAGCTTCTTTGCGGCATAGTCAAGGATATGCCTAAGCCACCACCTTACTCTTCCTAAACTTGGTTTCTTCTTTAATCAGAGCCACCTCGTCGATCGCTTCAACACTTTATCATCATCACACTCTTCGATCCACGACATATTCCTTAATTGATTAGCCCTTGTAGTTAATTAATTTTATCTTTCTGGTCACTGATGTATCAACCCTTTCCTATACTTCTAAATCAATAATACATATTCACACTCCTTCCTTCCATTGCTTCCTTCCACTCTTCTTCCCTTTCTCTTTTCCATCACCTACTTTTAAATAACTCAACAACTAAATCTACAATATACATATAATTTCTATACAATTATATATTATTTCTAAAATAAATTTTGCTTATCTGAATTAATCACTAAAATGGGATAACCAAGATGTTATCATCGATGTATTCCTGACTTAGTGTCATTCACTAGTATAAAATAGACTTTTTATAACGACTGTTTATAGTTGTTCAAATTTATCAGGTATAGAAAATGATGCGATGACAAAATGGTAAATAAGGGAAATTTTTTTACAATGGTTACACTAAGAAAATGTATAAAATACTATATATTTAAGAGTAGTAATAGGTTGACACGCCTACGTGTCAGTTACACTCATTTGACACGCTCCAAGTCAGCTTTTCTTAAAAAAAATTGCAAAGTGATGGAGGGTAAAAGTGGGAAAACACTTACTGGGGTTTGTTCCTTGTTTGGATTCACAATTGAAATCCTCATTTAGGTTTTCTTTCAAAACCTGATTTCCATCACTCTTATATGCTTCCCATTTCCTTGTTTGAGGCGCTTCAGTGGTTTGTTGGGGAGGATTCGGTTGGTGTATCGATTTGTGTCGCGTCTGTCGTCTTCAGGTTTGAGGTACGGGGTTTTGATTTTTTTTTCTATCTTAGCCTGTGTAGTTTTTGTCGCTATGTCATATTTTACTATATCGGTTTATTGATGTGGGGTTGTGGGGGACCAAGCTCTTATTTTTGGGTTGACGGGAGGGGAGGTTGCTTTGTTGGTGATGTGTTATATGTTGGAGGTGGGGTTGCTTTGCTGGTGACGTGTTTTATTAGTTCTCTTTGAGACTTTTCTTTAGGAGCTTTATGTGTGGTGCGACAGAAAGCACACTAGTAAAATGGTTGAGACTTTTGAGTTTGATTTTGACCCTAAGGAAGAAGGGTGTAGGTGTAAATTGAGGCATAATACGGGTTCCATTTCGTTAAAAGTTGGGGAGCTTCAGAAAGTGATTGATATTTCTTCATTTAAGAACTTCATTGCCTGAGGTGGGTTTGGGTTGCTTTGCAATAGAACATTGGCTGATGCAAAATTTAGATTCACCCAAAATAAATTGGAAATAGTTATAATATATATAGTTAAAATTTTAAATTTCATTTAGAGAAGTTAATTTAATAATTTATGTTATATTGATTAACATTATGAGCAGTCATGATTCCACTGGATTATATTTCAGTGGTAGTGTGAAGTTTACAGAAATTGAATGTAATTTGTGTTAGTGTGTTTCCCTCTTAAAACAATTCATGTCCACGAAGCATTTTCCTAAAACAAACTTTATGCATGCATTAGTTGAGTGATGAGCTACAGTAAGTGGTTATGTTGTTAGTTTTATGTGGTTATTTGTAAATCGAGTTTAGTACAACAGTAGAAGTTTTTATATTCAATAAGACAATGAGACCCTTAGAAACAATGAGACCCTTCAATACATAAAAAAGGTTTGTATAACAAGAACGAAATCTTAGTTCTAATTGAATAACAACGTTAACTTTTGAATAAACCTTTTCATTTTGAAAACCGTAGATGGGCTATGTGAAATTTATGGCGAAGAGTATATGACAGGGAAGGAAAAGGATTAAGCCTATGCAAGGGAACAAAAAGCAATTTTTTGAGCCCTTGATTGAGTTAACTCAAGTTTGTCTTCCATTTGAACAGTCTCATTTTGTCCTTTAACCTTCCATTCAAAGCACTGAATCATAGGAGCATGGTTGGTCTGTACAACCAGCTAAGCCAGTGAGGTTCCAGGACAACCTCTTCTTCCACTCCCAAACAGAATCAGATGAAAATATTGTCCCCTCACATCTAACAGGCTCTTACCACTTCCCTCTTGATTAAGAAACCTCTCTGGTCTAAACTCAAGTGGGTTCTCCTAGTGGTTAGGATCCCTACCAATAGACCACACATTAACAAACAACTGAGTACCACTTCCGTTGAGAAAGGTTGAGAAGGTCTGATACTTCTACTAATGCACCACTTCCAATCACACCATCAATCTTTTGGCTTGCTCTGTCCATCACATCTGGACGGTTGATCAGCCAGAGCCCATACGATTGTCAAGGCTACAGTGTCTATTGCTGCCATAAATATGTCCTGCAAAATTTATACAAGTACATCATCAGTTTTGTGCTGTTCCACAAATTTCTTCAAATTGAAGTCAACCAAATTTTAGCCAGAGAAAGTAGACTTACCAAGATGAAGGCCTTTATGTTCTCTTTTGTCAATTTTATATCCGAGTTCTCATCTTCATGTATGTCCAATAACACATGAAGTAGATCCTTGATTTGATCATCATCTCTTCGTCTTCCCACTTCCTTTCTCTTCTTTCTTTCCTCTTGATGCTCCTTGATCACCCTTTTCATCATGGTGTCAAACCTATCCCGAATTTCCTTCACTCTCATCCCGAACCACTGAACGTCCCAGTTCTTAAAGAACCAAACGAAATTCGACACATTAAACTTCCCTGTAAGAAGGGCAGTGTCTTGCACAAAGTTCCTCACCTCTTTAGGTTCAGTGTCATCTTGATTGAAAGTAAAGTGATAACAGATTTTTGGATTAAAAATTATTTGAAGATTATAAAAGGCATATTCAATTGAAAAACTGACCAACCACTTTATTATTACACGTTCCGTATTGTTCGTGGTATGGTAGTTTGATCTGCACCATAAGTCGCGTATGTAGTTGGTAGTATTTTAATATTACAGTTGCACTATATGCATGCATTAGTTGAGTAGTGAGCTGCAGTAACTGGTTATCTTCTTAGTCGGATGTGGTTATTTGTAAGTCGGGTCTTGTACAACTGTAGAAGTTTTTATATTCAATATCAATGTTCACATTTTTTGGTGGATTAAGTGGTGATATGGTTAGTTATGCATGCATTAGTTAGATACATTGTATTCTTTGGTACAGTAAGTGGTCAATGTTCAAATTTTAATACCACAATTCCACTTTATGCAAGCATTAGTTAGATACATTGTATTTAACCAATTTATTAATTTGAACATGTGACTGTCAAGTGAGATACATAGTATTATACAATCAATTTTATTTTGT
The DNA here is from genome assembly GCA_034642375.1 of Vigna nakashimae. Lineage (NCBI taxonomy): Eukaryota > Viridiplantae > Streptophyta > Magnoliopsida > Fabales > Fabaceae > Vigna > Vigna nakashimae. The sequence continues at coordinate 43,647,379 of CM067758.1, read as the reverse complement.
TTTGATAATTTTGCAGGATATAATGATATAGACAAAGAAGTTGGGGAAATGGTAAGTATGGTGTAATTTTATTAATTTAATATTGAATATGCACATTGTTGTATTCAATTAAGTAACATATTGTTTGATTTATACTTGCAGGCTTCACTTAGAGTTAGGCATCGAGAAAAGACACAACATATACTTCAAGTGAATGGTTTCCTATCATCCTTTCAAAAGGAACATTTAAAGTCAACACCTTTCAAGTGGTTGGTGGATATGGTTGACAATATGGTTATTTCTAGCCCCCTTCTTATAGAGTTAATTAGTAGGTGGGATGTGATTCATAAGGCGTTTAGGATTAGGGAGAATTTAGTGCCTTTTAGAGTTGATGAAGTTTGTTTTTTTTTTTAGTTTTACCTAATGTTGGTGAGAGTGTTAATTTAGAGAATGATGTTGGTAACATTGTCAATGACTTGTTTAAGGATGAGGACATCACAATTTTAAGTATAATGGAAAAGATGATCCATAAGACATTTAAATCCAAAAAAAGTGTTAACATATTTTGTAGGTTATATATTTTGTTAGGTTTTAGAGCATTTTATTTTCCTAGGAATAGTAATGTGATAAATAGTGTCCCTTTTAGTAAACTAGATAACATTAATTTTATCTTTCTGGTCACTGATGTATCAACCCTTTCCTATACTTCTAAATCAATAATACATATTCACACTCCTTCCTTCCATGCTTCCTTCCACTCTTCTTCCCTTTCTCTTTTCCATCACCTACTTTTAAATAACTCAACAAATAAATCTACAATATACATATAATTTCTATATAATTATATATTATTTCTGAAATAAATTTGGCTTATCTGAATTAATCACTAAAATGGGATAACCAAGATGTTATCATCGATGTACTCCTGACTTAGTGTCATTCACTAGTGTAAAATAGACTTTTTATAACGAGTGTTTATAGTTGTTCAAATTTATTAGGTATAGAAAATGATGCGATGACAGAATGGTAAATAAGGGAGACTTTTTTACAATGGTTACACTAAGAAAAGGTATAAAAATACTATATATTTTATTAGAGGCGGCTATAACACTTTCAAAATAAATACTTTGACACGCTCATTTTTTTTCACATTCAAATGACACGGATGGATCCCATTTTTTTAAATATTTATTAAGGATAATAGGATAATTTTAAAAGAAAAAAGGTAAAGCTTTTTGAAAAGCATGTGTCAAATGAATGTCATTGACACCTAGGCATGTCAATGTACCGATGCTCTAACACTTTGCTTAACACAATATAGTTTCTTGGTCATGAAGATTATCGATAGTAGACATTTGATCAATAAGTTTCTAATCATAATCAACAATAATAACCTGTGGGCGGAAGGTAATTAGACTTTACAAGTGTTAACATTTAATCAATACATAACCGAAGCTTAGTAATATGTTTTGTCAAAATCAGTGTTTGGATGATAATGAACACAAACAATATTCTTACAAATGATAATTGCTCTTCATGTTTTTTTTCTTCAAAAATTTTCTTTACAGAGGCTTGTGAAGAAGTGACTATTACAATTCATTTTTTGCTTGTTGATTAACTTTGAACTCAAAAGAATATCTTCTTCTCGTTGTTATTGAATGTTGAGAAGTATCTAATGTTCTCTGTGCAATATTAATTGCACTTCTCTTTTTTACGCAATTTCTTTGATAGCTAGCATGACTTATTTTCATATGCGGCATAAGTTTTTACTTCAAAAAGTGATGAAAGTGTACACCATATTCGGCAAATAGTTGGGACAATGTTGACATATGCTGACGCTAGATAGAATTAGCGAGCATTTTAACTTTAGCTTGAATCTCACCAGAGATATTTGAATGAAGCTTGAAATTGGTGCATATTTTTTAATAATAGACGATGAAGACATTCTTGGTATCATACACTTAAAATATTATTTTAGGTTAATGTCAACTTAAATTCTTTGATTGTACTTACCCTGATCATTAGATTTCATTTATTAGATATAATGGAAATATGCATGATGCTCAATTGTCCATCAAATGAAGTATATGCACTTATGATTTGTTCTGCATTTATCAAAACCAATTTCTTCATGTTTTGAACTTTAGCTATTTCTTTCTATGTTGGACTTTTCCTTTAACAATTACCTTTATTTTATGGTGCTTAAATAATAAAGATTAACATAAAAATATTACAAATTAAAAAAGGGAAATCATGAAAGAAAAAGCATTATGGTTGGTCTACTTAGCATTATTTTCTTTGACATCAGCCTTGGTTCTATGATTGACCAAAATTTACAACTTATTCATGCAAGTTGCAAATTTTGATTAATATTTTCATCTTATAAGCCTTTTGAGTTTCAAATTTTGATGAATATGTACAATTTATCAATGATTGATGCTTTGATGGGCTCTCCTCCTTAACTTATATGTCTTCTTATTTGAAGCCCCTTACCTTATGTAACTTCCTTTTTTATGCTCCATTTTGATTTGGAAGTTTTTTGTCAATCATTCCCTCTTTCATCCTTTCAGGCTCCCTCTTGGAAAATAAGCATTTGAGTATTGTTTACTAGACATATTTGAGCCATTAGATGATCGCCTTATTCTTTCCAAACTTTCTATCCCATTTTTTAAGCATCATCAATGAAATTGTGAATAAAAAACAACAAGTGGGTAGAATCAATATGAACATTGTTGTTGTTTGAAAGGAATAAACATACTTTATGCATACTGCATAGTCTAGCATAGAAACAAGAAAACCTAATGTCAACATAGGGTGTGAAAGGTAACTTATTGACATATTAGAGAGGTTTATCTTTTGGTACAAGACCAGTTGGGTGGTTCACATTGAATGTGAGTATGTGAAGTATTATAAACAAGTCATTGAACATCCAAAGCTTTAGGTCTTTCTCCATGAGGGATAACAACATGCCAAGAATTTGTCATCTTGGACACTCCTTATTTAGCTGATAAGATTCTTCATCTTCATATTTGGTATAACCTCTTTACTCGATAGAGATTGAAGGGTACTCACGTTGATGGACGAGTGCCCGAGGAGATGCCGATTGAAGTTGCACGAGCATGAACCTGACCTCCTCGAAGCTTCTCCGATGCAGAAGGATGCAGCGGAATGTTGAGGAACTCGAAATCGAAGAATGACTCGAATGAAATCTAAGGAAACTGAGAGTGCACACAAGAAACTCTAGACCTAGGTTTAAACGGTGGAAAATGGATTTTAAACGGTGACAAAGGTGTTTAATCGGTGGAACATGATAAACAAGGTGAGGAGAGGTTTTTAATCGATCCAGAAGCTAGATCAAACGGTGAAAATGAAGAAATGGTGAAAAGGATGTGGAATCTGTGAAGAGAATAAGGTTTATAGATGATGAAGAGGTGAATCTGTGAAGAGAGAAATGGAGTAGAGGCTTACGGTGATGATGATGCGTTTCAGAGGGAGAAACCCTAGCAGATGAGGTTTCTTTGAAGTGGAAATGTGAGTAATGAGGATGCGCGAGTGGAAAAATGGAAAATGATGCGTTGAAGATGATATGACAGAGAACGCGTGGCTGAAGGAACTTTGACGCGTGACTGAAGCATATTGGAGGAGAAGTGATTATGCGTGGATGATGAGAGAGAAGCACTGTGAAAATGGAATATGGGAGGGAAAGAGTGTGCTTGGAAGGTGGCTAGAGGGAGTCTTTGGACTCTCTAGCCTAACTTTCAAGAGAGAATAATTTCTGATTTCAGAAAATTCAATTCTCATTAATCTCGAAAGTGTCAATACAAGAGAGGAGCTGGGTATTTATAGTAACCCATGCTCCTTAAGAGCTAAGCTATGAAAGGTAAAAATATAAAAGGAGGACTACGTCAAGCAGGATTCCATCATACCCTCCCTCTTAAAAAAAGATTTGTCCTCAAATCTGGCAATCGCCTTATGAAGAAACTCCACACAATCTCTGGGAGCATGGCCCTCTTGGAGTGGCCTTATTCTTTTTATATTCACTTTTTCTTCCTCCTGGATCAAACACATATCTGCAATAAACATCAAATATATTTTCAATTAATATCAATCCAAGAAAGAACTTTTCTATAAAAACAAGGAAATAAGGACTTTTAATATTTTGTTTTGTAGTCTTTGTAAATTTTAGAAGTCCAAATCCACTTTTGTCTTGAGTTATTTCTTTCCTTAAATATAAGAATAACTCAAGATATGAATTGTCATATTTTGAAAAAGTTTGCATGGAATATGAGATGACAATTTGTTTGAAAGAGAAGTTAAAAATTGAAAAATAATCAATTATTGGAAAAGAAGTAAAGATTTGGAAACCTTCCCTTTTAGGTTCCATGGTCATTGAAAGAATAGGATTTCTCATCAGTAACAATTGCTCCTTTTCTTTCTTCTCTCTTTCTTGACTTTCTCTCTTTTCTTCTTCTTTTCTCTCTTCTTCTGTTCTTTTATCTTCTTCTCTTTCTTCCTTTTCTTCTTTTCTTCTTCTCTCTTCTTCTCTTCTTAATTCCTCTCTTCTTCTCTCTTCTCTTTTCTCTATTTCTTTTCTCTCTCTCTCTCTCTCTCTTTTCTTCTACGTTCCTTTCTTCCTTTTCTTTTCTCTCAATCTCTCTTTCTCTTTTCTTATCCTTGATCTCTTTAAGTCTTGCCCTAAAGTCTAATTCTCTACGAAGAAACCAATGATCATTTAAACGCTCAAGAAATAATTTTCCATCATCAATGCAATCCCTAATTAGTTCTAGGTTTCTTTTAATGCTTGAAGACACAAACTTTCTTCTCATGCAAGCTTTTAAATCATGCCAATCACGTATGGAAGACTTTCTACCTTTCCTAACATGATATTGTCTTTCATCCCACCACTCTCTTGCATGCTCTTCTAACTTAGAGAGATATATACTAAGAACATAATATTCACTCTCTTCATAAAACCAAGGATTTATTTTATCAATTTCTTTTTCCCAAGCTAGGTATGTTAATGTACCTATGTCTTTACCAAATGATGGAAGATTCCTAGCTTGTTTAAACATTTCATCAACTTTATCTAACCTAGAAGACCTATATAAACTATAACAAGACATCTTTGTTTTTAAAAGTTTTCTTAATCTAAAGGGTTCAAAACTTTCACTTAGACAAGTTCCAGCACTAGTGCAGAAAGGGCTTTTGACGTCCGATATTTTGGGCTTTTGACGTCCGACGTACGCCCGACGTTTATGTAGGTGACGTCTCTTCGACGTCTGTTGTGCCAGAACGGACGTCTATGTAAACGTCCGTTGTGTCAGGACGGACGTGTACATGAACGTCTGTTTTGTCTACACAGACGTATACATGCACGTCCGTTTTGTCAGGACGGACGTCTATGTAAACGTCCGTTGTGTCAGGACGGACGTGTACATGAACGTCCGTTTTGTCTAGACGGACGTATACATGAACGTCCGTTTCGTCTGGACGGACGTCTAGGTAAACGTCCGTTTCGTCTGGACGGACGTCTAGGTAAACGTCCGTTTCGTTAGGACGGACGTCTACCTTGTTGAAATGTTTTAGGTAGGAGCTGGGGGTGGACGTCCGTGTGTGCACTGACAGACGTCTATAGACGTCCGACTGTGCACTAACAGACGTCTACTGGGTGTTTTTTTTTTTTAAAATTTGTTTATTTTTTCAATAAAACCACACCTGAAAAGCCGAAAAATGTCCCAGAACAATTTTGCAATGATATAAAAATGCGTTTTATATATAAAGAAAGTTCTACTTAATGTGGAATTCAATCCACTACCAAACTATCAACATAAAACATAAACTAAAACTAAACAATGTTCAACAAGAAATATAACTATTCCTAACTCCATCTTTGCAGAAGATAAGCGGTCCACTCCTGCCTTATCTGTTTAATTGTGTCTTCTGTAATAGGCGATGTAGACTTGAAGCGCTGCAAAATCCAACAAAGATACATTATTGTTTCATATATAGTTGAAGATGAATATGATTTGTAATGTATTTAAGGTATACATCATTACCTCATTCCAGTCATCTGTAATGACTGCTCGAATGATGGTCTTAATCCAACACATCACATAGAAGCCACATTCCCATGAATCTAGCTGCTGGTTACACTAAAATAACAAACTAAATAGTTAAGAATTTAGATCATTCAATAACATAAATGAATTAGAAACTATAAATGACTTACAACCTTTGGATACAAAATTTGAACTAGTTGACCACGAGATTTACCAATAACTCTGTATAGAATGAAAACACAAAGTATAATTAATATGACTATTTTATCATAAAAGTTGAAGGTGAACATCAAATTCAAAGTCATTTTTGGAGAAACACTTACCCTTGAAGCATGGTTCTCAACTCATTTTTCATCCTCCTGTGCAACGAACAAAAAAATATAATTTTACATTGTTTGGGAATGATGACCATCAGCTGCCAGTGCGACCTATCACGAAGGACAAATAGTTATTCAACTAATTAACGAAACTATAATAATAAACTGACCACATATAGCAACACCTACCCGTCAATGTATGGCACAAGGTATACGTCTCTTTTTGACTCATCCATCCATGTTTGCAAATAATCTTGTCTGTTTTGAAGTGTGTTACCAGACGGTTGAATGGTCTGAGGTTCAACAAATCCGTACATGGAAGACCGACCTTGGTCTACAACGATTGTGTCCATGTACCTAAAACAACAAAGTTAAGTTGTTAGAAACTATATAACAATGTAAATAAAGTAATATGAAAGACCAAATTGACTATCTTACATGCACCACAGTTGAATGATGGAAATATTCAACATCCTGTCTCCCCCAATCACCTCCAATGCATCAGAAAATGTGATATAAACTGGCACATGTGGGGGAAGACCAAATACCCTCAAATCCCAGTATAGTTCTAATGATGCTTTCTTCAATCTGGGTAATTTTGTCACTAACTTTGATATAGGATCATCCTCCGCTTCAGCCATCTCATCATCTTCATGTATGACTGTATCATGAATTGGCTGCTTCTGAGGACATGTGAACTGAAGATAAGAATTTACGTCAAAGCTTTGTCAACAATTATATGAAAATAAACAAGGAAAAAGACATTATACCTGTGGAGTAGCGATGTGGGACATGATCAATGCTCTAGGCCATGCAATAAATGATCCTATGGCCTCCCCCACAAAGTTAATTTCTGGAGTGGGTACAGGCACCTGAGCCTGGGGATCCCGAACCTCGTCAATGGTCACACGCACGTGCTGGGGTAATATGGCAACACCATGAATGGTCTCCCCTCCCTCAAGCACTCGTCCGACAGCCACAATGCGTGGGGGATCCCCATCAACCAACAGCTCATATTGACCGCTATACTGAGTGGGGTCTACACCAGAGCATGATCCTTTAGCGCTGACACGAGGTGGTGTTGGAGTTTCATCAGCCCCCATGTTGCCTTCCGTCATGGAATGCAGTTTTTCTTCAAGCGCTCTTTGTATTTGTTTTTGTTCTTGTAGTTGCTCCATGAATCGTTGTTCCATTGATCTCAAGCTTTGGTTGAGTCTTTCCTCCCACTGAAGATCCATCTGCCTCAGTGTCTCCTGACTCATTGATTGGGGGGTTTTCTGTGTAGGGCCAAAATAGTCACGAAGACCAATCGCCCCAGGAACTCCACGTACACGTCCTGGGTGCTCGGGCCTTCCAATGGCCGTTGTCAGAATGTCGTCCCTACCTTGGCCAGCAAATATGCCCTGAGTCTGCTGCTCAACCAACTCATCCTGCACATAAAAAAACCAAGTTACTTAGAAGACATGCTGTGATAGATACACAATCAAATAACTGCTTATAATTTGAACTTACAATTCTCTGTGAGATCAAGGCAGCTGAGGAAGATGTCATGTTCCCATCAGATTTAGTCCGAGCAGCCTTCCACAGCTCGTACCTAGCAGGTGCAGGTGCTAGGTCCGGCGACTCAAGTCCCAAGGCATCGGCTCTAGACTTTCTCAGTTTCTTCTCTAGTTTTGCATATCCACCTCGTGATAACAAGTGGGGTGCGTCGTTTAGCCTTTGTCTTTCTTGGGCGGCTAACCTTTTATCCTGTGAAACCATGTATATAAGAAGTGTAAAATCACATAAACTCAATGAAAGACGATCTTAAGAAACATACCTTCCATTCCTCTGACTCTCTAGATGCACGAAACTGCTTCCAATCCTCCTCTGTGAAGGTATAATGCTGAGATGGATTTTCATGTTGTCTATCTCCAAAGACATATAGTCGTGTCAGCCTTGTCTTGAAATCCCTAAATCTTATCGCTATATGCGATAACACTTTCTTTCTGATTTGCAATGTGTTTGGAATATCAAAATGTTGCTGTTTAAAACAAAAAACTTGTTACCAAGAGAAAAGTTAACAGATAAGTATATCACAAATTGCATGAAGTCTAAACATACCTGAACATCTTGCCATAAGAGGTTCTTGTCGACCTCTAGGACGTCATCCCAACATGCATGAAGGATAGAGACATGACTTTTTGCTAACTTGCCCAGATAACTCCTAAACCTATCAGCATTTGGCCCTGATGGATGACCTGATCTGGGGTCAATGTCAACATGCCTCCTCTGACCATCCACGCGTCCGGATGTCACATCTGCCACTCGGGTGACGCCTCGTCCACGTTTGCTCTTTCCCGATCCTGAGTCTGAGGCCGACATACCTGAAAAATTATACAACGTTAGTAATAATTCAATTATGATGAACATACATATAAATTCAATAAAAGTGAAAATATTAACCTATTAATTAATTGTTTTTTCCCAAATGCCTTCGTTGTGATCACTACGAATTGCCTGCATTACATCGGCAACGTCATCAACTGGGTCTTCAGTGGGTCTACATGCAACAGATGTTGTCTCAAGTATATCAAGAGAATCATCATCATCATGTCCATGCATGTTTCTACCTTCTAAAACCACTGACCATTTGTTATTCGATGGATCACTTACGTAGAATATTTGTCTTGCTTGACTAGCCATGATAAATGGTTCATCAGTGTAATTCATCTTGTTCAAGTCCACCAATGTGAAACCAAGGTCATCCATCATGACACCAGAATTTATATCAACCCATTTACACTTGAAAATTGGTACTCTAAAAGTAACGTAATCAACTTCCCATATTTCTTGTATTATTCCAAAATAACTGATGGATGCTGTGATTGGATTTTTGTCTTTAGAACTAGCAAAGTGCACAGCCTCAGCTTGTAGTGTGACGCCACTATTTTGAACTCTGCTTTTGTCATCTTCTACCTTTGTCTGAAAAGAAATATTGTTTATATAGTACCCACCATATGTGTCAATACCAAATTTCGTCCAGGTAAATAAAATTAATCACAAAAAAAAAAATAAATAAATAAAAAAAAAAGTGAATAGTGAATAGTAAATAGTGAATAGTAAATTGTGAATAGTAAAACAAAAAAAAAATATTTTTGGAAAGGATAAGTGTTCCACGTAGGTTTGAGATCAGAATTCACCAATTTGCAAATAAAAAATTAATTTTGTAATAGTAAAATGAATAAAAAAATGAATAGTAAAAATGAATAGTACAAATGAATAGTAAATTTTTTTTACTATAAATAGCCAAGGGGGGAGGCTGAAAATTTACACAAAAGAATTGAGAAAATTTTTTAGAGAAGAGAGTTGGAAGAATTTCTAATTTCAAAGGGGATATTCTGGAAGTTTTCAGAGAGCGAGGAGATTAAGTCTGTAATAGAGGTAAGGGAAGCTAACCTTGAGTATCTCCTTTTGTATTATCTTGAGCCTTGAATATGCTATATTTTGCTTTTGTCTGATCTTAAATCTTGATTATGGAGTATTTTGTTTCTGTATGATTTTGAATTTAAATGAGAGTATGCTTTTGTGTTGATATCCAAGTGTGATAGTTGTAAAACATGATATTGATTATGTTATGCCATTTGTATGTTATTAGTTGTTTATTTTTGTATTTTGGAAGGATTAGAAGTTGTCTAACCGGCCTGCCAGATTCAACTTCTTGTTTCCCCAAACGTTTTATTTCTTTACTTATTTATTTTATTGCATTTTGGAAGGATTAGAAGTTGTCTAACCGGCTCTGCCAGATTCAACTTCTTGTTTCCCCAAACGTTTTATTTCTTTACTTATTTATTTTATTGCATTTTGGAAGGATTAGAAGTTGTCTAACCGGCTCTGCCAGATTCAACTTCTTGTTTCCCCAAACGTTTTATTTCTTTACTTATTTATTTTATTGCATTTTGGAAGGATTAGAAGTTGTCTAACCGGCTCTGCCAGATTCAACTTCTTGTTTCCCCAAACGTTTTATTTCTTTACTTATTTATTTTATTGCATTTTGGAAGGATTAGAAGTTGTCTAACCGGCTCTGCCAGATTCAACTTCTTGTTTCCCCAAACGTTTTATTTCTTTACTTATTTATTTTATTGCATTTTGGAAGGATTAGAAGTTGTCTAACCGGCTCTGCCAGATTCAACTTCTTGTTTCCCCAAACGTTTTATTTCTTTACTTATTTATTTTATTGCATTTTGGAAGGATTAGAAGTTGTCTAACCGGCTCTGCCAGATTCAACTTCTTGTTTCCCCAAACGTTTTATTTCTTTACTTATTTATTTTATTGCATTTTTGGAAGGAATAGAAGTTGTCTAACCGGCTCAACCAGATTCAACTTCTTATTTCCCCATACATGTTATTGTTCTTGTTATTTAATTATATTGTATTTTTGGATGGATTAGAAGTTGTCTAACCGGCTCTGCCAGATTCAACTTCTTGTTTCCCCATAAATTTTTATATTAAGATTATTTTTTGTATTCTTCTATGACCATTTATTGTAATGTTTTATTATTGTTAATTGTTTATAATTATCTTGTATGAATTCTATTATGGATGTTTATTGTGATTGTCAATACCAAATTTCGTCCGGGTAAATAAAATAAAAAAAAACAACTCAAAAACACCAAAATGAAAAACACTATTTATTTTACTTTTTGCACCCTTAAATTTTCTATTAAACACTTAATCCAATGGTCCAAAATAATCTCATTTTTTTTTTACTTCCTCACCACCCATCTTTTCTTATCACACCCCATTCTCCACATCACCATCCACATCACCATCCACATCACCCTCCACATCATCTATCTTTTTCTTTTACTTTTTCCACATCATTTTCATATTAATTTTATATATCAACTTTTCTAATTATTCCACTACATTTTTTATTATATCCTCTCCATCAACATTTTTTATTATCCATTTTCTTTTCCGCCTTATTTTTCCACCCATTTTTTATATTATTTCTTTCCTTTATTTTCCACATTAACTTGTTCTATTCATTTTTTTAATTATATTTTATTTCATCTAAATTTTCCACCAACTTATTATATTATTTTTATTCATCAACTTTCTTCATCCTTAACTCTATAAATACCTACATTCTCTTCACTTCACACACACAATTTACATAATATTCATCTCTTCTCTCTCAAAATCTCTTCATTCCATCCCAAAACTCTACTTCATTTTTTTCTCACATTTTACTATTTCCTAATTCCTCTATACATAGTAAATCACATACCACATTTCTACTATAAATTCATCTTCTTCACCATCAATCTACCTCTTCTCACAACTTATTACAAGTAAAGTCTTGCTTCATCTTTCAAATCTTTAACAAGGTACACATTTTTTTTCATTCTATTTATATTCATTTTGATCATTTTTTTAGTTTATAAATTTATCCTATTTTCTACCACAATTTTATCCTATGCTTTTTGATATTTTTATGTCATAGATATTTCAACTCACCTCTCTTTCTTAATAAAAATAATAAAAAAAATAAAAAAAATATAAAACTTTAAAAAAACATGTAATATTAAATATCGGTATGAGTACTTGTGCGATCGTACGCATCAGCCTAGTACTCGTTACCCAAAATATAAAATAAACAAAAAAAAGCCGTATGAGTGCTCGTGCGATCGTACGCATCAGCCTAGTACTCATTACGCAAAACAATAAAAAACAATGAAAAAGCCGTGTGAGTGCTCGTGCGATCGTACGCATCAGCCTAGTACTCATTACGCAAAACAATAAAAAAACAATGAAAAAGCCGTGTGAGTGCTCGTGCGATCGTACGCATCAGCCTAGTGCTCATTACGCAAAAAAAAAATCTAAATATTACATCAAAAAATACCAAAAACTATAAAAATCTTCAAAAACTAAAAAAACATCCACACTTTCAAGCCAACAAACAATCTTCCTAGCCAGAACTACGTGATCCTTGATTCTCCATCAAAAATGGAGATACGTAGGAGCAAGGCCAGTCCTTGTCAGGTTCACTTTCCCAAAAATCCAAAGTCATTTTCTCAAACAAATTTTAAAGCAGTTTTCAAAAGAACTACGGAACCCTGATTTCTCATTCTTAATGAGAATACGTAGGAGCAAGGTCAATCCTTGTCGGGCCCAAAAAACTAAAAAAATATTTTGTTTCTTTAGAATTTTATTTTTAGGGGAAAATTAAACATTTTTGAAAACCACATCACATTCTCATATTTAGTTAAAGGCACTGCCCTAGGGCAGGCGTTGTAGGGTGCTAATACCTTCCCTACACGTAACCGACTCCCGAACCAAGAATCTCAGTTTCGCAGACCATGCCTTATCATTTTATGGTTTTTCCATAGTTTTCCAGAATAAACTATGGTGGCGACTCCAAATCTTCTTTTTCAAAAAAACTTGTTTTATTTTCCACGGATCGTCGTCCCGTCGCGATCCAGGTTGCGACAATATGTAATGACCTCTGTGCTCGGTCCACGAGATAACCTTAATAAAGTTTCAGAAACATGTGGAGTCGCATACATCTTTTTCTTAAACCATCCCAAGAAGGTTTTCACATGTTCATTAAGATGCCATTTTTCACTCATTTTTGGGTTTGCTGCCTTTATTTCATTAACGTGGTCAGAAATGTAAGGAATCACATCAACAGTGTTGTTTAAGACGTACAAATGAGCTTGGTCAATTTCTTTTCTGCTAACACTTTGAATTGTCACACCTCGAACACCCTTACCTTCACATTTTCCTTCGTTTTTGCTCTTGGGAAGACCGACGGGTTCACAAGATGGCATATAACTTGAACAAAATTCAATGGCTTCTTCTGCAACGTATCGCTCTATGATTGAAGCTTCTGGTCTATACTGATTCTTGACATATCCCTTTAAGATCTTCATGTATCTTTCAACTGGGTGATAACAGTTGAAAAACTCTTATTTTCATGCTTAAAATTGATACTAAAAGCAACCTTTAGACTTAGAAACTAGCTTGAAATCATGCTTTTATCCATATTTTCAGAAATAAGAGAGCTGGACAGGTTTATGCTTGATTTCAGTGTTTTTGTGCAGGTTTTAAGGTGAATTTAGTGAAAGAAGTGAAGAAGGAGAGAGATGGAATCAGAAAAGAGATCAAAGAGTGCAAAAGGAGAAGCCGAAGTCACCGCTCAGCGGCATTTTACCGCTGTGCGGCACTTAGGAGGTCACGGGAGGTCCGCTGAGGGGCAAAATGGCCGCTGAGGGGAAGAAACGAGACGCGCAGTCACCGCTGAGCGGTACTTTACCGCTGAGCGGCACACTTATGGGCTTGGGCTTAGATTTTTCGTAATTTTAGAATAATATATAAGCTTTAGGACATCCTAGGGTTTGTATCTTTGGCAGAAACGAGGCAAACACTTTCTCTTCCACCCCTTTGAAGGAGGATCTTGGATGCTCAGGCTACCTCTTCACCTTTTTAGGGTTTATTCTTTCATTCTTTCATTGCAATTCATCTAGGTTCACCATGAATATGGTGAACTAAACTCTGTATGTTTGTTGGGGAATCAATGTAATCTTTTGAAGCTCTCATATATGGAATCTGTTTTTACATCTTTTAATTAAGACTTATGCTTTCTTTCATCATTAGTTAGGGTTTTTCCTCTTTGCTTAATGCTTGCATTGTTTAACTCATTCGATGCATGATTATTGGTTTTGTCGATACGGGAACGTACGGGGAAGTCTAGATCCGGGGAATTTCTCCCAATATTATGTTGGTTGTCGTTAAGCTCCTGCACTTATGAACTGATCATTAGGAATGCTAGGAATTGTATGAACTCGTGATTAGGGAGAAGCCTTCTAGAAAGGTACTTTAGAGAGTGGCATTAACAATGATGATTTGAATGTTGAATTCCTAAAATATATGAGAGTGGATAAGATGAAATTGAACCCCCAACAACATATTCATACATAAATTTCATTGAAAGTGTTTATCTTTTGCTTTTGCCATTGATCAAAACTTCATGCATACATGTTTATTTTCTGTCTTGCATATAAAATCTCAATTATTGCGTTTGTAAGTCTTAGCTAATCAACAAATCACATAAGTAAACTAGGCCGTGAGTCCTTTGGGAAGAACGATACTTGGTCCCACCAAGTTTATTACTTGAACGATTCGGTCATACTTGCCGATTGAAAAACAAGTTTGTGACATCATATTTTGGTGCTCATAAATTTGTCCATCAAGTTTTTGGCGCCGTTGCCGGGGACTCTGGTTTAACTGGTTAATTTGTGTGATTATTGATTATCTTTGACTTTAATTTTGAATTTCTGTTTTTATTTTCTGTTTTTATTTTTTCGGTTTTTATTTTATCTTATTTTATTTGATTTGATTTTATTTTATTTTATTTTATTTGATTAGATTAGATTAGATTTTATTTTATTTTATTCTATCTTATTTTATTTTATCTTCTGAATCTTTTATCTTTTGAATCTTTATCTTCTCCTATATCTTTTTGTGTTAACAAATCTTTTCTAGGGTTTTGTTTTCTTGTGCATGCAGGAAGCAATTAGAACAAGGAGTAAGAAAACAACAGAACCTCTTCTTGAAGGATTAGAAGACAGTAGACGGAGGAGAAGAATCAGAACGTCTAGAGAACTTTTCCCTTCTCCAGAAACTCTCTTACAATCATCACCATAAGGTTCTGTTCATAGCACAGGAAGTATGGAGAACAATAATGTTAGAAGAACTCTTGCAGATTACACCAATATTGCTGGACCTCAGCACTTTAACAGCATAGCTAGACCTAGAGTCAATGCAGCCAATATGGAGGTCAAACCAGCACTGATTCAACTGGTGAAGAGTAATCAATTTAATGGGTTATCTCATGAAAGCCCATATGAGCACCTCACTACCTTTAATGAGATTTGCAACACAGTCAAGATTAATGGGGTGCCAGACGAAGCTATCAAACTTAGCTTGTTTCCTTTCTCATTGGGAGGCAATGCTAAGCTTTGGTTGAACTCTTTTCCAGAAGAAAGTTTCACAGAGTGGGAAGCAGTGGTCACAAAATTTTTAAACAAGTATTTCCCACAATCTAAGGTGACTAAAGGCAAGCAAGAGATTTCTTCATTTAAGCAGGGCATGGAAGAATCACTGGGGCACGCATGGGACAGGTATAAAAGCTTGTTACGTAAAACTCCCACGCATGGTTTTGAAGATCAAGAAGTAGTCTTAACTTTCCTTGGAGGGCTTGGTTCACAAACCAAGATGATGCTGGATGCCTCAGCAGGAGGCAATATTAAATGGAAAACTCCAGAGGAAGCAACTGAAATCATAGAAAACATGGCTACTAGTGATAATGAGCTACACAGTGAAAGAGGAACTCCTATGCAACAAAAAGGGGTTCTTCAATTACAAACACATGATGCCTTGCTAGCTCAAAATAAAATTCTAACTCAACAGCTGGAGACTTTGACTAAAACTCTTGCTCAACTACCTAAAGAGTTGAAATCTGCTGCACAGATACAAACCCAGTTGTGCGAATTATGTGGAGGTGATCATATCAATGGTCAATGTGCTTTTCCAGTGGAAGCCGTGGAGGATGTTAATTTCATGGCTAATCAATTTTCATACCGTCAAGGGAACTATAATCAAGGGTGGAAACCACATCCAAGCATTGGTCAAGGACAAACTGGGCAAGCTAATCAGTATAATAAGCAGCAGCAGCAACCAACCTTGTGGCAACAGTTATCTATGCTTAATGAAAGATCAACAAGGTTGGAAGAAACTCTTCAGCAATTCATACAGAAAACTGAATCTTCTCAAAAGAGCACTGAAGCTGCTATAAAGAATTTTGAGATTCAAATGGGTCAGATTACCAAGCAATTGGAAGAAAGGCCAAACAGAAATTTTGGGGCTAATACTGAGGTTAACCCCAGAGAAGAGTGCAAAGTGGTAAAGAGTGTGAATGAAGAGATAATTGAGTTAGAAGAAGGAGAAACAGAAGAAAGAAGAGAAGTAGAAAGAAAGAACACTTTTCCTTTTCCAACAAATCAAGAGAAACAAATGGACTTCACAGAATTATTCAGAATGGTGGATAATGAAGCACCTTGGGAACAGATTTTACAGAAAATTGCAGTTTACACAAAATCTGATGAAGAAAGCTCTACAAAGAAGAGACGTAGAGATGATGAGGAAAAAAGTGTACAACTGTTAAGAAAGAGTCATTCCCACCTAAAGCATCAGATCCAGGTAGTTTTTCTTTCCCTTGTACTATAGGGAAGAAAAAGGTAAAGAAAGCTCTCCTTGATTTAGGTTCAAGTGTTAACTTGATGCCTTATTCTTTATTGGAGCAAATTGGCAATGTTAAAATGAAACCTGTAAAGGTTAATCTGGTAATGGCCGATGGATCTTCAAAGGAGCCATGTGGGATTGCAGAGGACATTGTAGTTTGTGTTGGCAAACTTCAGTTTTTGGCAGACTTTGTGGTGATGAAGATGGAGACCGAGAAGATACCTATCATACTTGGAAGACCGTTTATGAAAACGGCCAGGGCTATCATAGATGTAAATGAAGGTATAGTGGTGCTCCAGGATAGAGAGGAGAGAGTGATGGTGGATGTCTTCAAAGATGAGACGCAAACAAAGGAGGAAGAAGCTAGTTATAAAGCTGCATTTCGAGATGCACCCATGACTAGACGTAAAGATGAAAATCTTGAGGTTTCAGGTAACCATTGTTTGTTGTTTCAGGTACCCAAGGAAGAAGAGATTGGAAGAGGAGAAGAAATTCCAAGAGACTGGAAGAAAAGAAGACTCCAACTTGGCACACCTGTAAGAATCAAGAACAAGTTGTGGGTTGTGAAGGGCTTTAAAGAGAAGGAGATGATAGAGATAGAGTCTCCATATTCTAGAAGAACCAAAACAGTTCAAAGGAAGCAGTTGAGAAGTTGGTGGAATGACAACATCAACTATAAAGAAGATGGAACTTGAACTTTATTGGGTCAAGCTAATGACGTTAAAAGAGCGCTTGCTGGGAGGCAACCCAGTGGATTTACAAACTGTTGATTTTGATTTTGGTTTTGTAACTTTTAATCTGTGGACATTATTTTGTAAATATTTTGTTGGATCTACCATCTACTGAAGGATGCTAGGTGGTTAAGTATCTACTGAAGGATACTAAGGTTGTAACACCTACTGATGGGTGTTGGTGAGAAGATTTTGCACCTACTGATGGGTGCTGGTAAGTTTGAAACACCTACTGATGGGTGTTGGTGGATTTTGGGTCAGGCTCATGACGATAAACAAGCGCTACCTGGAAGGCAACCCAGTTGATTGATTGTTTTTGTTTGTTTATTTTAGTTAGGATTTGCATAAGCATTTTTAACATTGAATTGTAGGGAACCAGTGAGGGGTATGTCTAGGAAGCACGTAGGTCAAGAAAAGAAGGAGAAGAGCACATCACGAAAGTGCCGCTGAGCGGCAACTTACCGCTGAGCGGTACTCTCGCAGCATGGGCTTTAGTTCCCCTTAGCGGAACCCGAGCCCATTAGGGTATTTTTAAACCCTAAGCTGCGCAATTTTTCATACTTTCAGGCTTTTCTCTGCACAAACACTCCCACATACTTTTTCCAAGGTTTTCCACATCTTTTCACTCTTCCTTCTTAAGAAAATTTCTCTTCCACTCATTTTTTCACTAGTGTGCCATCAAAGTTTGGGGTTGGAAGAGAGCATTTTAGCTTGGAGGCATTCTCATTGCATCTAGTATCTCCACCCAAGTAAGTAAAAAGCATTTTGTTCATTCTAGGGTTCTTGAATTTGAATGTGATTGTCAAAGCATGAATATTTAGGGGTTTTGATTTCTATGCATGATTTGATGATATATTTGATGTTTGAACCGATTAAACTGCATGATTATGAACTAGAAAACTGAAAATTGCATTTGGGTGGAGTTAGGAAAGCTTTAAAACAGGTTTTTCAAAAATCTGCAGAGTTACCGCTGAGGGGTAAACTGCCGCTGAGCGGCACTCTGCCAGATTTGATTTTTCTGGTTTGTTATGATCTGGAATGTGGTACTGGTGGCGCTGAGGGGAAATTCTGGCCCTCAGCGGTGGTTTAGCTTCGAAAGGAGTTGTGTTCTGTGTTTACTAATGATTAACGTCATGTTCTGTGGTTTTGTATTTGTGTTTGAATGCAGGAATGGCATCCTCTTCAGGAAAGAGATTGAAAACCATGGCAACCAAGAGAAAGGAAAAGGAACATGAGCAACCCCACTCTGGCAGGTTCCTCTCTAGGAAACATGAGAAGCACTTTAGGGTGGTTCAGGACAGAAGACTTCTGATGGAGAGAAAGGTTGGAATGATACCTAACTTTGCTCCTCAATTTGGAGAGCAAGTGTTAGGGAATGATCGGGGAAAGCTAGCCACTTATCCTGCACCTGCCAACATAGCTGTGGTAAAGGAATTTTACACCAATGCAAAGAAGATTGGTGATTATCCAGCTGAGAATTATTTGGGCTATGTCAGAGGCCATGCTATCAGGTATGATCCTGATTCTATCAACAACTTCCTGGATACTGTGTGGGCTGGTGAGCAATGTCAGTTTGCTCTTTGCATGGAGGAAGGTGCTGATTTTGAGGATGTGGAGAGAGTGCTGTGTATACCTGGAGGACACTTCCAAAGAAATAGATCTGGCTCAGTGGTTAACATTAGGAGGACGGATTTGACTCCTCTTGCAAAGTATTGGATGGCGTTTTCTCATGCCAACATTCAGCCATGTTCACATGTGTCAGATATTACTCTCAGCAGGGCACTATTCATCTACTGTGCTATCAGAAACTTGAATGTTAATATTGGGCAGGTGATAGCTGATGAAATTAGTGTATGTGCTAACACCTCAAACAACAAAGCACCGCTAGGACATCCTTCTTTGATCACTCATCTTTGCAAGTTAGCTGGGGTGGACACTTCTGTTCCACCATTTGAGAGGCCAAGAAAAGCTATTGATGAGGCCTATTACAGACAGTATTGTGCAGGTGAGGATGTAGCTCAGCCAGTTCTACCACGCCGAGTTCGTAGAGAGAGAGGGTCAGCACAGAGCCAGACATCTGCTGATACACATGAAGCAGAACCATTCCAGATGAGGGACATGTATATGTCTCTTATAGGTGCTCAGTTGCAGTCCATTCACAGAGGGCAGGTGGCCACTGCTGAGATGATAGTGGGGATGTATGATACACCTCCAGCCCACAGGTGGACTATGGATGAATTCCATAATGTAGTAGCTTGGCCAGAAGAACCAGCACATGGAGGAGGAACTGAAGCATCTGAAGCTTCAGCTAGAGATATGGAAGAAGATGAAGCTGAGGAGGAGGATGCATTTGATGATGATGAAGATGAGGAGGAAGAGGAAGATACAGAGGACAGCTCAGATTGATGAGGAGCTGAGATAGCATTTACTGATGAATGCTATCATATGATTATGCTTTTGTGGTTTAAGTTCTCTGAACTTATTTGTTTTTGTTTTTAGATTAGGGTTTGATGTACTCTATTTGAAACCTGGTTTCTTATGATGGTTTGCTATTAACTGTGATTGTTTGATAAGTAATGCTTGATGATACTTATTGATTGATTGATGTTGAGATGATGTGCACATTAAAATGCTTATACAGGTGATTCACAAGCTTTGTGAACAAATGCATGATATCATGATTGTGATTGTGAAATTAAGCAGGATGTGTATGTCAAATGTGAATGAGCTTATATATGAGGTTTTGAGCTCCAGAGTTGTTATTGTTGAATGCTATTACTTTGGAAGCATGAATGACTTTGCCCAGGTTTTCTATGATTGAATCAATTGCTTGTTTTGCATCATGTGATCAAGGCCGTTTGTTGAAACCCTTTTTATTGGCCAAATTCATAAAGTTAGCCCACTAAAAAAGAACACTTTGTGTTCTATCCTTTGAACCCTTAGCCTTGAATATACACTGAAAACCCTTGATTGAAAATCTTTACCTTGAGTTAAGTAGAAGATCTTGTTTGGTATTGTTAAATGTTCAAGTTTGGGGTTGTTAGGAAAACATGAAAAGCATTGAGCTAAGAGCTAAAAAGTAAGAATATGCAAAGAAAAAGAAAAGAAAAGAAAAAGAAGTAAAGCTCAATGCAAATGCAAAGGCAAAAGAAAGTTGGGAATGAATAAGATGATTGTGTTATTATGATTCTCTTAACTCAAGGATTTTGTGATCCAGAAAAAACCAATTTTCTTGTTAGCCCAGCCACATTATAAGCCATTGAAAAGTCCTTGTGATGATGCATGCTTGTGAATGTTTTTGATTGTGGTAAAATGAAAGGCAAAGTTGACTCATGTGACATTGTGATAGTGGAGTGAATGAGTGAAACACTTTACCTCTTATACACTTGTGTGTTGAGTGAAACACTTTATCTAGTGAGGAAATATTCCATAAGCACATGAACATCCATGCTTAATTGATTGATCATTCATGAAAAATAGCATTTGTTGGAATTTAAATGACTTTGTGAACACTAAAGCATGTGCACATCTTGAATGAACTCTTGGTCATAAGTTTGAGTGAAGTTGTTACTTATCTTGAAAAAGAGGATTTTTGAATGAGTGAACCATCATATGAATGGGTTGGAGATTGAGTTACATTTTGTTTGCTTGAGGACAAGCAAAGTTCTAAGTTTAGGGTTGTGATAACAGTTGAAAAACTGTTATTTTCATGCTTAAAATTGATACTAAAAGCAACCTTTAGACTTAGAAACTAGCTTGAAATCATGCTTTTATCCATATTTTCAGAAATAAGAGAGCTGGACAGGTTTATGCTTGATTTCAGTGTTTTTGTGCAGGTTTTAAGGTGAATTTAGTGAAAGAAGTGAAGAAGGAGAGAGATGGAATCAGAAAAGAGATCAAAGAGTGCAAAAGGAGAAGCCGAAGTCACCGCTCAGCGGCATTTTACCGCTGAGCGGCACTCGGGAGGTCACAGGAGGTCCGCTGAGGGGCAAAATGGCCGCTGAGGGGAAGAAACGAGACGCGCAGTCACCGCTGAGCGGCACACTTATGGGCTTGGGCTTAGATTTTTCGTAATTTTAGAATAGTATATAAGCTTTAGGACATCCTAGGGTTTGTATCTTTGGCAGAAACGAGGCAAACACTTTCTCTTCCACCCCTTTGAAGGAGGATCTTGGATGCTCAGGCTACCTCTTCACCTTTTTAGGGTTTATTCTTTCATTCTTTCATTGCAATTCATCTAGGTTCACCATGAATATGGTGAACTAAACTCTGTATGTTTGTTGGGGAATCAATGTAATCTTTTGAAGCTCTCATATATGGAATCTGTTTTTACATCTTTTAATTAAGACTTGCTTTCTTTCATCATTAGTTAGGGTTTTTCCTCTTTGGTTAATGCTTGCATTTTTTAACTCATTCGATGCATGATTATTGGTTTTGTCGATACGGGAACGTACGGGGAAGTCTAGATCCGGGGAATTTCTCCCAATATTATGTTGGTTGTCGTTAAGCTCCTGCACTTATGAACTGATCATTAGGAATGCTAGGAATTGTATGAACTTGTGATTAGGGAGAAGCCTTCTAGAAAGGTACTTTAGAGAGTGGCATTAACAATGATGATTTGAATGTTGAATTCCTAAAATATATGAGAGTGGATAAGATGAAATTGAACCCCCAACAACATATTCATACATAAATTTCATTGAAAGTGTTTATCTTTTGCTTTTGCCATTGATCAGAACTTCATGCATACATGTTTATTTTCTGTCTTGCATATAAAATCTCAATTATTGCGTTTGTAAGTCTTAGCTAATCAACAAATCACATAACTAAACTAGGCCGTGAGTCCTTTGGGAAGAACGATACTTGGTCCCACCAAGTTTATTACTTGAACGATTCGGTCATACTTGCCGATTGAAAAACAAGTTTGTGACATCATATTTTGGTGCTCATAAATTTGTCCATCACTGGGTACATCCACCTTAAGAAGACCGGCCCACATATTCGAATTTCTCTGACTAGATGAACAATCAAATGTACCATGATGTTAAAAAACGAAGGTGGAAAATACATCTCCAATTGACATAGTAGTCTTATTCCCTCATTTTCCAATTCATCTAAACCTCGAGGGTCAACAACTTTCTTGCAAATGGCATTAAAGAAAAAACTCAGACGTGTCAGAATACCCCTAACGGAAGGAGGTAATATGCCTCGAATAACAACTGGTAACAATTGTTGCATCAATATATGACAATCGTGAGACTTTAAACCAACTAGCTTTAAGTCTTGCATAGACACAAGGTTACTAATATTTGAAGAATAACCTTGCGGAACCTTCACACTTCTTAAACAGTTATAAAAACTTTGTTTTTCTTTTTTGGAAAGTGTGTGACAGGCTGGGGGCAGATAGGTGCGTCTTCCTATTATTTGTGGATGTAACTCAGATCGGATTCCCATGTCAGCCAAATCTTGTCTTGCTTTTATTCCGTCTTTGCTCTTCCCTTTGACGTTTAATAAAGTTCCGATAACACTGTCACAAACATTTTTCTCAACGTGCATCACATCAATACAATGTCTAACATCAAGTTCACACCAATATGGGAGCTTAAAAAATATCGATCGTTTCTTCCAAATGTTCTTTGCAGAGGTACTTTTATGATGTTTTCCAAAGACAATGTCAATGTTTTTCACTTCGTTGTACACCTCTTCACCATTCCGGGGTCTGCACACAACCTCATCCTCAGCACTTCCATTAAATGCTTTTTTCAATCTACGATAAGGATGATTACGAGGAAGAAATTTTCGATGTCTTGTATATACTGTCTTCTGACCATGCTTCAACTGAAGGTAACTAGTGTTTTCTTCACATATGGGACATGCAAAATGACCTTTAACACTATAACCGCTCAAGTTTCCATATGCTGGGAAATCATTTATAGTGCAAAACAACATTGCACGCAAACGGAACTGTTCCTGAACATGTGAGTCAAACACGTCGATGCCTTCTTCCCACAACAATTTCAAATCATCAATTAAAGGTGCTAAGTAAACATCAATGTCATTTCCAGGTTGTCTAGGACCCGATATCATCATGGACAACATCACATATTTTCTCTTCATGCACAACGAAGGAGAAAGATTGTAAATCATCAACATAACTGGCCACGAACTGTGTTTGCTACTTAAGTTTCCATAAGGATTCATACCATCAGTTGCAAGTGCAAGCCTTAAGTTTCTTGGATCTGCACCAAATTCAGGGAATTTGTCATCAATCTTTTTCCATTGTGGAGAATCAGCAGGGTGTCGAAGAAGATTATCGCACTTTCTTTGGTCAGAGTGCCATTTAAGGTTCTTTGCATCTTCTTTAACAGAGAACATACGTTTGAACCTTGGTATTATAGGCAAATACCACATCACCTTAGCAGGTGCACCATCATTACCTTCATTACCAGTGACTCTGTCAGATTTCTTTTTAAAACGGGATAAACCACATGTTGGACAATACTTTAACGAAGCAAACTCCTTTGTGTACAAAACACAATCATTAGGACAAGCATGTATCTTTTGATATTCAAGACCCACTGGACATAAAATTATTTTCGCCTCGTAATTACGAATAGGTAGAGTATTATTTTCTGGAAGCATCTCCTTCAACAACTCCAACAACTCGGTGAAACTTTTATCGGTCCATCCATTCCTTGCTTTTAAACTAAACAACTTTAAAGTTGAAGACAGACATGTAAAGTTCGAGCATCCTGGGAACAACGGTTGCTCTGAATCATTAATAAGAGAATCATACAAATTAGCCCTTCCAAAATTTTCTTCACCGACATCACGTATCATGTCCTCTAAATGGTCACTCATCCATTCTTCCACATAATCTGTTCCTCGTGACGTGGTAGGCTGCTCCAGTAGTTCTCCATGCCAAGTCCAAACGGTATAAGTCCTCATTATGCCGTACATGAATAGATGGTCACGCACATTGCCTAAGTCTTGCCGTATTTGATTAAGACAACGCACACAAGGACAAAAATATGTCCCGTTGACAGACTTAGCATTTTGTTCAACGTATTGCAAGAACTTCGAAACACCTTTCTAATATTCTTCACTGATGCGACGTTCCTTCATCCAGCTTCGATCCATACTATGTTCGTAAAATCATCAGTTCAAGTGTTTTAACTCTCACAAGGTTAGGCCCTACCCATTCAAAAAAACTAATTTTCATAATTTGCTCAGCCACGTGCATTGAAGTCTACATCATAAAATTGATAAGATTTCGGCAGCATTTCGCATTGGTCTCTGAAATACACGAAATGAGAGTAGTCAACGATGACCACAATCAAATATGCATCCAGAGAACAACACAAGTACTGAACCGAAATTTTATCAATCTTATCCTTAAACTCCAATTGACATGGTATTGCAAATTATGGAAATTAATTTTTTCAAACTGTCCAATCGGACAATTCAAAATTTAACACAAACGATTAAAAAATTAATCGTTTGTCTTAAATTTCAAACGGGAACTAAGTGTCACTCAATGATTTGATACTTATAATAACACAACTAATACAGATATATTCAAAAGCCAATTACACAGTCACATTTTACAGTAAAAAACGTGCATTCATAAAACTCAATTACATGCATACAAAAAAATTTCTACCAACAAGCTAACCTGAAAAGTAGATTCGAAATGAAAAGGAGGAAAACGGAGGAGTGAACGGCCTAAAACGCAGTCCAAAAACAGTCAAAGAAGCCGCCCAAGAACACGCAAGAGTCTGCAAAAAAACCGAGGGAAAAAGATTTTTAATCGGTTCAAATTAAAGGTATTTCATCACAGAGCAATGTAATCGAATTGAAACTCAATTTAAACGGTCCAAATACGAGAAAACGCACCTGGAAATCAATGGCGCAGCAGCGTTTTGCGGAGGAAGACGATGAACAGTGTTTTCGCGTTTCCAAATGGTAACTGGTCACGTTCGCGGGAGCACACGTTTTATAATCTTAGACGTCCGACACTCTGGGGGACGGACGTTTATAATACTATAGACGTCCGTTTCGTCACTAATATGACGTCTTTGACGATTTAAAAATCATATTTCGCGGGTGGCTTTACACGTCCGTCCTGGGTTGCGGACGTCTATTGTACTCAACAACTGAACGTTTCAACTCCCCATGGCAGCCCATAAACGTCCGTCCTGGGAGGGCTCAGACGTCTATAATATTATAGACGTCCGTGCCCTCCAGACTGGACGTGTAAGGACCTGAAGAGAATTAAATACCCAACCACCCTGTCAGTACATTAAACGTCCGTCCTGGGAGGGCTCGGACGTCTATAATATTATAGACGTCCGTGCCCTCCAGACTGGACGTGTAAGGACCTGAAGAGAATTAAATACCCAACCACCCTGTCAGTACATTAAACGTCCGTGATGCGGGGACGGACGTCTATAATGGCTGCCATGGTACTTGAAAACGTTCAGCTTATAAACGTTCAGTTGTCAGCCTATTAAACGTCCGTCACCTAGGACGGACGTTCATAACCTTATGAACGTCCGTCACCGAGGACGGACGTTCATAACCTTACGAACGTCCGTCTCGGCCAGGAACGGACGTTCCCAAATGCACATGATTTTCACTGTTGAGCCTATTAAACGTTCGTCACCTAGGACGGACGTTCATAACATTATAAACGTCCGTCTCGGCCAGGGACGGACGTTCAAAAAGCTACACATGTCTTTGTTCAGCCTATTAAACGTCCGTCACCTAGGACGGACGTTCATAACCTTACGAACGTCCGTCTCGGCCAGGAACGGACGTTCCCAAATGCACATGATTTTCACTGTTGAGCCTATTAAACGTCCGTCACCTAGGACGGACGTTCATAACATTATAAACGTCCGTCTCGGCCAGGGACGGACGTTCAAAAAGCTACATGGTTTTCACTGTTCAGCCTATTAAACGTCCGTCACCTAGGACGGACGTTCATAACATTATAAACGTCCGTCTCGATAACGGACGGACGTTCAAAGGGCTGACACGTGTTCACTTGTTCAGCCTATTAAACGTCCGTCAGCTAGGACGGACGTACATTACATTATAAATGTCCGACTCGATTAGGGACGGACGTTCATAGGCTGACAGGGGTTCACTTGTTCACCCTAGTAAACGTCCGTCTGCCAATGCCGGACGTGTATAATATTATACACGTCCGGCTCGACCCAGGACGGACGTCTAGAGTTCCACTTATTTACTAATATGCCACCGGTCAATTATATACGTTGGGGCTTTAGTGGACGGACGTCTATTGGGAGACGTTAAAAGCCCTTTCTGCACTAGTGCAGGTAAGAGAGGTGAGCTAAAAAGCTGCTTAAGTACCAAGTCTTGCCTTGCCAGAAATGTCTTAGGCTACTAACTAATTACCCCTTAAACTAAAATTACCTTTAGAAACAAAGTACAAAACTTAAACAATTAAACAATAAAGGACTAGACTCTTCGGACTCTAATGTGAAAAGGCTTAGAGTTTAATCCCTTTTAGCCTAATTACCCCTAAACGTGAACACAAAATCAAACAAACAAAACACTTAAGAAACCAGCGGACTCTAATGACCCCTACGAGATACACAACTCAAGTCAATATTAAAGTCTACTCCTATGGTGAAGCTTGTAGCTTTGGCTAACAAGACACATTCACCTGTCTAGCTATGTTAAAGAAAATCAAAGCAATTAAGAAAAGTTGCCAAGAGTTTGAAAGAGCACCAAGGACTCTTCCAAAGAACTTGGACTTTAT
Source organism: Vigna nakashimae (assembly GCA_034642375.1). NCBI lineage: Eukaryota > Viridiplantae > Streptophyta > Magnoliopsida > Fabales > Fabaceae > Vigna > Vigna nakashimae. The sequence goes on along the minus strand of CM067758.1, from coordinate 43,620,217 downwards.
AAAAGGCCCTTTTACAAAACAAAAACTAAGGCTAACAGTAGGCTAACACAAGCCTATTACAAACAAATTGAAGGAAAACAATTACAAAAGCAACAATCCTATGCTACGGTCTTGTTCATCCTGCAGGAAAACCACGTGCCCAATCTGGCTTCTTGACATCTTAGTCTTGGTTCAACTTTGTTGCTTCTGGAATCAGTTGTCTTGAATCTTCTTGCCATGCCCATCCTACAATCACACATGAACAAAACTGCTATGAGTATTCACTTAGTTAAAACAGATTGCAAAAGAAGATATAGGGTAGTAATAACTTCCCTTTCTCTTGGCTGCACAAGCTTTCCAAGCTTTCCACTAAGATTTTGCTGCTGCTCAATAAATGGTCTCAACTTATACTGCACAAACAATTCCAAATAAATCACCAGATTAAACAATTATAATCCCAACGATTGCAGGCCATACAAAACAATTTAAGGATATCAAAAGCAGTTTGAGATAAAAGAACTCCTTCAGCTCAGATGGATGCTACTGGTTGCTCAAGCTATACTCATGCTCATTCTAAACTAATCTCAACTTCTATTGGATACCCTGCACTGGTTCATTTCTGCATACAAAATCAAACCCAAATCCAGTAAATACAAATAAGAATGGACATTAACCAGATGCAATGGGTGTAATTCAAAGCTGAACTAAACTGATTTAAACAACCATTCAATTCTAATTTAAAATCTGATAAATCCAATGGGTAAAAAGAATGATGTGCTTAATTCAACCACAACGTCAGAATTGGAAATTAAGTGCTTTAGTCACTTCTTAAAATTGAATGATGCTTTGGCAGTTAAAAAAAGTTCATGCACAAGCCTAATTACTCCAAGCAAATCAATTCATGCATAAATCAGTCCATGAACAACTAACTAGGTGGCATGCAAGGGTATGCAATCAATCAATTTGAACAAAACTGAAATCTGCATGTGATTAATACCAGGAAACTATTTTCTATATGCATTTGGAAAAATGATCTCAACAAAGAAAGAATAATGTTGCTAATAAGGACTCAACAGATTTCAACAATTGTAATCAAACCATGAAATCAGTAATCACATTCAGAACATTTAATATCTCAATGATTTCAGCAAGCAGTTTATAATCTAAAATGAATGCAAGAGCAAATTAAAATGAAAACAATCACAATTGCTCTAGTTTGATCACTCAAACTCCTTTTCCCTGCACAATGAACAATCACAAATAGTTATACTAACAATGAATTCTCTATTTCAAAGTACCAAGGAATTAGGCCAAGTTTGCCTCACTAAACTCACTACACTCAGGCTTCTCTTTTGAAATTTAAAGCACATAAATGAAAAGGTTTGGAAGGGAGATTCTCCCTTGGCAGTTCAAGGCTTGAGAGTCTTTTAGACCACCACCACCTAAGATGCTACCAAGCACACAAACCTTCTTTCAAATTCCAGAAACCAAAGTGTAAAAACTTCTCATTTCAGAAAAAAGCTAGGCTAAACAGAGTAATGGACAATACAAGAAAACCACCAAGAATGTAAGCACCAGATAATGAAACTGACAACACAATAGAGAAACTGACTCAAGATTAGATTATGAAAGCAAACAAAGCTCAAATTAGAACAGCTGAACAGATTTTACATGTAATGTAGACAAAACTAAGACAGCCAACAAGTGACAAACAAGAAACAAAGTAATGAATAAGGTGAGCACACAAACAGGATCCTAAGATCAGTTCTAGAGTAGATGTTAAAAGCAATAAAAAAAAACCAAACAAGTTGCATTTGCACCAAATTCAAATTCAGTTCAGAATTGGTTGAAACTGTTCCATAAAATGCCTAAGAGAAAAGGCTTTTCTAATGCATTAGCTTTCATAAAAGTCAATTGCACTGGTCTATCAGCTTTTTAGAACTATATAATGTTTCTTTTGAATTGTTTTACATGTAAACAGAATGACCAAGCTTTTGCTGCAATGACAACTCAATTTTAAATGCACCAATTCCACAAATTTCAGAAAAGGCAAACAACTAGCAACTTGTGAATGAAAAATGCCAAAAGTTTGGTGGTTTAAAGAGTGAAACAGCAGCTCAAACTTGAACAAGACACTAAATGAACAATGAAAGATGTTTAGCAATGATCTATGTGCTAAACCAGATTTGAAACAAAAATAACTAGACTCAAGCAAAGCAATGCAGATCGGCCAACTGCAAATGAGACTTTATTGGAGTTTTCTCAGTGCAACCAAGCTTTGCCAAAGCAATTCATTGCTTATATAGTATGCACACGGTACTGGCTCAATCAATCAGATGCATCTCAATGCCAAATTCTCAGTCAAGTGCAGAAATAACCAGAAACAAATTAGGCACTAAATTAGTGTTGTAAACCAATGCAAAGTTATCAACAAACATTAACAGATTCAAAAAAAACATGAGATTCATTATTTCTACCACTGAAATCTGCCACCAAGCTCATTAATCCAATGTCATAGCGTATATATGGTGAGCATAACTTACTCAGTGCAGGCAACTCAAATGAATCACAAAACATAAGCAACAACATAAATTAAATTGCAGCAGAATTTAAATCACGTCAGTAAACAGAATAGTAAAATAGCATTGAAAATTCAGTAAGAGAAAACTAAATCAAACTTTTCATTGCATTAAAATTCATTATAATAGAGAAAATAAAATAGGAACCTAACGTGTACAACCGCTCAACCGTAGCCTTCCATTCTCAGTCACAAACTCCTACTGTTCCAGCCTCTCCTGCTCAGGACCAGCAACTACTGTCCAACGTTCTACTGCTGGAGCGTCCCATCTTGGAGCACACCTCATTGCTCTCTCTATCAAGCTACCTACATTCATTTCTCTATAACTACACTACTCCTACACTACTGGCCTCGGTGGCTGCTCCAACACGTCCCAGCCCACTCTCTTCTTCATTCTCCAAGGGTTTTTAACACCGTGTGCCCTCCGTGTGCAAGCAGTCTGATGGGCCGTGAAGGCTGCTGGACGCCACTTCACTTCTTGCTGGACACACCCCTTGCTTCTGTGTTGGGTTGTGGAGCTTGCTGGATGCGTGAAGCTCTATTTTTCTTCTGCACCCCGCTGCTACCATTCACCTCTGGATACGAAGCTGCTCCTCTTGGACCGTGTTTCTGTCCAAGCTACTGGACGCTCCCCATGTGCTATTGTGTGCTTCAAATTAATTTGTCCATGGGCCCCTTGTGTGGAGTGCTGCTGTCCTGGACGTGTGTCTGTGGAGTGTGCTGGACCGTGAATGAAGCCCACGTGGAGCATTACCATCTGCACATCCTCTCCAATGTGATGTTGGCAACACCTACAGCTTTCTCCTTTTTATTCATTCAAAATCCAACACCGTGGGTGCCACTTCTTCTGCTTTCGCGCTTCTTTCTTCTCTCCACATCAGCCTTTCCCGTGAAGCCCATGCCTCCCCTTTTGAATCAACGCTGCTGCCTCCTCAGCGTGGCTGCTCCTACTGGACGTGGTAGTGTGTCCATAGCTGCTAGATGCTTCTCGTGAACATGGACGTTCACTTCTAATCATCATTGGGCTTTCTTCTCCCATGAAAGACTGTGAGTTGCTTGGACGCTGGATTTCTCTTTTTTTTTTGCCACCACATGCTTGCTGGACCATCTTTGTGTTGCTGCTGTGTTGCTGGACGGCCAAGTGCAGCCCAATGAATTTGATTTTTCTCCCAGCACCTCCTTTTCCAAGCCAACGTGCAGCTACCTTCTTCTTTTCTCCAACGTGCAGCGTTGGACATGTGCTGCTGTGTGCTACCAAACCAATTCCTAATTCAACAATTTCTTCCATGTGAAGGGCTCTGGATGCGTCACTTCATCATAGGCCGTGTGGTGTGCATGTCTTCTCCTTCCTTGGGCCATGTGCTGCTGGACCAAGGATTGCTGGATGAAGCCCCTTCTGTTGTGTTGGACCATGCCCTGCTGCCCATTTCTCTCCAGGACGTCACCATGCAGCTTCAATTCCCCTTCACGTGTTGCTTTCTTCCCTTGATGGACTAGGCCGTGATGTCTGGCCTTTTCCAATGTTATAGCGCCACTCTTTTAAAAGCCCAAGAATTCCTTTGTCCATTGTGGGTCGTGGCTTCACTCTTTGATGCTTGCTAAAATAAATTTTCCATGGGCCCAAGCCATGTGTAACTTGCTGCTGGTTCCATGTGTGCATCATACAATTTTCAATTAGAAATTTAATATTTGTTGGCTTCTTTCCTTGTGCAAAGTGAAAAAAAATTTCACTTTTGTTTCTCATTTTAGTTTAAATTGTAATTGATGAGAAATTTCTCTTTCAGTTCCAAAATATTATCCAACAATTTCCCTACAATTAATAATGCAAATAATTAGTCTCAAATAATTCAAATTAATTAAAATAAGAATTTCTGATCAAATTGAGCACAATTAGGAAAAATGGGAAAATACTGGACATTTAAGTATAATTCCCTGATTAATTCTAGCACAATAAACTAAGTGAAGTGAAGAAAATATTGACTCATCATGTTGGTATCAAGAGCATGAATGATGTAGGCCATTCTACTCTTTATTTCTTGATCTAAGAGCATTTTCTAAGCTAATTATTGTCTTTATAGATCATGCATTTAAAATGTTTTAATAAAAGTTTACCATAATTCAATTTTACTAAATTTGTTATATTTTGCATAATTTTAGCATCAAAGCATACATTCATTCGTCTATATTGCCTTTTATATTCTAGGAGAAAGGTAATCCGAGATTATTTAAATAGGCCAAATTGATGGAAATCAAGGCCAAATTATGTGTAACCTACCTTCACTTTTCTAGAAAGCCAAGTTAGAGAAGATCAAATCTTTCACCAAAAGCATGAGGCCTAACTTTTCTTGTGCCATTCGTTAGAGATGTAAATGACCAATAACTTATGAAGATTGTGAATAAATCAAATTAGTTACTAGAAGCCAATTTAGATAAATTAAAGGCCAACCAAATTTCAAGAATTAAATTCAATATATTTCATAAATAATTCAAATTAGGAAGATTTTGAATCAATCAAATTAATTATTGGAAGCCACTTTAGCTAAATTAAAGGCCAACAAAATTTTAATAATTAAATGCAATATATTATGTGGATCATTTAAATGAGAAAAATGTTCAATTGCTCCCATCAATTTGATTTGGTTGTAATTAATTCCAACCAAATCTCATTTCTTTCTCCCTTATTTTCTTCAATATAATTTTGAGTTATATTGTTAGTTTGAGTCAAATAACAAGAAACCTCTCGAAATTCTCGATTAGTTCTCTTATTGATATATTTTTTATATTTTATTTAATTTTCTAATTTTATATTATCCAAGTTGGTTTATTCACCCATACTCTTAGTCTAGTTTCTTTTAGCTACTTGTTTATCGATTTGATTTAAACCTAGTACTTGACTTTATTTTTTACCTTTTATTTCACAATTCCACCCAAAATTTTATTCAATCACAATTTCTCCAATTCATTCATGCAACACTTGTATATTCGAGTCATTCACCATCACTTTAATACAGTGCAATCATTATAGAATTGACATTTAATTTATTTATTTATTTAGGGTTTAATTGATTCGGAGGTCCCTGTTTTTGCATCAATTAGGTCCTCGTATTTTGAAAGTGCTCATTTTGGTTCTTATTTATGTAAAATTGAGCCAATAATACCCTTGTCGTTAATTGGTGTGGACGGCGTTAAATTTTTTGCATTGTGGCATGCTGATGTAGCATTTACTAACCATGTAGCACAGTAACAACTCATTACGTGGAATTATTTTATTTTAAATTTAAAATAAATTATATTTACTAAATATAGTCCTCGTAAATGAAGAGATTTTAAAGCTCATAAATGTCTTAATATTCTAAATTGAACCATAAACAAATTCTCTATATTTTTGTTTCCACAATCAATCAACTGCACAATCAACTCCACAATCTCATCATATAGAGAAGAAGAAAACCTAAAAATGGTTGAATAGCCCTCTTCCGTCGACGCCCTCGCCCTCTTCCGTCACGCCGCCGCCCCACACACCACTTCCCACCTCTCCTCCACCTCGTGAATCGCCTTCCTCTTCCTCACTCTCTCCCCTCTCTGGGAAACCTTCTTCTCACCCTCCCACACCTAGCTCTTTAACATCTGCATCCACGCCTACCCCCCAATCCAACCGCCTAGTGCACCTCCCATGCCTTACAGTCTTACAATGTTTTCTTCTTATGGCTTTGGCTTCTGGGTTTATGAACTTTTAGTGTGTTTTTATTGATGAGAAAGAAGTGGAAAAAAGGAGCCAATTTTTCTTCAAGGATAATTTATCTCTCACTGGTGAATAGGTTGATTTATCTTTGCACTGGATTATTCAATTCCTTTGGTGGTTTTGACTTCTAGACATCACTATTGTGGTCACCAAGTCTTCACGCACGCCACATGTTTGTAAATTTGTCTCAATGGTACTATCCTCTCTCTACTACCACCCTATTCCTTACACTATAATAACCCAATGGCACACAACACCTTTCTTATTCTCTTTCTCCATCTCTTCCACCTTCAGATTCTCCTCCACTCTCTCATCCTCCACTTCTGCCACTCACCACCCTCTTCCCCTCGACTTCTTCCCCTCCGAACTCCTCGACCTCCTCTACTGCCAACACTGTGTAATGTTTCTAAGCTGGTTTTGAGTAAACTCAGAAGACTCTGCTTCAGGTGTTGCCCATAGTGCTTCACCGCTAACAATTTGTCGATTCCACCAAACAATCACCGATAGATGACGCCAAAATCGTAAAATCAAACTTCATACAGAACTAATTTCTCACTATAACCCTATTTTCGCCCAATATTGAACCAGAACGAATCCATGAAAAACCCTATTTTCCCTAATTTTGTCGCACACTCAAAATCTGACCCCAAAATACCAAACTTAATCTTAATATGTTTTAATTTCATTTCCAGAAATAAATATAACGTTTTGTTTTTATTAAATTTACTATATTTTAAAGTATTTAAAAATTTAAAATCAAATAAATCTACATAATGAGTTGTTACTGTACCGCGTCGTTATTAAATGCTACCTTAGCATGCCACTAACGCAAAAAATTTAACGCCGTCCACAACAATTAAAGGCAAGGGCATTATTGACTCAATTTTACATAAATAGGAACCCAATTGAGCACTTTCAAAAAACAAGGATCTAATTGACGTAAATCTGCACAAATAGGGACCTCCGAATCTATTAAACCTTTATTTAGTATCTCATTCACTTTTTTAATTAACATTGTTCTACTTTTTTTTCACATGCATTCTTAGTTGAGTCTCAATAAAATTTCAACTAAATTTATATTTATATTTATTTTTTCATTTTTTATATTTAGGCGTTCATTCAAATACTTTCCAACATCTTCATCTATTTATGGGTTTTTGTTTCAATTTAACTGAACATTTTAGAACTTAACATTTTCATTTATTTTTTTTTGGTTTCATTCAATTTTTTGTAATCATTATCAATTTTTTTCATTTTTATTTTAAATTGTTTAAAACACTTGAGTTTTATTTATTTTAATAAATTCAAGTTATTTACATTTTAATTATTTTGTTTCAATTTATTTATCACTCTTTTGTTTTATAATTATAAAAAAATAAAAAAAATTTAAAATTTAAATTTCATAATGTGAGGGAGTATTACAGATGCCAAGCCCAGTGATAACAGTTGAAAAACTATTATTTTCAAGTTTAAAATTGATACCAAAAGACACCTTTAACACTTAGAAACTAGCTTGAAATCATGCTTTTATTCATATTTTCATAAATAAGAGAGCTGGACAGGTTTATGCTTGATTTCAGTGTTTTTGTGCAGGTTTTAAGGTGAATTTGGTGAAAGAAGTGAAGAAGGAGAGAGATGGAATCAGAAAAGACACCTAAAAGTGCAAAAGAAGAAGCCGCAACTGCCGCTCAGCGGTAAACTGCCTTTGAAGGAGGATCTTAGATGCTCAGGCTACCTCTTCACCTTTCTAGGGTTTTATCTTTCATTCTTCCTTTATTATTCATCTAGTTTCACCATGAATGTGATGAACTAAACCTTGTATTATTGTTGGGGAATCAATGTAGTCTTGTGAAACTCTCATATATGGAATTTGTGTTTACATCTTATTTTAAGACCTATGCTTTCTTTCATCATTAGTTAGGGTTTTTCCTCTTTTCTCAATGCTTGCTTTGTTTAACTCATTCAATGCACGATTATTGACTTTGTCGATACGGGAACGTACGGGGAAGTCTAGATCCGGAGAATTTCTCCCAATAGTATATTGCTTGTTGTTAAGCTCCTGCACTCAAAGAACTAATTATTAGGAATGCTAGGAATTATATGAACTCGTAATTAGGGATAGGCCTTCTTGCAAGGTAATTTAGAGAGTGACATTAACAATGATGAAAAGAATGTTGAATTCCTAAAATATATGAGAGTGGATAAGATGAACTTGATAACCCCAACAACATACTCATCCATATATTCTATTGAAGTGTTTGTATTTTGTTTTAGCCATTGATCAAAACTCATGCATACATGTTTATTTTCTGTTTTGCATATTAAACTCCACTTATTTCGTTCTTAAGTCTTAGCTAATCAATGAATCACATAACTAAACTAGGTCGTGAGTCCTTTGGGAGAACGATACTTGGTCTTACGGAGTTTATTACTTGAAACGATTCAGTCACACTTGCCGATTGTTAAACAAGTTTGTGGCGCCGTATTTCGGTGTTCATAAATTTGTCATCACCCAGCCACCCTCAAAGAAGTCCAAAGGCTCGTCGGTTGGCTTACAGCGTTGTCACGATTCATCCCAAAGTTGGCCGAGAGAGTCAAACCCATCCTACGGAAGATGAAGAAGGGAGCCGACTCCGAATGGGACGCCGAGTGCAAACAAGCCTTTCAGGATGTCAAGACCATCCTGCTTCATCCACCCGTAATGAACCGCCCGGTGCCGAGGGAAGATCTACATGTTTTCCTGGGCGTGTCGGAGTCGGCCATCAGCGTCGTGTTGACGTAGGAGCGGCCCTAGCCAAGATGGTGTACTTTGTTAGCTGCACCCTCCTGGATGCAAAAACCCGCTATCAGCAAGTGGAGAAGGTAGCCTTGGGTTTGCTAAACGCGTCAAGGAGGCTCCGGTCGTATTTCCAAGGTCACCAGGTGAACGTTAGGACTGATTTCCCCATTTCAAAAATCCTTAGGAAACCGGACTTGGCGGGGCGCATGGTAGCATGAGCAGTAGAGCTGTTAGAGTTCGGCCTGCGATACGAACCGAGGAGGTCGGTCAAAGGCCAACACTTAGTGGATTTCGCGGCCGAGTTACCCCCCATCAACCAGGACGAATAGAGTTTATACATGGACGGGGCATCTGGTAGGTCGATAAGCGGGGCCGGTGTGGTATTGGAGGCCCCAACGGATTCCTGTTGGAGCATTCCTTGATATTCAAATTCAAGGTCTCCAACAATCAAGCCGAATACGAAGCCTTGGTCGCCGGACTAGGTCATTCGACAAAGTCGACATCCAACACATCCCGAGGGAAGAGAATACCCGGACAAATATGCTATCCAAGCTCAGCTCTAAAAAAGAGAAGGGGTAGTTAACGACTGCCGTACGACAAGTACTGCTCCAACCCTCAATCGAGTGCTTGGCAGTCTCAAGCGAGGAAAAGGACTGGCGGTCTGAGATCAAAATAATTTCCCGGCAGGATGACAGAGGACCAATCAAACAAAGCGAAGCAAAGAGGATTTCCCGCTACCTGCTGATGGGGACAATTTGTACAGAAGGGGGTTATCCACCCCCCTCCTCAAATGCCTGGGGAAGGAAGAAGCACGCTATGTAATGGACGAGCTCCACAACGACATCTGTGGTTTCCAAACCGGTGGACGGACCCTGAAAGCCCAGGTGCTGAGGGCGGGGTATTACTGGTCGACTATAGAAGCAGATGCCAAGGCGTTCGTCCAAAAATGCCTCAGCTGCCAAGCGCACGCCAACAACACCCACCTGCCGCCTCATACCTTGCACACGATAACGTCACCATGGTCGTTCGCTCAATGGGGCATGGACATTGTAGGACTATTCCCCGTTGGCCGGGCCCAGAAGAGTTCCTCTTGGTGGCTGTGGACTATTTCACCAAATGGGTAGAGATCGAGCCTCCCTCAGACGATCATCACGGATAACGACCGACAGTTTATCGTCAAGAAGCTGGCCGAATTTTTTAAGGGTTTGGGGATTAAACACGTCACCAGCTCAGTGGAGCACCCCCAAATGAACGGTCAGGTGGAAGCGATGAATAAGACCATGGTCGCCGAGTTGAAGCGGCGATTAGGGGAGAGAAAAGGGGCTTGGGTCGACGAGCTGCCTGAAGTCCTTTGGGCTTACCGATGCATGCGTCATGGGACGACCAGGGAGACTCCCTTTAACCTGACGTACGGCACTGACGCCATGTTACCAGTCGAGCTGGGGGAGCCCTCGTTACGATGACAGGTCCAAGACTTACAGCTGAACGACCAAGAGCTAAGAATCGAGCTAGATTCTCTAAAGGAGCGCCGAGACCGGGCGACCTTAAGGGCTGAAGCATGCAAGCGCATGGTGGAGAGGAAGTATAACTCCAAGGTGCAACCAAGGAGCTTTCAGGAGGGAGATCTGGTATGGAGGAAAGTTGGAGAGGCTCGCCGGGTGACAATGCACGGCAAGTTGGCAACAAAATGGGAGGGACCCCTCCAGGTGATTGAAGCACTCGGGAATGGAGCGTATAGACTACAACACACAAACGGACGACCGATTCCAAACACTTGGAATGCTACGCATTTGAAGTTTTATTTCAGTTGAATTATTCTTAGAATTGTATTTTCATTTCTCAATTATTAATTTAATGACAGGACATCCGCTTTCCCTCAAGATTAATCTCAAATAAACACAAAAGAAAGCACAAGTTGATGAACGGAGAGTTCCCCCAGGAACCACTGTCAACGTGGCCGGACGGTGAACGGAGAGTTCTTTCCGAAGAACCACTGCCATCCGAGCCTTCAAAAGTCCAAGTTGATGAATGGAGAGTTCCCCCGGGAACCACTGTCAACTTGGCCGGATGGTAAACGCAGACTTCTTTCCGAAGAACCACTGTCGTCTAAGCCTTCAAAAGTCCAAGTTGATGAACTGAGAGTTCCTCCGGGAACCACTGTCAACTTGGTCGGACGGTGAACGGAGAGTTCTTTCCGAAGAACCACTGCCACCCTAGCCTTCAAAAGTCCAAGTTGATGAACGTAGAGTTCCCCTAGGAACCACTATCAACTTGGCCAGACGGTGAACAGAGGGTTCTTTCTGAAGAACCACTACCGATCGAGTTCCCTCGAAGCGAAATTAAATCTAACCATGCAGAAATAAAATGACGAGATGAATGAAAGAGTTGTATTCATTAAGGCATCAAAAAATGTTTACAAAAGGATGACCCAGCCAACACTTTGACAACCCAAAATGTTGGACGGGCGGTGATGAATCAATATTTTATTGATTTCACTTAGTTTATTGTACCGGATTTAATCAAGGAATTGTGCTTGAATGTACAGTATTATCCTATTTTTCCTAATTGTGCTAAATTTGATTGGAAATTCTTATTTTAACTAATTTGAATTATCTGAGCTAATTATTTTACAAGGAAAATTTGGAGATACAATTTGGGACATATGAAGGTTAAATGAGAGATGGCAATTGAGCCCAATGCATCTCAGTGATTTCAATTTTCGCACAGTGCTGCGTGAATGTTGTGTCAACTTGTGTGTCCTCATTTGAGTTCAATTCTTATCCGTTTTCCATGCAATTTTTTTTCATAGTTTCGTCTAGATGTCTATTTTCACGTATAGTTTTTACTTTGTTCAAATTAGTTCTGTACTGTTCCCAGTAAATTTTTTACTCCCCCATGTCAGTCCATTGATTACTGTTTGAGTGTTCTAATATGTTTGCATTGTTTGCTTGCTGTTTAGTACTTGTGGTGGCTGGAATTTATCATTGGACAATGCATCTCATGGCCACAAAAAGAAATTAAATGTGGTTCTAGACTCTTAATTGGTTGCAAGGAGGTCCAAATTGTTTTGAGTTGAACAAAACTACACATCCAGAAGATTGAAGAAATGAAGTGCAGCTGCCAAATATTTCAACTGTCACAGGCTGCATGGGCTGCATTTAAATTGGAATGTAGCTGGTCTAGCACATGATGGGAGGCAATTAATTAGGAGGTTCTTGGAAGAGGTTGCACGTGAGGAGCAGGTCCAGCAAAGCAAAGAAGCTGCCACGTGAAATAATAGAGGGCCCATGAGAAGGGATTTTTGGACAGCAGCACATGGAAATGAATAACATCCGCACGTTCTTTTCTTTTTCTTTTGGAAAATAGCAAGCTTCACGGCCCATGGGAAATTGATTTTGAAGCCCCAGCTGCCACTTGGGAAAAAGCACACGGACACTGGATGAATGAGGGGGTGTTAAAAGCAAAGCGTTCCAGCACACTTGGAGGGCTCCAGCGGACTCTCTCTAGGGGATTCACTGCTTATTTTTAAGGGTATATGAGTGATTGAAAGGGAGGCAGTAGCCACGACCTAGACAGTTGACATTTAGCTTAAAAAAAGGAGAGAACCAGCAGCCACCGAGAGGATTTTTTTGGGGTGTGAAGTGTTGTTTTATCCTGGAGCTGGAAGTAGCGTAGAGGATGGTCCAGCCGTCACCTATGTTGGAGGATTTTCTTTAGCTTAAAAAGAGGGGAGAGCTGGAGAAAGAAAAGACATAGAGATGGAAGGTTGTTTTTTTTCTTAATTTAATCGTTGCTTTTTAATTCAAGAAAAATAAATTTATGCTTTAGTAATTTCATGTCCAAGTTATAGGTGCTTATGTTGAACGTTGTTTTTTTTATTCACGTCAAAGCTTTCTTATTTCTATATTGCACTTTAGTTTTCACACACACATTTCCATTTTTTTTACTCTCGGTCACGGGAATGGATGGGATTCATAGTGAGTGAGGATGCACGGTGCTTCAATTGCTTTGGGAATGCATTTACTTTGTTTGATTGAGGGGTGTTGATTTACTTTCTTGGAAGGAAGCACAATTTTATTTTCTCTCTTTGGAATCTCTCGGTTTGCATGATTGTCTTTTGTTTTCCTTTAGCTCTAAAAAGGTCTCTTTATATTGTGTTGATGCTTGAATCGGTGGTGATTTTGTTTTACAATTTCCAAGCTTCATTCTAATGTGCATTTAATTGGTTAATTCAACATTTCAAGTTAAGGGCATTGTGTGTTCTATCATTTATTTCTTGCATGTTAACTAGTTCACACATCTTGCTTTAGGACTATTCAGTTTAATGTTTTCATCCCCTTTGAGTGTTTTCAATTATGTTTGGTTGTATTTAATTTCCAGCTTTAATTTAGTTTATTTCTAATCACAAGAACACCTTCAAACCCCCCTACTTCGTGTTTTGACCTATTGACTGAACCACATTTGGTCCTTGAGAGACGACCTAGGAGTCACTTCCTAGCACTGTACTGCATTCTTTTATGCACAACTTTTGTGGAAGGTGCGACCCTCTCAACAAAATTAAATCTAACCATGCAGAAATAAAATGACGAGATGAATGAAAGAGTTGTATTCATTAAGGCATCAAAAAATGTTTACAAAAGGATGGCCCAGCCAACACTTTGACAACCCAAAATGTTAGACGGGCGGCCTCTAGAATACATGTAGCAAAAAATCTAAGTATAAAAAAAAAAAAAATCCTAAGCGTCGTCACCATCCTCTTCGCCATCACCTTCAGCCTCTGCTGCCTCGGCGGCTCTCGTGGCGCCAGAGGGCCCGTCAGTAACCGGCCCCTCTTCGTCAACCATGGAGTTGAGGTTAACCAGGACGCCATCGAAAACATCCTTCTCGATGTCGAAGCCCAAGGCAAGCGGCTCCTGTATGCTGGCCAGGACGGACGCTTGAAGGAGGGTTTGTTGAAACCCTCCTCATGTTCAAAGACGATGCCCGCCTCTAACTCAGTTATCCTCTCCCTCGCCTTGGAAAGGGCGCTGGTCAGAGCTTGATTTGTGTTGAGGAGTGATAACAGTTGAAAAACTGTTATTTTCATGCTTAAAATTGACACTGAAAGCAACCTTTATACTTAGAAACTAGCTTGAAATCATGTTTTTATTCATATTTTCAGAAATAAGAGAGCTGGACAGGTTTATGCTTGATTTCACTGTTTTTGTGCAAATTTTAAGGTGAATTTGGTGAAAGAAGTGAAGAAGGAGAGAGATGGAATCAGAAAAGACACAAAAAAGTGCAAAAGGAGAAGCCGCAACTGCCGCTCAGCGACAGTTTACCGCTGAGCGACACTTAGGAGTTCACGGGAGATCCGCTGAGGTACAAAATGGCCGCTGAGGGGAAGAAACAACTCACGCACTTACCGCTGAGCGGCACTCTACCGCTGAGCGGCACACTTATGGGCTTGGGCTTGAATTTTCTGTAATTTTAGAATAGTATATAAGCTTTAGGACGTCCTAGGGTTTGTATCTTTGGCAGAAACGAAGCAAACACTCTCTCTTCCACCCCTTTGAAGGAGGATCTTGGATGCTCAGGCTACCTCTTCACCTTTTTAGGGTTTTATCTGTCATTCTTTCATTATTGTTCATCTAGCTTCACCATGAATATGGTGAACTAAACCTTGTATTGTTGTTCAGGAATCAATGTAGTCTTGTGAAACTCTCATATATGGAATTTGTGATTATATCTTATATTTAAGACCTATGCTTTGTTTCATCATTAGTTAGGGTTTTTCCTCTTTGCTCAATGCTTGCTTTGTTTAACTCATTCAATGCATGATTATTGGTTTTGTCGATACGGGAACGTACGGGGAAGTCTAGATCCGGGGAATTACTCCCAATATTATATTGGTTGTCGTTAAGCTCCTGTGCTAAAAGAACTAATTATTAGGAATGCTAGGAATTGTATGAACTCGTAATTAGGGATAGACCTTCTTGTCAAGGTAATTTAGAGAGTGGCATTAACAATGATGAATTGAATGTTGAATTCCTAAAATATATGAGAGTGGATAAGATGAAATTGATAAACCCCAACAGCATACTCATCCATATATTCCATTGAAAGTGCTTGTATTTTGTTTTAGCCATTGATTAAAACTTATGCATACATGTTTATTTTCTGTTTTGCATATTAAACTCCAATTATTTTCGTTCTTAAGTCTTAGCTAATCAACAAATCACATAACTAAACTAGGCCGTGAGTCCTTTGGGAGAACGATACTTAGTCTTATCGAGTTTATTACTTGAAACGATTCGGTCATACTTGTCGATTGTTCAACAAGTTTGTGACATCATATTTTGGTGATCATAAATTTGTCATCAAGTTTTTGGCGCCGTTGCCGGGGACTCGTGGTTTAACTGGTTAATTTGTGTGATTATTGATTATCTTTGACTTTAATTTTGAATTTCTGTTTTTATTTTCTGTTTTTATTTTTTGGTTTTTATTTTATTTTATTTTATTTTATTTTTATTTTATTCTCTGAATCTTATATCTTCTCCTATATCTTTTTGAGCTAACCAATTTTTTAGGGTTTTATTTTCTTGTGCATGCAGGAAGCAATTAGAACAAGGAGCAAGAAAACAACAGAACCTCTTCTTGAAGGTCTAGACGAGAGTAGACGGAGGAGAAGAATCCGAACATCTAGAGAACTTTTCCCTCCTCCGGAAACTCTGTTACAATCATCACCACAAGGTTCTGTTCATAGCACAGAAAAAATGGAGAACAACAACATCAGAAGAACTCTTGCTGACTACACCAATATAGCTGGTCCTCAGCACTTTAACAGTATAGCTAGACCTAGAGTCAATGCAGCTAATATGGAGGTCAAACCATCACTGATCCAACTGGTAAAAAGCAACCAATTCAATGGGTTATCTCATGAAAGCCCATATGAGCACCTCACTACATTCAATGAGATTTGCAACACAGTAAAGATTAATGGGGTGCCAGATGAAGCGATCAAACTTAGCTTGTTTCATTTCTCATTGGGAGGCAATGCTAAGCTTTGGTTAAACTCTTTCCCAGAACGAAGTTTCACAGAGTGGGAAGCAGTAGTAACGAAGTTTTTAAACAAGTACTTCCCACAATCAAAGGTGACAAAAGGCAACCAAGAGATTTCTTCATTTAGGCAAGGCATGGAAGAATCACTGGGGCATGCATGGGACAGATACAAAAGCTTGCTAAGAAAAACACCCACGCATGGCTTTGAAGAAGAGGAAGTAGTCATAGCTTTCCTTGGAGGGCTTGGTTCACAAACCAAGATGATGCTTGATGCCTCAGCAGGAGGCAATATTAAATGGAAAACTCTAGAGGAAGCAACAGAGATTATAGAAAACATGGCTACTAGTGATAATGAGCTTAACAGTGAAAGAGGAGCTCCTATGCAACAGAAAGGAGTTCTCCAATTACAAACACATGATGCCTTGCTTGCACAAAACAAGATTCTAACTCAACAACTGGAGACTCTTACTAAAACTCTTGCACAGTTACCCAAAGAGTTGAAGACTGCTGCATAGGTACAATCTCAGTTGTGCGAATTATGTGGAGGCGACCATATCAATGGTCAATGTTCCTTTCCAGTAGAAGCCGTAGAGGACGTGAACTACATGACCAATCAATACCGTCAAGGGAGCTACAATCAAGGGTGGAAACCACACCCAAGCATTGGTCAAGGGCAAACTGGGCAAGCTGGTCAATTTAATAAGCAGCAGCAGCAACCCACCTTATGGCAACAGTTTTCTATGCTTAATGAAAGGTCCATGAGGATAGAGGAAACTCTTAATAATTTCATACAGAAAACTGAGTCTACCCAGAAGAGCACTGAAGCTACTATCAAAAATTTGGAGATTCAGATGGGGCAAATCACCAAGCAGGTGGAAGAAAGGCCAAATGGAAATTTTGGGGCTAATACTGAGGTTAACCCCAGAGAAGAATGCAAGGTGGTAGAGAGTGCTGAAGATGAGATAGTTGAGTTAGAAACAGAAGAGAAAAGAGAAGTAGAGAGCAAAAATACTTCTCCTGTTCCAATACATCAAGGGAAACAACTGGACTTCACAGAATTATTCAAGATGGTGGATAATGATGCACCTTGGGAGCAGATTCTACAACAAATTACAGTTTACACTAAAACTAATGAAGACGTCTCTACTAAGAAAAGACGTAGAGATGATGAGGCAAAGGAGTGTATAACTGTTAAAAAAGAGCCATTCCCTCCAAAAGCGACAAATCTAGGAGGCTTTTCTATCCCTTGTTCCATAGGGAAGAAAAAGATTAAAAAAGCTCTTCTTGATTTAGGTTCAAGTGTTAACTTGATACCTTACTCTTTACTGGAGCAAATCGGCGATTTCAAGTTGAAACCTGTAAAGGTTAATTTAATAATGGTCGATGGATCTTCAAAGGAACCATGTGAGATTGCGAAGGACATTATAGTTTGTGTTGGAAAACTCCAGTTCTTGGCAGACTTTGTGGTGATGAGGATGGAGACAGAGAAGATACCTATCGTACTTGGAAGACCGTTCATGAAAACGACCAAAGCTATCATTGATGTTAATGAAGGTATAGTGGTGCTTCAGGACAGAGAGGAGAGAGTTGTTGTAGATGTCTTTCAAGATGAGAGGAAAACAAAGGAGGAAGAAGCTAGTTATAAAGCTGCATTTGAAGATGCACACATGACTAGCCATCAAAATGAAAAGCCCAAGGTCACAGGTAACCATTGTTTGTTGTTTCAGGTGCATAAAGGAAAGAAGATTGGAAGAGGAGGAACAATTCCTGGTGACTGGAAGAAAGGAAGACCCCAACTTGGTACACCTGTGAGAATCAAAAACAAGTTGTGGGTTGTGAAAGGCTTTAAAGAGAAGGAGATGATAGAGATAGAGTCTCCACATTTTAGAAGAACCAAAACAGTGCACTAGAAACAGCTGAGGAGTTGGCTGGATGACAAGATCAACTATGAAGAAGGAACCTGAGCTTTACTGGGTCAAGCTAATGACGTTGAAAGAGCGCTTGCTGGGAGGCAACCCAGTTGCTTTAAAAACTTTTAATTTTATTTTGGTCTGTAATTTTTAAATCTGTTGAACATTATTTTGTAAATATTTTGTGGATATGGCATCTACTGAAGGATGCTAAGTGTGTAACACCTACTGATGGGTGTTGGTGAGAAAATTTTGCACCTACTGATGGGTGTTGGTGAGTTTGTAACACCTACTGATGGGTGTTGCTAAGTTTGCACCTACTGATGGGTGTTGGTGGATTTTGGGTCAGGCTCGTGACGTTAAACAAGCGCTACCTGAGAGGCAACCCAGTTGATTGATTGTTTTTGTTTGTTTCATTTTAGTTGCATAATAGGGTTTGCATAAGTTCTGAACATTGAATTGCAGGGAACCAGTGAGGGGCATGTCTAGGAGGCACGTAGGTTAAGAAAAGAAGAAGAAGAGCACTTCATGAAAGTGCCGCTGAGCAGCAACTTACCGCTGAGCGGTACTCTCGCAGAATGGGCTTTAGTTCCCCTTAGCGGGACCCGAGCCCATTAGGGTATTTTTATACCCTAAGCTGTGCTTTAGTTTCTCTTTTCAGACTTTTCTCTGCACACACACTCCTACATACCTTTTCAAAGGATCTCTACATATTTTCCCTCTTCCCTCTTGAGAAAATCTCCCTTTCACTCACTTTCTCACTAGTTTTCCATCTAAGTTTGGGGTTGGGAGAGAGCATCATTGAAGGGGCTGATTTTTTCATTGTGGTTTACTAATGCTTAACAATGTATCTTGTGGTTTTGTGAATTATGTTTGATGCAGGGATGGCCTCCTCATCGGACAAAAAGAATCAAGACTATAGGATCCAAGAAGAAGATGAGGAAGAAGAGGAGGATACAGAGGACAACTCAGATTGAGGAGGAGTTGAGATAGCATTTACTGATGAATGCTATCATAACTAGAGCAAGACTTATGCTTTTGTTGGTTTAAGTGTTCTGAACTTATTTACTTTTGCTTTAGAATAGGGTTGATGTACTCTATTGGAAACCTGGTTTGTTATGATGGTTTGCTTATGACTGTGATTGTTTGATAAGTAATGCTTGATGATGCTTTGAGATTGATTGATGTTGAGATGTGCACATTAAATTCTTATACAGGTGATTCACAAGCTTTGTGAACAAATGCATGATCTTGTGATTGTGGTTGTGAGATTAAGCAGGATGTGTATGTCAAATGTGAATGAGCTTATATGTGAGGTTTTGAGCTCCAGAGTTGTTATTGATTGAATGCTATTACTTTGAAAGCATGAATGATTTTGCCCAGGTTTTCTATGATTGAATCAATTTCTTGTTTTGCATCATATGATCAAGGCCGTTTGTTGGAACCTTTTTATTGGCCAAATTCATAAAGTTAGCCAACTAAAAGAGAACACTTTGTGTTCTATCCTTTGAACCCTTAGCCTTGAACATAAATTGAAAACCCTTGATTGAAAATCTTTACCTTGAGTTCAGTAGAAGATCTTGTGTGGTATTGTTAAATGTTCAAGTTTGGGGTTGTTGGGAAAACATGAAAAAGGAAAAGCATTGCGCTAATAGCTAAAAGTTAAGAATATGCAAAGAAAAAGAAAAAAGAGAAAGAAAAGAAAAGAAAAGAAGAAGCAAAGCTCAATGCAAAAGAAAGTTGGGAATGAATAAGAATAATTGTGTTGTTATGATTCTCTTAACTCAAGGATTTTGTGATCCAGAAAAACCAATTTTCTTGTTAGCCCAGCCACATTATAAGCCATTGAAAAGTCCTTGTGATGATGCATGCTTGTGAAGGTTTTTGATTGTGGTAAAATGAAAGGAAAAGTTGATTCATGTGACATTGTGATAGTGGAGTGAATGACTGATTACCTCTTATACACTTGTGTGTGAGTGAAACACTTTACCTAGTGAGGAAATATTCCATGAGCACATGAACATCCATGCTTAATTGATTGATCATCCATGAAAAATAGCATTTGTTGGAATTTAAATGACTTTGTGAACACTAAAGCATGTGCACATCTTGATTGAACTCTTGGTCATAAGTTTGATTGAAGTCTTTACTTATCTTGAAAAGAAGATTTTTGAATAAGTGAACCATCATATGAATTGGTAGAAGATTGAGTTACATCTTGTTTGCTTGAGGACAAGCAAAGTTCTAAGTTTGGGGTTGTGATAACAGTTGAAAAACTGTTATTTTCATGCTTAAAATTGACACTAAAAGCAAACTTTATACTTAGAAACTAGCTTGAAATCATGTTTTTATTCATATTTTCAGAAATAAGAGAGCTGGACAGGTTTATGCTTGATTTCAGTGATTTTGTGCAGGTTTTAAGGTGAATTTAGTGAAAGAAGAGAAGAAGGAGAGAGATGGAATCAAAAAAGACATCAAAAAGTGCAAAAGGAGAAGCCGCAACTGCCGCTCAGCTGCAGTTTACCGCTGAGCGGCACTCAGGAGTTCACGGGAGGTCCGCTGAGGGGAAGAAACTACTCACGCACTTACCGCTGAGCGGCACTTTACCGCTGAGCGGCACACTTATGGGCTTGGGCCTAGATTTTCTGTAATTTTAGAATAGTATATAAGCTTTAGGACGTCCTAGGGTTTGTATCTTTGGCAGAAACGAAGCAAACACTCGCTCTTCCACCCCTTTGAAGGAGGATCTTGGATGCTCAGGCTACCTCTTCACCTTTTTAGGGTTTTATCTTTCATTCTTTCATTATTTGTTCATCTAGTTTCACCATGAATATGGTGAACTAAACCTTGTCTGTTTGTTGGGGAATCAATGCAATCTTTTGAAACTCTCAAATATGGAATTTGTGCTTGCATCTTAATCTAAGACTTATGCTTTCTTTAATCATTAGTTAGGGTTTTTCCTCTTTGCTCAATGCTTGCTTTGTTTAAGTCATTCAATGCATGATTATTGGTTTTGTCGATACGGGAACGTACGAGGAAGTCTAGATCCGGGGAATTACTCCCAATAGTATATTGGTTGTCGTTAAGCTCCTGTGCTAAAAGAACTAATTATTAGGAATGCTAGGAATTGTATGAACTCGTAATTGGAGATAGGCCTTCTTGACAAGGTAATTTAGAGAGTGGCATTAACAATGATGACTTGAATGTTGAATTCCTAAAATATATGAGAGTGGACAAGATGAAATTGATCCCCAACAACATATTTATCCATATATTCCATTGAAAGTGCTTGTATTTTGTTTTGCCCTTGATCAACCTCATGCATACATGTTTATTTTCGTCTTTTGCATTATAAAATCCAATTATTTTGTTCTTAAGTCTTAGCTAATCAACAAATCACATAACTAAACTAGGCCGTGAGTCCTTTGGGAGAACGATACTTGGTCTTACCGAGTTTATTACTTGAAACGATTCGGTCATACTTGCTGATTGTTCAACAAGTTTGTGACATCATATTTTGGTGATCATAAATTTGTGCATCAGACACAATGTCCTCAGTGTGTCACAATCAGTAGATCAAACAATCAGAACAGTCATCAGATATCGACAAAGTGCAATAAAAGTGAGGAGGGAAGGAGAAAAGAAACTCCCTGAGTCAGATGGGAGGAGAGGTGGGGTGGACCAAAGACGTCTCCTCCGCCACTACATCCAATAAAGAAGGGTTGCTGAGGAAAGGCTTCAGTCTATGCCCGTTAACCTTGAAGCTTTTAGCTGTAGATGGACCTTGGATCTCTACTGCACCATAAGGATAAACATTAGTGACAACAAAAGGTCCAGTCCATTTTGATCTCAACTTACCACCCATGAGGCCGAGTCTAGAGTTATACAACAAAACCTGTTGGCCAACCTCGAAGTCCTTTTTAACAATAGAACTATCATGGAACATCTTTGTCCTTTCCTTGTAGAACTTTGAGTTCTCATAGGCCTCAAATCGGATCTCATCCAATTCATTTAATTGCAACTTTCTTTCCTCTCCAGCTTGGTCCACGGAGAAGTTGCAAATCTTCACAGCCTAATATGCCCGATGCTCAATCTCGACCGGTAGGTGACATGCCTTTCCGAAGACAACCCGGTAGGGAGACATCCCTATCGGTGCTTTGTAAGTTGTCCTGTGGGCCCAAAGAGCATCGTCCAACCTATTGCTCCAATCTTTCCTGTTGGGCTGGACAATCTTCTCCAAAATCCTCTTAATCTCCCTATTGGAGATCTCAGCCTGCCCATTTGTTTGGGGGTGGTAAGGTGTAGAAACTCTGTGCGTCACCCCATATTTCTTGAGCAAAGCTTGCATGGATCTGTTGAAAAAATGGGTTCCTTGATCACTAACAATTGCTCTAGGCACTCCAAACTCGCAAAAGAGGTGAGATCTAACAAAATCTACAACAACCCGAGCATCATTAGTCCTGGTGGCTCTAGCTTCTACCCATTTTGAAACATAATCTACAGCAAGGAGAATATAAGAGAAACCAAAAGAAACAGGAAAAGGACCCATGAAATCTATACCCCATACATCAAACACCTCATAGTGTTAGCAAAATGAAGAAGATGAAGTTTTGATGATGTCCAAATCAAGTCAAGAGAAATCAAGATTCAAAATGTTATGAAGACTTGTATTGCTATGGAAAGCTTTTGTAATAATTATAGTTTAGTATCTAGGACTTAGTTTATGAGTGGATTTATGTTTGCATTCAAAAGAGATGTAAAAATAAGCCAAACAACAAAATCTGTGCAGTGTTAATCGATTAACACAGGGTGTAAATCGATTGTTCCAGAGACAAATGAAGAAGCACTGCATTGAGCTGTTAATCGATTAACAAGGGGTGTTAATCGATTAACGTTAATCGATTAACAAGGGCTGTTAATCGATTAACACAGGAGCCGTTTGAAAAACTAGCCGTTTTTAGAGCCGTTGAAGTATCCGTTGGGTTGTTAATCGATTAACCATTGTAGCTAATCGATTAACACAGTCAGAAAGTCTAAAAGCGAAAATGGAAGAGCCTTTGGATGAGTCTATAAATAGACTCTCATTTCCTCTCAAGTTTAAGGAATCTAGAGACACAGAAACTCTTCCCTTGTGCTCAAATACTCAGAATTCTTTGAGACTTGTGTGTTCTTGTTCGGCTTATGAAACTCTTGTCTGTGGAGCTGGTGAAGTGCTGCTACGGTGACAGAGGAAATAGCCGGTTCATCCTTGGTGTGTCTGAGGAGGTGTTCGGAAGAGGTTCATCCTTCGTGAAAATTTTGGATAATATTTTGGGACATTTGGAAGATCATTTTGTACACGGAATTGGCTTACAGAGAAGCTTTTAAAGAAATAAATTTTGGTTGGAATGCAAAAATGCAGTGGTGTTTTCAATTTTGGAAAATGGGCTGCCACAATGTCTAAGCAAATGTCACGGCTGCACTCAATTACTTTGCTGGAGTGGAAAGAAATACACATTGACTTATTTGGTGGAAGATTAAATTTTACAATTTGAAGATTACTATGCTTTATTTTGGAAAGTGTTAGATTAAATTGAAAAGAGGCTTCACGTGCGTAACAGCCACCACACCGAAGAGAGAAATTTTGTTTTTTTTTGCCTTCAAACGTATGTGGTCACGGAAGAGAGCCCTTCATGGCTTTTGGCAAGTCCAAAGAAGCAATTATCTTCTTTAAAAATTCTGCACTAAGGAACACAATGGGTCCACGGACAATTAATTCTCCACACTGATGAGGTGACTTCTATTGGTTTTAGGATGGCTGAAAAGTGCAGACCAAACTCTTCACGCTCGCTTCAAGCATCCAGCAAAGCAACGTTGTGCGTTGTGTCGAGCAATTGGAAAAGCAAGCCGCGTCTGGAAGCACGTCACGCCCTGCAAAGAAAAGAATCCAACAGTTTGGAGAATAAGGCAACACAGCCCAGCAGCTTGGCAGAAAAAATACACGGTCCAGTGGCTGCACACATCCAGCAAGCTTGAAAGCAACCTCACACGCGGAAGGCAATTGGCCCAGGTCTCCACGGGAATTGAAGCACACGGCCTACAGCTTTCTTAGGTGGCAAAAGAAGTAAGCACACGGTGCAGCACACGTCCACGTTCACGGTCTGGTAGAAATCCAGTTTTCATCCGCAAGCTTGCAAGGGAGGTGCTGGAAGAAAAAAAAGGTACCGAGAGAGATCAGGAGGTGCAGTCCATGAGCACATTTGAAAGTGCATCCAGCGGCAGTAGCTTGGAGGTGCACAAAGAAGGCACACACGGACATCATTTTCCGAGTTTGGAGGTGCACGAAGAAGCAGCCCAGTAGCACACATCCAAGGACAGTTCACGGTGCTGCAGAAACACATGGGAGAGAAGAGAATGGAATAGGGACGTGTTGAAGCAGTTTAGTTTGAAGAAGAAAGAGCTGGTCCAGTAAAGGAAATGCTCTACAATCTTGGTCTAGTTGAAGAGGAGATCCAGCAGCTCATGTCCAGCTTGAAACCACCATTGAAGAGGAGGTGTTGTCACGGTGATGAATAGGTAGCATGCTGATACAGAGAATGAACCAGCAGAAGCAGCTCAGGATCTCTACAACACAGCAGCAGCAGATTGGAGGGCCCATGCTTCCTCTTGGTACGTCCATGAAGTGCTGAATAATGGATTGAATAAAGATGGAGAAAAAGACAAAAAGAAGTGGTGTTGGAGGGAAATAAAAGTCACGTAAGTGGGTGCATGGACTGCTGGAAGAAGTTGTCACTAAATACAAAAGTGAATAATTATTTTTTTTTTGGATTTTAAGTGGTATGCTCACGAGAAAGGAAGAGGGGTACACTTGGTTCATAAATTTAACTATAAAATGGGCAGGAGGCAGGGAGAATGGGCATCAGATTTCAGTGTGAGAATTAGAGTTTTAGATTAGATTTTAGGAGTAGAATTAGGAAACGTTCTGGCTTTGGTTTTCTCCTCCCCTTTAGGGGAGGTTTTGTATTTGTTTTCCATTTTCAATCCAATGTAATGTCCAGTTTGTTTTTCAGTTGTTAAAACTCTACTTTTATCAGCAAACCTTGCGTTTACAATTTCATCTGCACCATTAAATTCAGTCATTGCTTTTTACCGTTCAGTTTATTTTCAACGTCATTTTTACGGTTTATTTTCTATCAACGTATTTTCACTGATGTTTTTATTTATGCGTTTAATTTTACCGTTCAGTTTTTTTTTACCATCTTTTACCGTTTAGTTTTTACCGTGGTTAAATTTTATTTCAGCGTTTTTAAATTTAGTTGTGTTTAAATCCCAGTTTTAATTTATTTTAATTTTTCTGTTGTTTTATTTCCAATTTCCAATTTAATTTTACCGCATTCAACCAAAACACCAAAAACACCCCCCCACCTTCGTGTGTAAAATAATCAGAGACTGAACCGACACAAATTGGTCCTTGAGAGACGACCTAGGAGTCAAATCCTAGCACTGTACTGCATTCTTAATTGCACATCAAATTTGATCGGCCGCGACAGCTGTATCAATTGTAGTTTGTAATTGTTTTGTGTTAGTGAAACTGTTTATCTTGTTTTGAGATAAGCGACTGGACGTAGGATTGGTAAGATCCGAACCAGGATAAAATCATCTGTGCAAATTTCTCTCAACCTTACTCTATTTAATTGTTATTATTAATTGCTAAGTAAGTTTAATTGAGTAGAAATTAAAAGGCACACGTTAGTATTAAAAACCCCTCTTGGTTTGTTATTCTGCGCTAACCATTCCGCTGCAGCCGCTCTGACACATAGAACAACATAGGTTGTTGAGGCATCTCTTGTCTCTGTGAAATTGATCCTCCTGCTCTCTGACAAGGCTCACAAGTGCTGCAGATCTTCTCCGCATCTTTGAAGATGGAAGGCCAATAGAAACCACAGTCAAGCACCCTGCGAGCTGTTCTCTATATCCCTATATGACCACCAGGTGAGGAGGCATGACAAAATTGCAGAACCGAGTCAATCTCATGGTCTGGAATGCATCTCCTAATAACCTGGTCACTGCACAACTTCCACAGATATGGGTCATCCCAAACATAATATTTAGCATCACTCTTAATTTTAGCAATCTGAGCACGTGATGCTAAGGGAGGAAAAACAGAAGCAACCAAATAATTTACAATGTGTGCAAACCAAGGAGTGGGGTGCGAGTAAGAAATCATCAACAAACTCTCGTCAGGAAAGGCATCCTGGATGGGCAACACATCGGCTTCATTCCCAGCTTTTTCAATCCGGCTTAGGTGGTCTGCAACCAAGTTTTGTGCTCCACTCCGGTCTTCAATCTGCAAGTCAAACTCCTGGAGCAGTAGCATCCACCTGATCAATCTAGGCTTTGACTCAGCCTTTTTCAACAGAAACTTTAGAGCTGCATGGTCAGTATACACAATAACAGGTGATCCAAGCAAATATGACCTAAACTTATCAAGGGCAAAAACAATTGCCAACAACTCTTTTTCAGTGGTGGTATAATTTGCTTGGGCAACATCCAAAGTGCGTGAAGCATAGTAGATCACTCTCGACAGCTTGTCAATTTTCTGTGTTAAGACAGCCCCCAATGCATAATTGGATGCATCACACATAAGCTTAAAAGGGGCTGTCCAATCTGGTGCCTGGTCCTGGAGCTGTTCCAACCGCAACCTTGAGAGGGGAAGAACTGGAGAAAGAAAAGACACAGAGATGGAGGGTTACGGTTAGCGGATTTTATATTTTGACTGGAGGGAATGTAGCAAAGAGAGTTGCCACGTCCGAGCTCCAAGTGTTACGGCTTGGATGAAGAAGAGTGTTTAGATTTTTCTTTGGCTGGGAATGTTTAGATTTTGAGGAAAAAGCTTACTTTATTTTTATGTTACAGATTACACATGCCATTTTCAATATTTTTTGTTCAAGCATTTTGTTTTTATTAAAGTTTTCATTCTAGCATTTTACTGTGCACGTTTTTTTTTCTATTCCAGCAGCTCTCGGTTTTATTTTTATTCAGAAGGTGATTTACTTGAAAGTGTGGATAGTGATTTCATTTGGTGCAGCACACGGTGCATTTAATTTGGCTTTAATGGAATGAGGAGTAGATTAGGATAGAGTATAGATTATGTGACGTGCCAAGAGAGTTGGCAGCCGAATGTAGCACTCATTTATTTATTTATTTAAGAATGAAGAAGTAGATTAGGTGAAGTGTGTGGTGCCACGGTGATGGAAGGGAGTGAAGCTTGTAGAACACACATGTGGAGTTGGAGTAAGGAAGCGCAGAGATGAAGAGAATAGGTGGCTGTCACGTCCAGCATTATTGATTAGGAGAAGGATTCGTTTTTTTTATTTGCTTTTAATGAATGGAAGCGTTGATTTCATAGGGTAGCAACACGCGGAACCAGTTTTTCTTTCTTTAGATTCACACGGTTATGGATTTTGAGTGATGCACACAACTTACTTCAGCAAGCACGATGTTTTCTTTTTTTAAATTAGGTGCACATTGATTATTTTAGACTGTAGTATAGTGATTTTCATTTTGCACGGTGAAGAAGTGGATGCACACGGAAGTGGTGTGTTGTCACGGTTTAATGGAGTGACGGTTTTAGTTTTCTTTGCTTCTTCAAGCATTTAATGTTAAATTTTGTTAAGCATTCATTTCAATCGTCCGCCATTCTTAGTTTGCATTTAATTGTTTAGCTTAATGTTGCATTTTAAATTGGTTCAAGCACTTTTCACTTTAATGTTGTCTATTCTGTTTAGCTGTGTTAATTTAGTTGTGATGTTAGCTTAAGTGACCAACCGCTTTAATTCTGTAATTGAGACCGTTTTTACATTTTCATTTGCATTCGTGTTTTGAATTAGTTCACTTGCATTCACAAAATCTTCACAACCCCCCCCCCCCCCACAAAGTGTTCGACCTATTACCTGAACCACATTTGGTCCTTGAGAGACGACCTAGGAGTCACTTCCTAGTTTATACTGCATTCTTCTATGCACAACTTTTGTGAGAGGTGCGACCCTCTCAACAATCAGCAATCAAGTTCTCACTTCCTTTCTTATCACGGATTTCTACATCAAATTCTTGCAACAGTAGTACCCATCTAATCATACGTGGCTTAGAATCTGGTTTTGTCAACAAATATTTGATAGCTGCATGATCTGTGTAGATAGTCACCTTAGACCCAATAAGATAAGGTCTAAACTTCTCTAGAGCATACACAATGGCCAGAAATTCTTTCTCTGTGGTAGCATAATTCAATTGAGCATCATTCAGAACTTTGCTAGCATAATAAATTGGGTGAAACTTTTGTTCTTTCCGCTGGCCAAGGACAACTTCTATTGCATAATCACTTGCATCACACATTAATTCAAAATTTTGATTCCAATCTGGCGCTACAATTACTGGAGCTGACACTAACTTCTTCTTTAATGTGTCAAAAGCTTTCAAACAGTCTTCATTCATCACAAAAGGAGCATCCTTCATCAAAAGATTACTCAATGGTTTAGCAATTTTTGAGAAATCTTTGATGAATCTTCTATAAAACCCAGCATGACCAAGAAAACTTCTAATCCCCTTTACATTTGTTGGTGGAGGCAGTTTCTCAATGACTTCTACTTTAGCTTTATCTACCTCAATTCCTTTAGTAGAGATTTTATGCCCCAGTACAATTCCTTCAGTTACCATGAAATGACATTTCTCCCAATTAAGAACAAGATTTGTCTGAACACATCTTTTGAGGACAGTGTTCAGATTAGCCAAACATCTTTGGAAAGAATTTCCAAAAACTGAGAAATCATCCATGAATACTTCAATGCATTTTTCTAAGAGATCTGCAAAAATTGCCTGCATACACCTCTGAAACGTAGCTGGAGCATTACATAATCCAAAAGGCATCTTTCTATATGCAAAGATACCAAAAGGACAAGTAAAAGTCGTCTTCTCCTGGTCTTTTGGATCTACCACAATTTGATTGTATCCAGAATATCCATCTAGAAAACAATAGAAAGCTTGCCCTGATAACCTTTCTAACATCTGATCCATGAAAGGAAGAGGAAAATGATCTTTCCTAGTAGCTTTATTCAGCTTCCTGTAATCAATGCACATACGCCAGCCAGTAACTGTCCGAGTAGGAATAAGTTCATTCTTATCATTATAAATTACTGTCATCCCACCTTTCTTTGGAACCACCTGTACTGGACTCACCCATTCACTGTCAGAGATTGGATAGATTATACCAGCTTCTAGCAGTTTCAACACTTCTTTTTAGACCACCTCCTTCATAACAGGATTTAACCTTCTCTGTGGTTGAGCACTTGGTTTATAATCTTCTTCCACAAAAATCTTATGCATGCAATAAGTTGGGCTAATACCTTTGTGACATCAATTTTGTTTAAACTAAAAAGCAGAGAGGAGGTGTGGATTCCATTTCCGGGGAGTGCACACAGCAGCATGTAGTGGCATCCAACAAAGCACACGTTCACATGGGATTGCAAAATGCTAAGGTGCTATTTTATTGAGTTAGTGGAAGTGGTGTGACGGCCCAATCGTTTTGGCAGCAAGCATCACATGTTTTGGATGGAATCAAAGTGGGAGCCGCGCCACCTAGGATTGGAAAATTTTTATTTGGCTTAAGAGAATGTAGTAAGCCGTGAAGCATAATGGAGGGGACCACGTGCAGGTGTGCAGCTCCCGGTTTTGGAAGATAACGTTACACACAACATTCATTTTGTGAAGCACCAAAGCACATAGTTGGAATAAAAGAGGGGACCACTGTTGAAAGCTCACGTCAAGGGGAAGGAACACATAATCACATCCTACAACTTCTTTTCATTTCCGCATGAAGGAAGAGGGAAGTGGACGACCCACATGGAAAAGAAGTAACCCATCTTCCACTTAGAAAATAAAAACATATTCACGGAGAACATTTGGAGAGGTGCACAAGAGGGGTGGCATCCAGTAGCTTGGTTGCAGGTCCAGCGTACAACAGTAGCATGCCGGTGCAAAAAGCAGAAGCAGTCCAGCATTACAAGCGGGCTTTAGATGTCCATGGAGCATCACGGGTCATTTACCCTTGTTTTGAGAAGCGAAGAGCGTAGAGAAGCCCGGCAGCAACAACGTCCAGGAGGTGCTGTTACGTAAAAAGGAGGTGTGTGCTTGGAGAGAAAGGGAGGCAGCCATGATTAAATTCACGTTTCCAGCAGCACGTGATTGGGAAGCAGAGGGGGTGTGTCCAGCAAGCAGCCCAGTAGAGGAAGGCTTCACGCTTCCAACTAACATTGAAGTGGTGTGACGGTGGGAAAAAAAGGGCTGCACCTTCATGCCCACGGTCCAGCAGAGGTGGTTACGGGAGAGAGTTGGAGGTGTAAAAGGGGCAGTCACCTTGAATGGGGCATCATCTTTCACTTAGAAAGAGCACACGGACCTTGTGCAGCCGCCACCTTCATTGGAGTTTTTCAGGGAGCATATTTTTAATTTGTAAAAATGGGTAGCATGCTGTTACGAGATGTTGGATGAAATTGAGAAGCACTTTTACTTGTTCCATAGGCTAGACGCATATAGCTATTTACTTCTTGGTGATTCATGTTTTCTTTCAATTTGAGAATCAAGCTGGTTCCTTTTCTTTGCTGGAGAAGCGGTGCTTTACTTTTGAGGGGGGCTGGAAAGTTCCTTTTTAGTTTTTCATTGAATGAAAAAGGATTCAACACTTTTGCATTTAATACTCTTTTATTCTCTTAATTCCAACTGCTGTCACGACCAACATTGTTTGGCATTTAATGCTTTTTTTTATTCCGGCACACATGGAGAGGTGCTGATTCACCTTCTTTGAGCACACATTTTATTACCGGAAGAGAAAATCACGATTAATTTCAAATTTCAAGATGCACAGGTGATTTCTTTTGGTGATGCAGCGGAAATTAAATAATAGGATGTTGTTTTAACGAGAGAGAATAGGATGATGAGATTGGAGAATGGTGCAACACATGTGACGGCCTAGAACAAGCACACGGACGCAACACAATGTAGCATCAACATAGGAGGAGAATGAGAGGAGATGCTTGTTCACGGTTCACGCAATGTGCAGCACGGGTCCTCTTGTTCTTTTGCTTTTATTTTTTTATATATACCTTTACATGCACTGAGACTCAATTTTATGTTATGAAATTCAGAATTACATTTAGCAAATCTGGTTCATTTTATTTTTCTTGTTGCATTTAAATAGGTTATGCACTTTTGCATTGAATATTTCATCTCCAAGTTACATCTTGTATCTGTTTAATAGATTAACGCTTTGCCCTTTTAATTCACAGAGATGCTTTTTAGATTTCTTTCTTACATTTCCAATGGGTGAGTTTTCTTAATTATTTATTGCATTTAATTTAGTTGATATGTGCATTTCATTTTTAGCTAAGTGTTTTTATTTTTATTATCTGTTGCAGTTTATTGTTCATCATTTTCTTCCTTGTTGCATTCTGTCATTGAGTTTTATTGTTCATCTTGTTTGCAAGTGTCGATTGAATCTCGGTTTGCTTTACTAATGCTTCTACTATTGCATTTAATGTTTAAGTTCATTTAGTACCTTTCAATTAAGATGATGTAACGTTTCTTGATTACTGTCCTGCGTTTTGTTTTTAAATCCTGATGAATTCTGCATTTTCGGGTTGTGTTGCTTTTAGACCGTTCGGTCTCTAATCGTGTCGTTCGGCCTTACTGTTTTATCATTTACTTCAATGCCTCCAATTCTGCCAGGTTATCTTCATTTGCATTCACAAACCTTTCACAAAACCCCCCACTACGTGTTGATCTGAGACTGAACCCAATTTGGTCCTTGAGAGACGACTTAGGAGTCACTTCCTAGTACTATACTGCATTCTTTTATGCACAATTTTTGTGGGAGGTGCGACCCTCTCATCAAAATGGCGTCGTTGCTGGGGACCAACGGTTCGGTCTTAGGTCTTTTGTTGTGTTAGTGTTTGTTGTGTTTTGTCTTGTATTGTGATGTGATGTTCTGTTTTGTGTGTGCGTTATTGTGTGTGCATGTCGCATGTTCAATTGTGTTGTGTTTTGTTTGTTTCGTAATTTTTAGCATTTCCTTTCTACCTTTCCCCTTCCTTTTCCTTGTCTACCTATTTTGATTTTGTGAATACTGCTTATTTTGCTAGTGCCTCTGATTATGGTTCTCCTTCTGCATGTTACTCTGATTGTAATTCATATTCTGCCGATTTTTATGCTCAGAACAATATGGCTCATCCTCCGACTTCTGAGAGTGCTCCTTGTGAGCCGGTTTCACTTAATGAAGATGATATTCATTGCGATCTCACCTATGGACTGATACATTTGCTGCCTAAGTTTCATGGTTTTACAGGAGAATGCCCACATAGACATTTGGAGGAGTTCCACATCATGTGCTCTTCAATGAAGCCTCCAGATGTCCCTCTTGATCACATTTTCTTGAGCGCATTTCCGCATTCATTATAAGGAGCAGCTAAGGATTGGAAAGACTCTTTTCCTCTAAGATCCGTTACCGATTGGGGATATCTTGAGCATCAGTTTCTGAGTAAATTCTCCCCTGTGCAGTATGGTTACAACAATAATCTTGGATGGAATGAGACTAACTTGGGATGGCAAGGTAAACAACAACATCATTATCAAGAACCACCATTCCAGAGTACTTGTATGCCTCCACCAGTCCAGCAATACCAAAGTCAGCAATATGATGCTCCTGCCCAAATAGCTCCTCAGCCTTCTACTTCTGAGCCTACATTGTAGGAGTTGTTGGAGCAGATGACCATGCAGAACCTTCAGTTTCAGCAAGAGAACATGCAGTTCCAGCAAGAAATAGGAGCTACCGTTCAGAGTATGACTGATCAGATAAGGCAGATGACCACTCAACTCACTGAGGAACAGTCTCAAGATTCAGAGTTACCATTTCAGACTGTTCAGATTCCAGATGATGATGATAGTGGCATCAACATAGAAGATGGGGAGAAGAGTCATGAGCTTACTACTGTGTCATCTACTTTCCCATCATCCTATGTCCCTACCCTTGCACCTGAGGAGACTGATGAATATTTTGAGGAGCAGGCAGAAATAAGCAGTAATCCTGAACCAGGTAGACCACCTTCATCTTCCCACACTTTAGCAATCTTCAAGGAAGAGGAGGTAAACATACCTCAATTTGATTATATTGATGATTATGTTGTTGAGAGGTATGTGGATGATTATATTGTTGTTGAGTCTGATTTTAATTTTCCCTCTATGCATGATGAGAACCAATTTTTGCTATCGCATCCGAATGTTTATTCTCCATGCATTGAACATGAATCTGAGTCTATAGTTGATATTGCTTGTGATTTTGAAATTGATTCATGTTTTGAGGATGTATCTGAGGTTCAGCCTGTTACACTAGGATTGGGTGTTATACCCCTGCATGTCATTTCTTTGGAACCACATTGCACTAACCTTATTGCAGGAGGTACACATGAATTTGACCAACATGCACCCACAGTGGAAAACAAAGGTGCTAACACTCACAAAAGCTTCAACATCAGTAGGCACCTGTTGAACCCATTCATCAAGAATCACTTCTTCTTAGATCCAGCTGTGGAAGACATTTCCCTGCTTGATCAAATATGGAGGATGAAGCAGTTCTTCCTCAAAACCTCCTTGCTGGATAATATGGTGGAAAACATCTCCCTAAAAGTCCAAAATTGGCAACTGCCACCATGATCAGGGGAGTTTTCCTTTTCTCTTCTCCTCCTTTTCCTACTTTTATTGCACTTGTCCATGATCTGTTGATTGTTTTGATTTCTGATCTTATGCTTATGACACATTGAGGACACTGTGTAGTTTAAGTGTGGTCTATTGGGGGAGATTCTGATTTTTCTTTGTTAGTTTTTGTTTTTCGTGTTAAATTTTTTCTTTTCTAGGTAGTTTTTGTTTTGTCTTGTGTACAGTTTTACATAATTCTCTTCATTTCTGGACTTTGTTTGGGTTGTAGACTTATCATTTCCTTCACTTGATTGATACTTATTTGTTTGAAATCCTTGCTTTTCTCTGCTTGGGAAGATGATTATGATGTTTGAGAGGTTGAATTGATTGTGACACAAATGCCCTGTGTGAGAATTTGAGCCAGTTTATGTTCTTTCTTGTGTGTGATATGTCTCTTGATTGCTTGCACATATGCCTTGGCTTGACTCTTTTTGATGATTCTTGATTGATGTGCATGTTTGGAGATGATAAAGGCATTTTTGTTCTTGAGCCTCTCTAGCCAAATAAGTTTACCTTGTTCTGATTCTTTGAAAACCCTTTTTGAGCCTATACTTTCCTCGTTTCTTTGTTTTGAAGCTAATACACTAGCCCTAAGTGAAAAATCATGATTACCTTAACCTTAGGGAATTTTGGAGCTTTGGAAGTGTTTTGGAAACAAGTGTGGTCTCCTTAGGGATTCTTATGAGTTGGCTAGTTGGTTCCTCTTACTATTTTGTTTTTGTAAATCTTGTCTTTTACAGTTTTGTTTTGAAAAGAGAGAAAAGAAAAGAGACAGGATGAAAAAAAAAATAAAAAAAATAGAAAAAAAATGAAAAAAAATATATTTGTGAATAATGGAGTCAAAAAGAGGATTGAATTAGAGGTTTTGGTTGTGATTTGACTGTGTTTACACTTGTTCCCCATTGCTCCTCTATTTCTTTTGGTTTATAGCTTCTCGTTCATATGTTATCCTCCCATGTCCTTGGCCCCATTACATCCATAAAAGACCTTTTGATTTGAACATGCATATGTTTTGAGTGTTGATATTAGAGGCTTGCCAAGTTTGTTGTTGTTTGCTTTCTTGAGTGCATTGAGTTGAAATTCTGTACCATATACACTTGAGAGAAACACTGATAGTGCATCTGTGAGGTTTTGTTACTTTTGATTCACCTCTTGAGATGATTGATCATTTTGCCATGTCTTGAATTGCTTGGATGATTTCATGAGTATCTGCTTTCTCTGATTGATTCTGTGTTGGATATTGTCTACTTTTTCCTTGTCCAAATTCCTTGAGAACTGTGTAATACTGTTCTTTTCCTAGTTAGTGTTTGTTTTCTGTGTGTTGAGTTTGTGTCACTTCCCTGATGTCCTTTGATCTATTCCTTGATCTGCGTCTTGATTTTGCCCAGGAGTGCAAAAGACTAAGTGTGGTCTATTTTGATGAGTCAATATTTTCTCGATTTCACTTAGCTTATTGTACCGAATTTAATCAGGGAATTGTGCTTGAATGACCAGTATTTTTCCATTTTTCCTAATTGTGCTTAATTTGATCAGAAATTCGTATTTTAATTAAGTTGAATTATCTGAGCTAATTATTTGCATTATTAATTGCAGAGAAAATTGTTGGATAATATTCGGGACATTTTGGAGGTCAAAAGAAAATATGACATCAATTTTGTTTAAACTAAAAAGCAGAGAGGAGGTGTGGATTCCATTTCCGGGAGGTGCACACAGCAGCATGTAGTGGCATCCAACAAAGCACACGTTCACATGGGATTGCAAAATGCTAAGGTGCTATTTTATTGAGTTAGTGGAAGTGGTGTCACGGCCCACTCGGCAGCAAGCATCACATGTTTTGGATGGAATCAAAGTGGGAGCCGCGCCACCTAGGATTGGAAAATTTTTATTTGGCTTAAGAGAATGTAGTAAGCCGTGAAGCATAATGGAGGGGACCACGTGCAGGTGTGCAGCTCACAGTTTTGGAAGATAACATTACACACAACATTCATTTTGTGAAGCACCAAAGCACATAGTTGGAATAAAAGAGGGGACCACTGTTGAAAGCTCACGTCAAGGGGAAGGAACACATAATCACATCCTACAACTTCTTTTCATTTCCGCATGAAGGAAGAGGGAAGTGGACGGCCCACATGGAAGAGAAGTAACCCATCTTCCACTTAGAAAATAAAAACATATTCACGGAGAACATTTGGAGAGGTGCACAAGAGGGGTGGCATCCAGTAGCTTGGTTGCAGGTCCAGCGTACAACAACAGCATGCGAGTGCAAAGAGCAGAAGCAGTCCAACATTACAAGCAGGCTTTAGATGTCCATGGAGCATCACGGGTCATTTACCCTTGTTTTGAGAAGCGAAGAGCGTAGAGAAGCCCGGCAGCAACAACGTCCAGGAGGTGTTGTTACGTAAAAAGCAGGTGTGTGCTTGGAGAGAAAGGGAGGCAGCCCATGATTAAATTCACGTTTCCAGCAGCACGTGATTGGGAAGCAGAGGGGGTGTGCCCAGCAAGCAGCCCAGCAGAGGAAGGCTTCACGCTTCCAGCTAACATTGAAGTGGTGTGACGGTGGGAAAAAGAGGGTTGCACCTTCATGCCCACGGTCCAGCAGAGGTGGTTACGGGAGAGAGTTGGAGGTGTAAAAAGGGCAGTCACCTTGAATGGGGCATCATCTTTCACTTAGAAAGAGCACACGGACCTTGTGCAGCCGCCACCTTCATTGGAGTTTTTCAGGGAGCATATTTTTAATTTGTAAAAATGGGTAGCATGCTGTTACGAGATGTTGGATGAAATTGAGAAGCACTTTTACTTGTTCCATAGGCTAGACGCACATAGCTATTTACTTCTTGGTGATTCATGTTTTCTTTCAATTTGAGAATCAAGCTGGTTCCTTTTCTTTGCTGGAGAAGCGGTGCTTTACTTTGAGGGGGGCTGGAACGTTCCTTTTTAGTTTTTCATTGAATGAAAAAGGATTCAACACTTTTGCATTTAATACTCTTTTATTCTCTTAATTCCAACTGCTGTCACGACCAACATTGTTTGGCATTTAATGCTTTTTTTTATTCCGGCACACATGGAGAGGTGCTGATTCACCTTCTTTGAGCACACATTTTATTACCGGAAGAGAAAATCACGATTAATTTCAAATTTCAAGATGCACAGGTGATTTCTTTTGGTGATGGAGCGGAAATTAAATAATAGGATGTTGTTTTAACGAGAGAGAATAGGATGATGAGATTGGAGAATGGTGCAACACATGTGACGGCCTAGAACAAGCACACGGACGCAACACAATGTAGCATCAACATAGGAGGAGAATGAGAGGAGATGCTTGTTCACGGTTCACGCAATGTGCAGCACGGGTCCTCTTGTTCTTTTGCTTTTATTTTTTTTATATACCTTTACATGCACTGAGACTGAATTTTATGTTATGAAATTCAGAATTACATTTAGCAAATCTGGTTCATTTTATTTTTCTTGTTGCATTTAAATAGGTTCAGCACTTTTGCATTGAATATTTCATCTCCAAGTTACATCTTGTATCTGTTTAATAGATTAACGCGTTGCCCTTTTAATTCACAGAGATCCTTTTTAGATTTCTTTCTTACATTTCCATTGGGTGAGTTTTCTTAATTATTTATTGCATTTAATTTGGTTGATATGTGCATTTCATTTTTAGCTAAGTGTTTTTATTTTTATTATCTGTTGCAGTTTATTGTTCATCATTTTCTTCCTTGTTGCATTCTGTCATTGAGTTTTATTGTTCATCTTGTTTGCAAGTGTCGATTGAATCTCGGTTTGCTTTACTAATGCTTCTACTATTGCATTTAATGTTTAAGTTCATTTAGTACCTTTCAATTAAGATGATGTTACGTTTCCTGATTACTGTCCTGCGTTTTGTTTTTAAATCCTGATGAATTGTGCATTTTCGGGTTGTGCTGCTTTTAGACCGTTCGGTCTCTGATCGTGTCGTTCGGCCTTACTGTTTTATCATTTACTTCAATGCTTCCAATTCTGCCAGGTTATCTTCATTTGCATTCACAAACCTTTCACAAAACCCCCCACTACGTGTTGATCTGAGACTGAACCCAATTTGGTCCTTAAGAGACGACCTAGGAGTCACTTCCTAGTACTATATTGCATTCTTTTATGCACAATTTTTGTGGGAGGTGCGACCCTCTCATCAATGCCCCGGTGATTCTTCCATGCCCTGCTTAAATGAAGAAATATCTTGCTTGCCTTTAGTCACCTTGGATTGTGGGAAGTACTTGTTTAAAAACTTTGTTACCACTGCTTCCCACTCTGTGAAACTTCCTTCTGGGAAAGAATTTAACCAAAGCTTAGCATTGCCTCCTAATGAGAAAGGAAACAAGCTAAGTTTGATAGCTTCCTCTGGCACCCCATTAATTTTTACTGTGTTGCAAATCTCATTGAATGTGGTGAGGTGCTCATATGGGCTTTCACGAGATAACCCATTGAATTGGTTGCTTTTCACCAGTTGGATCAGTGCTGGTTTGAACTCCATATTAGCTGCATTGACTCTAGGTCTAGCTATACTGTTAAAGTGCTGAGGTCCAGCTATATTGGTGTAGTTAGCAAGAGTTCTTCTGACATTGTTGTTCTCCATATTTTTTGTGCTGTGGTCAGAACCTTGTGGTGATGGTTGCAACAGAGTTTCCGGAGGAGGAAAAATTTCTCTTGATGTTCGGATTCTTTTCCTCCGTCTACTCTCGTCTAAACCTTCAAGAAGAGGTTCTGTTGTTTTCTTGCTCCTTGTTCTAATTGCTTCCTGCTTGCACAAGAAAACAAAACCCTAAAAAAAATTGGTTAGCACAAAAATATATAGGAGAAGATATAAGATTCAGAGAATAAAATAAAATAAAATAAAATAAAATAAAATAAAATAAAATAAAAACCGAAAAAATAAAAAACAGAAAATAAAAACAGAAATTCAAAATTAAAGTCAAAGATAATCAATAATCACACAAATTAACCAGTTAAACCATGAGTCCCCGGCAACGGCGCCAAAAACTTGATGACAAATTTATGATCACCAAAATATGATGTCACAAACTTGTTGAACAATCGGCAAGTATGACCGAATCGTTTCAAGTAATAAACTCGGTAAGACCAAGTATCGTTCTCCCAAAGGAATCACGGCCTAGTTTAGTTATGTGATTCGTTGATTAGCTAAGACTTAAGAACAAAATAATTGGATTTTACTATGCAAAAGACGAAAATAAACATGCATGCATGAGGTTGATCAATGGCTAAAACAAAATACAAATACTTTCAATGGAATATATGGATGAGTATGTTGTTGGGGTTATCAATTTCATCTTATCCACTCTCATATATTTTAGGAATTCAACATTCAATTCATCATTGTTAATGCCACTCTCTAAATTACCTTGACAAGAAGGCCTATCCCTAATTACGAGTTCATACAATTCATAGCATTCCTAATAATTAGTTCTTTTAGCGTAGGAGCTTAACGACAACCAATATACTATTGGGAGAGATTCCCCGGATCTAGACTTCCCCGTACGTTCCCGTATCGACAAAATCAATAATCCTGCATTAAATGAGTTAAACAAAGCAAGCATTGAGCAAAGAGGAAAAACCCTAACTAATGATGAAAGAAAGCATAGGTCTTAAATATAAGATGTAAACACAAATTCCATATATGAGAGTTTCACAAGACTACATTGATTCCCCAACAAACATACAAGGTTTAGTTCACCATATTCATGGTGAACCTAGATGAATAATAATGAAAGAATGAAGGATAAAACCCTAGAAAGGTGACGAGGTAGCCTGAGCATCCAAGATCCTCCTTCAAAGGGGTGGAAGAGAGAGTGTTTACTTCGTTTCTGCCAAAGATACCAACCCTAAGACATCTAGGTCTTTAAATAGGACATAAAAATAATAGAAAACGGGTCCAGGCCCAAACAGATCATAAAATCGCATAAAACTGGTCCAAAACTCGTCTGGTTGACTGGTTAACTTTTCTGGTTGACTGGTTGACTTTTCTGGTTTCTGGTTGACTTTTCAGCATTCCAATCATTCGGTACTTCAATTCTTCTTTCAAATCATTCAATTAGCCTACAAAATCAAGGGAATCTTGCACAAAACCATTAAATTCACTTTCAACTCTCTCCTTCTTCACTTCTTTCACTAAATTCATCTTAAAATCTGCACAAAAACACTGAAATCAAGAATAAACCTGTCCAGCTCTCTTATTTATGAAAATATGGATAAAAGCATGATTTCAAGCTAGTTTCTAAGTGTAAAGGTTGCTTTTTGTGTCAATTTTAAGCATGAAAATAACAGTTTTTCAACTGTTATCACTGAACCAGTAAGAATTGCTGCTCCATCTGAAGCTGGACCATCTACAATGCCTTCATCCTCTTATCTCTCAATGGAAGAGTACTTTGCCAATTTATCCAAACAAATGGAGGACATGATTTTTGTTCATCAAGCGCAATTTGATCAGATTATTGAAATGCAGCAAACTCATCAAGATTATGTCTATGAAAGGCTTGAAGATTTTGATACTCGCTTAGGCAATATTGAGGAATTTCTTAATCTTCAACCTCCAGAACGTCCCCCAAGTCCTACCTTTTAGAATTTAGATTTGTCTTAATTGTTTTTAACTTGTTGTCTTTTATATTTTGAGTGAACTGTACTTTCCTTTGCATCAATGAATAAAAAGTAAAAAATATATTAATAAGAGAACTAACCGAGAATTTTGAAAGGTTTCTTGTTATTTGACTCAAACTAACAATATAACTCAAAATTATATTGAAGAAAAGGGAGAAAGAAATGAGATTTTTTCCTTCATCTAGTACATTGCGCTTTGTTCCCAGGTTCCTATTTATAGGGAACTGACCACAAGAATTGTTACAAAAACAAACTTTGGAATTAATTACAACCAAATAAAATTGATTGGAGCAATTGAACATTTTTCTAATTTAAATGATCCACATAATATATATTGCATTTAATTCTTAAAATTTTGTTGGCCTTTAATTTAGCTAAATTGGCTTCCAATAATTAATTTGATTAATTCAAAATCTTCCTAATTTGAATGATTTATGAAATATATTGAATTTAATTCTTGAAATTTTGTTGGCCTTTAATTTAGCTAAATTGGCTTCTAGTAATTAATTTGATTTATTCACAATCTTCATAAGTTGTTTCCTTAAATCATTGGTTATCGACATCTCCAATGTGTTACCAATGAGCAACATTAGGGTCTTGAAGATAATGATTTTGATGATGCTACAAAGTGAAGAACTTGAAGACTTTAGTTGTAGTTTATCTAAGAAAATAATTCTTTTGAAAGGGACCATTGTAAGTTGTTTAT
Source organism: Vigna nakashimae (assembly GCA_034642375.1). Taxonomy (NCBI): domain Eukaryota; kingdom Viridiplantae; phylum Streptophyta; class Magnoliopsida; order Fabales; family Fabaceae; genus Vigna; species Vigna nakashimae. The sequence goes on along the minus strand of CM067758.1, from coordinate 43,579,054 downwards.
TGATCGCTACACGCTTTCCGCTCTTAACGAATGTTTTCATTCCATTGTGCGACTCCCTTATATCTATATAATGGGTGGCACAAGAAAAGTTAGGCCTCATGCTTTTGGTGAAAGATTTGATCTTCTCTAGCTTGGCTTTCTAGAAAAGTGAAGGTAGGTTACACATAATTTGGCCTTGATTTCCATCAATTTGGCCTATGTTAAATAATCTCGGATTACCTTTCTCCTAAAATAAAAAAGGCAATATGGACAGATGAATTTATGCTTTCATGCTAAAATTATGCAAAAGGCAACAAATTTAGTAAAATTGAATTATGGTATATTTTTATTAAAACATTTTAAATGCATGATTTATAAGGTCAATAGTTAGCTTAGAAAATGCTCTTAAATCAAGAAATAAAGAGCAGAATGACATACATCGTTCATGCTCTTGATACCTACATCGATAGAGAGCCCTACTTCAAAGTGTATCCACTATGTCCTTGACCCTTTCCAACAAACAAATTTTATCATGTTGAACTCATAATTTGATGGAACCAAGTTCCTGTAATGGACATATATATGGGAACATGAACAACCCCATTAATAGATCTTCCTTTTTGAGCCCTTTGAGTCTGAGATTATATTTTGATATCTCACTCAATGCAATTTATTACTCCATTGGATAACCAAACAAAGTCTTAGTTTGCATATTGGATCATTATTATCCTTCTTGAAAATCTATCCGATGGAAAGGATTTTGAAAAATGGGAAGAATATGAAGATGCTTGCCCCCTATACATGAAGACGCATAGACTATATGAATAGGGACTTAGAAGAAATGAACCTTGCAAACGAGTTAACATCATCTAAAAAGTAATTGCTTTATGGATCACTACATCACTCCATTAACCTCTTACATGCTTGTTGTAGATTGTTGTAAGACGTGAGTACCCTTCAATCTCTATCGAGTAAAGAGGTTATACCAAATATGAAGATGAAAAATCTTATCAGCTAAATAAGGAGTGTCCAAGATGACAAATTCTTGGCATGTTGTTATCCCTCATGGAGAAAGACCTAAAGCTTTGGATGTTCAATGACTTGTTTATAATACTTCACATACTCACATTCAATGTGAACCACCCAAGTGGTCTTGTACCACAAGATAAACCTCTCTAATATGTCAATAAGTTACCTTTCACACCCTATGTTTACATTAGATTTTCTTGTTTCTATGCTAGACTATGCAGTATGCATAAAGTATGTTTATTCCTTTCAAACAACAACAATGTTCATATTGATTCTACCCACGTGTTGTTTTTTATTCACAATTTCATTGATGATGCTTAAAAAAGGGGATAGAACAAAAAATGGAATAGAAAGTTTGGAAAGAATAAGGCGATCATCTGATGGCTCAAATATGTCTAGTAAACAATACTCAAATGCTTATTTTCCAAGAGGGAGCCTCAAAGGATGAAAGAGGGAACGATTGACAAAAAGCTTCCAAAGAAAAATGGAGTCTAAAAAAGGAAGTTACATAAGGTAAGGGGCTTCAAATAAGAAGACATATAAGTTAAGGAGGAGAGCCCATCAAAGCATCAATCGTTGATAAATTGTACATATTTATCAAAATTTGAAACTCAAAAGGCTTATAAGATGAAAATATTAATCAAAATTTGCAACTTGCATGAATAAGTTGTAAATTTTGGTCAATCATAAAACCAAGGCGGATGTCAAAGAAAATAATGCTAAGTAGACCAACCATAATGCTTTTTCTTTCATGATTTCCCTTTTTGAATTTGTAATATTTTTATGTTAATCTCTATTATTTAAGCACCATAAAATAAAGGTAATTGTTAAAGAAAAAGTCCAACATAGAAAAAAATAGCTAAAGTTTAAAACATGAAGAAATTGGTTTTGATAAATGTAGAACAAATCATAAGTGCATATGCTTCATTTGATGGACAATTGAGCATCATGCATATTTCCATTATATCTAATAAATGAAATCTAATGATCAGGGTAAGTACAATCAAATAATTTAAGTTGACATTAACCTAAAATAATATTTTAAGTGTATGATCCTAAGAATGACTTCGCCATCTTTTTTTAAAAAAAATATGCACCAATTTCAAGCTTCATTCAAAGATTTCTGGTGGGATTCAAGCTAAAGTTAAAATGCTCACTAACTTTAAGTGTATGATGGCAAGAATGTCTTCATCGTCTATTATTAAAAAAATATGCACCAATTTCAGGCTTCATTCAAATATCTCTGGTGAGATTCAAGCTAAAGTTAAAATGCTCACTAATTTTATCTAGGGTCGGCATATGTCAACATTGTCCCAACTATTTGCCCAATATGGTGTACACTTTCATCACTTTTCGAAGTAAAACCTTATGCCGCATATGAAAATAAGTCATGCTAGCTATCAAAGAAATTGCGTAAAAAAGAGAAGTGCAATTAATATTGCATAGAGAACATTAGATACTTCTCAGCATTTAATAACAACAGAAAGAAGATATTCTTTTGGGTTCAAAGTTAATCAACGAGCAAAAAATGAATTGTAATAGTCACTTCTTTACAAGCCTTTGAAAAGAAAATTTTGGAAGAAAAAAAACATGAAGAGAAATTATCATTTGTAAGAATATTGTTTGTGTTCATTATCATCCAAACACTGATTTTGACAAAACATATTACTAAGCTTCAGTTATGTATTGATTAAATGTTAACACTTGTAAAGTCTAATTACCTTCCGCCCACAGGTTATTATTGTTGATTATGATTAGAAACTTATTGATCAAATGTCTACTATCGATAATCTTCATGACCAAGAAACTATATTGTGTTAAGCAAAGTGTTAGAGCATCGGTACATTGACACGCCTAGGTGTCAATGACATTCATTTGACACATGCTTTTCAAAAAGCTTTACCTTTTTTCTTTTAAAATTATCCTATTATCCTTAATAAATATTTAAAAAAATGGGATCCATCCGTGTCATTTGAATGTGAAAAAAAATGAGTGTGTCAAAGTATTTATTTTGAAAGTGTTATAGCCGCCTCTAATAAAATATACAAAAATGATTCATTGACACAGTTAAAGGAATCTACATTCATTTGACACGCTGTGGGACTCAATAATTGTCATTGTCATTAAGGATATATTGGTCATTTTAGTCTATGGGCTGCTGCTGAGGTGGTTTGTGAGAGACTAAATGAAACGTTGCGTTTGAGTCAATTGGAGCTGCTGATTTGAAAATTTCAAAGGGCGACCATTTCATTTTGAAAGACACAGTTTTCGTGTTAGGGTTAGGATTGGGAGAGAACGCGAAAAAGAAAGAAAAAGAGAGAAGTCCATGGTTGCCATCGGAGGGTGGACGTGATCGGTACTGGCGAAGTCGAAGGTGAAGGAGAAGTTGTTACCGATCGTGAACGGTGTGGAGCGTGGAAGGTTCGTCGCCTTTCTATTTTCTCCCCTTTGTAGTGTTTGAAAAATATTTAGTATATGAAGTTGTTCTTCCGTTCGTCATCATTTGTCTATGTTTCCTTTAATTTTTGATTGATTTTCGAAAACCCTAAACTAAAGGGGGAAGGTTGTGAGAAAACGTTGCGGTAGGGAGAAGAGCAAATGTTGAATCGGTAACGAGTTTGATAGTTGTTGAGTGAGACGCATTGAGAAAACAAGTTTGGTAGTTAGAGAGTCAACACAGGAGCAGAGAGTGAGATACATGAAATTTGAAGCTAGGGTTGCGGAAAAGGGGAAACGAACAAGGTATGTGGAGTTAAACTTTCTGTTTTGTGATTGTTTACGCATGGTTGTTAGTCTCTTTTTGAATACTGTACACACAATCCATCCTTCATCCTACTTTAAACCATATCACATTTTTTTGAATTGAATGATCAATCGTTGTACTAAAAAATAGAGAAAAACGGTTAAAACTACATTAACCACGCATAAGAATCCAAAAAAAGAAGAAAATGTTATGGCTTAAGAGTTACAGAAGCTAACACAGTATGATAATAATTACACTTACTTCCATAAATCCACATACTTAAGTGTTTTTGGAAATGTGATTTCAGTGACTTTATATTGAAGTTTATGAATGTTTTTGGATATAAAGTTGGAAAAGTTTAGTTTGTCATTAGAGAAAAAAACTTTGTATTGTCAGTAGAGAAACTCTTGAAAGCACTTATATTTTGAATCCAAGCACACCCCATATGTTTATCATAAAGTTTTGTACAGATATATTCCAGTTATAATGAAAATAAAGCAATGCATGATTAAGTTTTATTGAACAAAATTAAATCATGAGAAGAATAACTTCTTACTTTCTAGTTATATGAATGTAATAATTTGTGAAACTTGCCTGTGGTGTGCCATTTTCGTGTGTTTGAAGTCGATTCTCGTGCATGATCCAATCTGATTTTTGTCCATTGGGTGGATGAGATTTATAAAAGACTAGGGTTTTCCTCATTCCTATGAAGTCATGCTTTGAATAGATAGCTTTGTCTCTTCCAGTTTCTTTCCAAAACCCTACTGTAGTTGGTGTATTTGTGCGAGTTCCTGTTGGATAGTTGTTATCTTTATGGCTGAAGAAGTACCATTCATTGTGCTCTTCTTTTCCTATTCTGCAAAGCTCTTCATATTTTCAAAACACCAAAATATTAGTGACTTTTTATTAAGTTTGAATTATATAATCCAATTTGACTTTTACCTAGAAGATCCCATGGGTCAATTCTATATAAGTCAACATCTTTTACGACATGTAGGTGAAATATTTTAACATATTTCACTTTATAAATTTGACTGTTTATTCCTTAGGTCGTTTCTAGAAGCATGCAAAGGATAATTTTTTAATCTAATTCACCACGAAGGACGAGAGAAAATAAAATTATTTCCATAATTTCGTTTACCTTTCTAACGTAAGGTTTTACTTTTTACTCCTGCAATTGTCTTCTTCTGAGGAATTATATTTACATATTACTTACTTTCATATAGAACATTTACATGCATCATAAATAAAATAATATTGCATATTTTATCTCATAAAATATTGTTTTTTGTTTGAAAGCATATCTAAGATTAGTAACAATAGTTAGAGATAACTAAGCTTAAATATTTCAATATTTTGTTAGCATAAAATGAAAGTATATTTCCTCATATCTCTTGTATGCAATTACAATATAGCTAGCATGTTATGCAAAAGATTAGCCTAAAATAATTAAATTATGCAACACATATGAGGAAGACCATTATTTCTAATCAGAGATGTGTTGGAATAATTAACATAAAATAGTAGAAACAAAAAGTAGAATAACTATTGTACATGTTTGGATAGTTATTTTTTGTCTGGTAATAGCATAGACTATGCCACAATTTGTAATCCAAGTCTTGACCGATGTGAGATTTGATTCTGCAACCAGTATAGAATTTGTTGTGGTGTTTGAATTTTAGCTAGTTACCAATTATCCCTTGTAGGTTTTTGCAGAGAAGAATATCAACATAGAAATTCGTAGCTGTCATTAGTTAGTATTGCTTTGAGTTTATAGTTTGGTAATTATAGCTTTATATTTCATGACCTTTCGACCATATGTTATAACTGAAGAAGATTATTGTTTGTTTTGTACTTTATAGTTTGGTAAATCTTGTAGGTTTGATTAACATTTTGTGTACTTAATTTTTGAACTTTTTTTTAATGTTGATATGTAATTATGATGGAGGTTTTTATACTATAATATGGATAAATGTTGTTAATTTTAAAGCATAGCTCCTCTTAACAGGGTTATTCTCTTAATTGTTCTTCCTGGTTGCAACTGGCTGGTGCAAAAGTTGTTTCATGTGGAGATTTTTGTTCAATTAGTCAAGTATGTATTTCATTTCTATCTTTATTCCGACTACTGAGTGGAGTATTATGTATGACTTTTATCCTGTATTTAGAGGTTGAAAGAAAAGTAAAACGACGTTACGAAATTATTAAAATGGATTTAATGATGATTTATATATATCAGGATTTCATTTTGTTCAATGTTTGATCACATTCTTTGATCCTTGCACTTGAGTTTATCTAGTTGAATAAGTCTATTAATGTTGATTTTGTCGGGTTGTTTAATGTTATAAAGTAGTCATCATCCTAGATAGAGCAGCATGGTAGTGTGCTCCTTTGTGACGTAGCATTCACTCTGAGTCTTATTCACCACTGTTCTTTAATATGCATTTTTAGGCTTAGCCCTCTGATGGATTTGAAATTGTGTAAAGTCTTCGTCAATATTTTCCATCTTCATGTATTTATTTGGTTTCTTTCCTTTTCCTATTTTTGTCATCATTAATGATTACAAATATCCATGTGACTTGATGTTCCTGTTTGTTATTGGGGTATACCTCATTTGTGGTCATCATGTATGTTGTGATTCCACAATAAGGAGTACTACACTTATTTTATACGAGTGGCAGATGAAATGAGATACGTGGAAAATATAATTATTATATATGCTCCTTTGAATGTGATTTTGTTGTGAGATGTGCATATATATGTCTTTCATTTTAATCTTTTATGGCTTGAAGTCTAACTTGTTTATTTTATGGACATTCACTACAAACCATAGAGATAGTTGGAAGAGTCATTATGGAGAAATAGGTTTGAATGCAAATGATGATGTATTTTGTTTTTAAAATTAATTTGGTGAAATGATTTGTTTGACTTATTCAATTGTATACTTTGATGTATAGGTTTATGCACGACATTCATGCAGGACAAAATACTTGGCACATGTGAACACATTATTAACAAATATGCAAAAGACATTGATACAAACAACTCCATTTGCAAGGCTATTGTCCATTGATGTGGATGCCAAAATGAGTAGGACACTACTTTTAGAATTGTGTTGTAGATCGTTAGAGAGGAGGGGCGGGTTTGAAGTTAGGTCTGTCTTTATTCTATTCACCAAGTTAGACCTTTGCTTAGGTTTAGGGGTTAGGGTTAATGGAGAGATGTTTAAGTTGTTTAAGGACAAAGTTGATTGTCATACTAGGAGATTGTTTGACATGATTGATGTAAGTGTACATAATGTTTATGAAGAAATTCAAAAGCGTATAAAAGGGGATGAAGTGGGTGATGTTTGTAGATTATATTTACTGTTAGGGTTGAGTGAGTTTTTCTTCCCAAATAGAGGTGGAAAAGTTCACTTAGGTTTATTTGAATTATTAGATGATTTATTGTGTATTGGAAAGTATAATTAGGGGCGTGTTATTTATGAGTATTTGGTTTCTAGTTTGTGTGATGCTGCATTGTGTGTGGGAAAGAGACAAAACAGATCGCATTGTCATGTGGTTGGTTGTGTATTTGCATTACAGGTATATTTTGATGTTAGTTACAAACGTTATTGTGTTATAATTTATAATTGTTAGTTTTTTGAAATTGAAGTTTGTATGTAACAGACATGTTTTATTTGGTCACAAGAAGTTGGCTAAAACAAATAGTTGTTTACCTAGAATCCTTCATTGGATACATGTTAAAGTTGAAGCAGAGATTGAGAAAGCCTTTCTGTGTAATGAACTGAGATTTGTATGTAACATACATGTTTTATTTGGTCACAAGAAGTTGGCTAAAACAAATAGTTGTTTACCGAGAATCCTTCATTGGATACATGTTAAAGTTGGTGAAGCAGAGATTGAGAAAGCCTTTCTGTGTAATGAATTGAGATTAAATTAAAATGTTATACCAATTGGATGTTTTGTAATTTGTATGGATTTTAATATGATTTTTGTGATTATTTTGTTTTGTATAGGTCATTACTAAGGTATATGTGAGCAATAAAGAGATGTGTACTGAAATAGTTAAAGAAGGCTTAGATGGTCATCATAATGTTGGATTGAAGGAGAACTTTCAAAGGCGATCTATGGCTAATATTGTTGCAGAAAATGAAGCTTTGGTTGCTATCATTGTTGACCAAGAGGCATCCATTGGCAAGCTTGAGAAAATGGTTGACAACCTGTAAATGTTTGTTGCACAGAAGTGGCAACAGGTTGATGATGTTGGGAATTCAAATTAAAAAAAAATTGCGACATGTTAGTTGATGAATTTGGGACCAGTAATTCACAGGAAGATTATGAGGTAGTACTTTCATTTGTTGGGATGTCAAATTCTAAGAAAGAGTCAGAGATTGAAGGTGATGATGTGGAGAAGTCCAATTCTGAGAAGGTATTTGACGTTACACCTGATGTTGTTGGAAAAAGTTTCAATGAAAAAAGTGTTGATGTTTTAGGTAATGAAGAGATGGATACTGAAAAATATGACATGTACACGCGTTTAAAAGCTCAACCTAGGATGCGTGTTAGAAGTGTTCTTTTGAAAACTCCTTGGACAAGATTAGATAGGAAAAATCGTAGGCGTATTGTATAGTTTATGAACTTTTTTATGTTACAATATTAGGTTGAAATGATAAATATTGTCACCAAACTCAAATGTTATTTTGAATTATGTTAACTGGTAGTATTTTTTGATGAATAGAGGTTGAATCTATGATCCATTTGTAATTGTCATTGAGTTGTTATTTTTCCAGGTTGATTGAACTTCATTTGGGAATACATAATTTTTATGTTGTTTTTGTTTATAAGGGCAATTGAATTAACCATTGCTTCATTAGAGATAAGCAATAACTGAAACAGTTTTGTAGTCAATAATGTAAATTAGTAGATTTTTTGTTACAGTAAGTGGTTATTTGTTTGAAAAGTTGTGGTTGGTTGTAACAGTATTGTGTAAAAGAATAAAATAGTATAACTGATTTCAAGTGGTTTGACAACAATAGTAGAGTAAGCAGTTAATGTGTAGCCCAATATTTGGGTAAAGGGAATGGTATTATGCACAATATTAATTTGGTCATTTTAAATGCTCAGCCTTTTGGCTACAGTTAGTGCTTATTTTATTGAAAATTTCTGGTTAGTCCTTACACATCTTTCGTTCAACAATAAATTGATCAACCTCATTTAAATTTGTTTGATATTAAGGTTTGATTAAGTAGTTAATGTGCATCACGTGATGTGGTCAAATGGACTATTATTTGGCAGAATAGTTATTTGGTCATTTTAATTGGTTTGATAATTTGGTTCAGTAAGTGGTTATTGAAGTACAATTTTTTGGTTAGTTGTCTCAGACATTTTGTGCAAAAACAGAATACTTCAAATGGATATAACTGGCAGAGTATAAATACACCATTTTTGTACAATGATTGTAAATATGACATTCATTTTCACCACATATTTCAAATCACATGACCAAAAAAGTGTAACAAAATATATGTGAGGAATTGAATCCTAAATGTGAATATTGTATTTCAAAATACATTGTCATTATTGGTTGTGGAGGACTGTGTGTTTTGCAGGTCATTGTGTAATGATGTCAGCAGTGACATTATCCCAGTGGATTGCACACCTGATACCTGCATGATAGAACAAGAGTATAAAATGACATTTAAATATATGCACAACTTACTAAATGTTAAATCAATAAATTATGAAATCGGAATTGAATCTTACCGGTCCAATTGAGTTGGATGTTGTGTAATGTGTGTTGAGTGTGACATCAATGTGGTTGCTCAATGTTCTATTTGGTACGTCCATCATTGTTTCCTTTATGAGTAGTCGATATGAAGTTAGTTTAACTTGCATTAGTTTGGAAATTTTGACAACCAAATCACTATTCAACTAAAAACGGTCAAAATTAATAACATAATTACTTACACCAATATCAATGGATGTTTGATTAATGCCTTTTGTTGATGGTTTCTTCCTTTTTATTCTCTCAATAGTTGACTTCAACCTTCTTGTCTTAGGTCGACCCTTTCGCTTCACAATTTTAGGGCTTTGGATTTGAACAGTGTTTGTAGTGGTGTCTACATCATGGCCTATGTTACTATCATACAGGTGTTCTTCTTGTATGTGGTTGTTGTTGTCGACGTATGGTGAAGGTGAAATTTTTAGGCCATGCTTGTTTACAAATGAACTAAGGTTGTCAACCAATAATTGTGTCATGTGTACTGACTCACAGGCAATCTCAACAATATTTCCAAAAGTCTTCATTAAGTTATCATATCATTCAATATGTGGGTCCTTTTCTTGTTGTTGTATGTTGCTATAATATACGTGTGCTTTCTGCGGACATTTTTACACCATCTTGTGAGTATGTACTTAGCAGGAACCTCTATTACTCGCTCTTGGGCCAAAACACAAACACAATGTTTACATATAATGCCCCTAAACTCAAAAAGCAAACAACTACAATAGAAATTCATTGTGTCTCGCTAAAATGTAACCATGAATGGCCTCGCTTCCCTTATTTCATTATGAATGGAGTCCTCCATTGTTAGCAAAATGATGAAGATGAAGTTTTGATGATATCTAAATCAGGTCAAGAACAACCAAGACTCATGAAGAATGATTTTTCAAGACTTGTAACTTTTGTAATAACTGTATGAACATAGGAAATTAGTGGTTTTATGTATGCATTCAAAAGTGATGTAAAAATGAACCAAGAGTAAAAACTGTGCAGTGCTAATCGATTAACCAGGGAAGGTAATCGATTAGCAGTAATCGATTAACAAAGGTCAATAATCGATTGTTCCATAGACGAATGGAGAAGCACAGCAATGCATGCTAATCAATTAACAAGGGTATCTAATCGATTAGCGTTAATCGATTAACGAAGGCTGTTAATTGATTAACCAAGTGACCGTTTGAAAAACTAGTCGTTTTTGAGCCGTTGGACTATCCGTTGTTTTGTCTTTTAGTGACTAATCGATTACCCACTTAAGTTAATCGATTAACACAGTCAGAAAGGCTGAAAACAAAAAATGGAAGAGCCTTTGGATGAGTCTATAAATATACTCTCATTTCCTCTCAAGAGAAAAAAAGAGAAACTCTTCCCTTGTGCTCAAATACTCAGAAACTCTTGAGAATTGTGTGCTCTTGCTCAGCTAAGGAAACTCTGTCTGTAGAGTTGGTGAAATACTGCTACGGTGATAGAGGAATAGTTGGTTCATCCTTGGTGTGTCTAAGGAAGTGTTCGGAAGAGGAAGTCATCCTTCGTGAAGTATTCAGAGGAAGTGTTTCATCCTTTGTGAAGATTCAAAGGAGGTGTTGGTTCATCTCTTGTGGCATCAAGAGAGGTGTTTTCTAAACTTTTACAAATTGTATTTGTGTGATTGTAGTTTGTAATTGTTTTGTGATTAGTTAATTGTTTATCGTGTTTTGAGATAAGCGACTGGACATAGGATTGGTAAGATCCGAACCAGGATAAAATCATCTGTGCAAATTTCTCTCAACCTTACTCTATTTTATTGTTATTATTAATTGCTAAGTAAGTTTAATTGAGTAGAAATTTTTAAGGCACACGTTTTTAGTAAGAACCAATTCACCCCCCCCCCTCTTGGTTTGTTGTTCCACGCTAACCCATTCGCTGCAGCCGCTCCTGACATCCATGACCTTGTACAGTGATGAATTATCTTGTACCACAACGCCATCAACGAAACAATTAATTTTACCTCTAAATTCTGACTGTATTTCTGTAAACTTAGCATGTGTGTAATGCTTTTGGAATTGTCGCTCTATGAGTGATTGTGAACCGCATGCAAGAGTTGTGTTGAATGACGTGAAGTCAGCTTGGGTCTCTTTCTTTGTCTTGTGTTGTAGTGAATTATCATATTGTTTAACAAATTCTTGAAGAGTAGTGTGTGAGTTAACAAATTTAAAGAATGCATTCATGCTCTCGCTTCTTTGAGTTGTTGACATGCCAGCCCAAAAACTGTTTCTCAAGTAACAAGGAACCCACCTATGTCGTTCTTCGTAAAGTGAAGAAAGCCATTCATTCGTGTGAAGTGAAAAGGTTGTTATCATCCTTTCCCATCCATAAACAAAATTATCAACTGAATCTGAATTGTACACAACTTGCTTAATTTGGCGCTTGATATCTTTGTAACCTGCATAACCTTGTAACTTCTCAGGTATTTTTTCATTATATGCCACAAGCACCACCTATGACGAGTGTTAGGAAACTCTATTTCTATGGATTTCTTCATTGCTTTGCACTGATCCGTAACAATTCCTTGGGGTGGTCTATTGGACATGCACCAAAGCCATGAATTAAATAGCCAAACAAATGAATCTGTGTCCTCTGAACATAACAAACCACAACCTAACAATATTGATTGGCCATGATGGTTGACACCAACGAAAGGAGCAAATGGCATGTCGTACTTATCTGTTAAGTATGTTGTGTCAAAAGATATGACATCACCAAAATACTCACAAGCTGCCCTACTTCGTGCATCAGCCCAAAACATTTAGTATGCGGTTGTCGTCATCCACATCAATGTCGTAAAAAAATCCTTATTTAATTCTCTCATGGAAGAGAAATGGTTTAAGAGTGTCTTAGCATCACCATCTTTTGATAAGGCTCTTCTTTGTTTGGCCACATAATTTCTAACATCGTGTTCGACAAACTCCATGTTCTCATAACCTCCTGTTGCACAAACCAAGGACCGTAAACTCTTGTTAATCCTAACTCCTGCTTCGGCATTCAAGTCTAGAGTTCTGTTGACGTTGAGATTCATTCTTTTATTGCCTCGGAACAATCTGGACTTTGTTGGACTAAGATCATGACTATGTACATCATCAAATCCTAAAATGTACCACTTTTCATCTCTTTTTCATACAATCATTCGAGCTGAACAATCATTAGCACATGTTGGACATCCAATCATTTGATTCTGAATGGGGGATACTGATGACAAATTTATGAACACCGAAAAATGGCGCCACAAACTTGTTTAACAATCGGCAAGTGTGACCGAATCGTATCAAGTAATAAAACAAGGTAAGACCAAGTATCGTTTTCCCAAAGGACTCACGGCCTAGTTTAGCTATATGATTTATTGATTATTTGAGACTTGAGAACAAATTCATTGTAGGTTTAAATGCAAAAGACAATAATTAAATATGTATGCATGAATTTGATCAATGGATAAAAATAGAATACAAACACTTCAATGAATTAGATGGATGAGTATGTTGTTGGGGTTATCAATTTCATCTTATCCACTCTCATGTACTTTAGGAATTCATCATTCTTTTCATCAATGCTAATGTCACTCTCTAAATCACCTTGCAAGAAGGCCTCTCCTTAATTACGAGTTCATACAATTCCTAGGATTCCTAGTAATTAATTGTTAAGTGCAGAAGTTTAACGGCAACCAATATGCTATTGGGAGAAATTCCCCGGATCTAGATTTCCCCGTACGTTCCCATATCGACAAAATCACTAATCATGGCAATGAATGAGTTAAACAAAGCAAGTTTTACGCAAAGAGGAAAAACCCTAACTAATGATGAAAGAAAGCATAAGTCTTAAAAATAAGATGTTAAAACAAATTCCATATATGAGAGTTTCAAAAGACTACATTGATTCCCCAACAACAATACAAGGTTTAGTTCACCATATTCATGGTGAAGCTAGATGAATAATAATGAAAGAATGAAGGATAAAACCCTAGAAAGAGGAGGAGGTAGCCTGAGCATCCAAGATCTTCCTTCAAAGGGGTGGAAAAGTGAGTGTTTGCTTCGTCTCAGCCAAAGATATAAACCCTAGGACGTCCTAAAGCTTATATACTATTCTAAAAATACATGAAATTAGGTCCAAGCCCATAAAAGTGTCGCTCAGCGGTAAACTGCCGCTCAGCGGTAAACTACCGCTCAGCGGTAATTGCGACTTCTTCTTTTGCACTTTTTGATGTCTTTTTTGATTCCATTCCTATCCTTCTTCACTTCTTTCACCAAATTCACCTTAAAACCTGCATAAAACACTAAAATCAAGCATAAACCTGTTCAGTTCTCTTATTTCTGAAAATATGACTAAAAGCATGATTTCAAGCTAGTTTCTAAGTGTTAAAGGTTGCTTTTAGTATCAATTTTAAGCATGAAAATAACAGTTTTTCAATTGTTATCAGATACATATTTTCCAGCCCTAGAACACACCATCATGAAGTAACATAATTCGTTCTTGTTGTTCTTCCTTAAACTCCTTGTACGAATTCCAAAACCATTTGATATTGCATATTGTCTATAAAATAACTTCACTTCATTAACAGTTTCAAAAACCATTCCAATTGTTGGAGCGATTGAGAGAGGTTGAACATTGTTTTCATTTAATTGTTGTAATGTTTTTTCGTGTTGTTCATCAATTTGAATATCATCCAAAGATGTATTTGTATGCTCCATGTACCTGATTTTCCTACATTTAATTAATACAAAAATGATTACTACTTACTGCACTAATTAAAATGATCCTTCATATTCAAGAAAATGAATTTCGTATATGTTCAAAACCATTTAAATAAATAACCACATACCAATACACAAATAACCATTTAATTAAATGTTGTTCATCAATGTCAATTTCATCCGAAAATGTATTTATATGTCCTCCATCTACCTCTTTTTTCTACATTATTGGAGTACAATAAATATTACTAAAAAGTGGACTAATGAATGTCATCCTTACTATTCAACTTCATCAATCTTGTATATGTACATAATCATTAGAGGAAATAACTAGATACAAATGACAAAATAACCATTTACTGCACCATTACATGTTGCTCATTGATAACTGTTGAAAAACTGTTATTTTCATCCTTAAAATTGATACTAAAAGCAACCTTTATACTTAGAAACTAGCTTGAATTCATGCTTTTATTCATATTTTCAGAAATAAGAGAGCTGGACAGGTTTATGCTTGATTTCAGTGTTTTTGTGCAGGTTTTAAGGTGAATTTAGTGAAAGAAGTGAAGAAGGAGAGAGATGGAATCAGAAAAGACATCAAAAAGTGCAAAAGGAGAAGCCGCAACTGCCGCTGAGCGGCAGTTTACCGCTGAGCGGCACTCAAGAGTTCACGGGAGATCCGCTGAGGGGCAAAATGGCCGCTGAGGGGAAGAAACCAACTCACGCACTTATCGCTGAGCGGCACTTTACCGCTGAGCGGCACACTTATGGGCTTGGGCCTGATTTTTCTGTAATTTTAGAATAGTATATAAGCTTTAGGACGTCCTAGGGTTTGTATCTTTGGCAGAAACGAAGCAAACACTCTCTCTTCCACCCCTTTGAAGGAGGATCTTGGATGCTCAGGCTACCTCTTCACCTTTCTAGGGTTTTATCTTTCATTCTTTCATTATTGTTCATCTAGTTTAACCATGAATATGGTGAACTAAACCTTGTATGTTTGTTGGGAAATCAATGTAATCTTTTGAAGCTCTCATATATGGAATTTGTGCTTACATCTTAATATAAGACCTATGCTTTCTTTCATCATTAGTTAGGGTTTTTCCTCTTTGCTCAATGCTTGCTTTGTTTAACTCATTCAATGCATGATTATTGGTTTTGTCGATACGGGAACGTACGGGGAAGTCTAGATCCGGGGAATTACTCCCAATATTATATTGGTTGTCGTTAAGCTCCTGTTTTAAAAGAACTAATTATTAGGAATGCTAGGAATTGTATGAACTTGTAATTAGGGATAGGCCTTCTTGACAAGGTAATTTAGAGAGTGGCATCAACAATGATGAATTGAATGTTGAATTCCTAAAATATATGAGAGTGGATAAGATGAAATTGATCCCCAGCAACATATTCATCCATATATTTCATTGAAAGTGCTTGTATTTTGTTTTGCCATTGATCAACCTCATGCATACATATTTATTTTCGTCTTTTGCATAGTAAAATCCAATTATTTTGTTCTTAAGTCTTAGCTAATCAACAAATCACATAACTAAACTAGGTCGTGAGTCCTTTGGGAGAACGATACTTGGTCTTACCGAGTTTATTACTTGAAACGATTCGGTCATACTTGCCGATTATTCAACAAGTTTGTGACATCATATTTTGGTGATCATAAATTTGTCATCACTCATCAATGTCAGTATCATCCGAATATGCATGTATAATGTCCATGTACTTTGTTTAAGCACATTATTTCAATACACCTTTTATTGTTAATTACTGGACTAATTAATATCGTTCTTCATTAATTTAAGTTAATAATTTTTCTATATGTCCATAACCAGTTTAACAAATAACCACATACCAATGAGGAAACAACCATTTACTGTAGCGTTAAATCTTTTCAAACGTACAATATGCAATGATTTCTGTCACACCGAACATTACACACTAAGAACAATATAAGAATGACAAGGAAGATGACAAATATCATTCTCAACAATAAAGGCAGTGAACAACCTTCTAGGCAACTCTAAATGTTTTTTACTTTGAATATAAAGTTGTAATAACTTATCTATTTAATAAAACTGCAATTGTTGTTGAGATTAATGCACTTCAATAAATGAGTCTAAGCTCTCCCCATTCAGTCATCTTGTCTCCCACCAATATTAGGGTTTATGGTTGGGTAAGAACTTCATTGTGGTGGAAACAACATTGTCACTACCTTTCATTCCAACCATAAAATGAAAAAAGTGTGTGGGTCATTAAGTTTTGACAAATGCATTAAATGGACCGTCATTGCATGACTTGTATCACAAGTAATAACATTTAATGCTTCATAGGGGCATTTATGTAATTGCACAGTTCTCTTATTAAAAATTGTTGTTGGGTGGGAATACAAATCATTTCACTGGAAGAGAGGCATAATATCCATGGTTCAACGTATGCCCAATACGGAACGTTTCATTTCCTTCACCCCCAACTACTTCTTTGCTTATGGATTTTATTTGGTTATGTCCAAATCCTCTTCATTTTTTAATTCTGTGAAGAACAACATTGACCTTCGTTATTGTATCCCCTTGAAATTTCCCCCAATTGTTAGGGTTTCTTTTGCTGCACACATCCTCTTCAATTTTGTGTTTTCTCATGCACACGTCATAGGATTTAGGGTCATACGATGTAATGGGTGTAAAATACAACCTGAAAGGTATAGAACAAGGGAATGGAACGGTGCCTAGGGGGACCGAAAGGTAGAAAGGGGGACCGAACAGTGCAAAGGGGCGGAAATGAACAGTAGACAACCATATGCTATAATGTTGTGGTTACATTTCGTTCTCGGTAATCCAATACTTTGCTTAAGGAATACATCATTCTAGTTTGTTTAACTTGATTTTTTCTTCAATATTGTTTCTTTCAACAGCAACAAAGAGCAATGAAGCCATGGGAACAACTTGATATTGATGAAAGTGATCTTGATAGTTTTATTCGCCGTTGCAATTCTAATAACAGTGTCATCCCGGGCCCTGCTGGTGTCATTGAGGCAACTATGCTTAACCGACAAGTGAATGAAAACATTCCAACACATGAATTTTTGAGTGACATAGCTAAAGCCAGTTTTGATCGTGACTTCACTTCCAATGCTTGGCTATGGGCTGAAAAATTCATTGACATCCATGGTAAGTACCTTAATTGGGAGTTTATGTTGATAGACTTTTTGTAATTTGCTATTTTAGGAAGATTATCGAAATAATAATTTCATTTGTAGGATTGTTGGTTAAACATGAGGTTGTGCATATCTCAACCCTTGATTCATTGAGAGGAACTTGTAAGGTATCTTTGTTACGATGTCTTGTTAAAGTTTGTGAACATAACGGATTAGGTGACATGAAAATAACAATTCGGGTAGGTTGATGTATATTTACTTTTACTACCATCTTCAAATATTTTTGTGGAAAATGAACCTTTTTCTTAACAGGATCCAACAGGGATTGTAAAAGCAAATGTTCACCACAAGGCCATTGATCATCCTGAAATAGGTGTACACTTAAAAGTTGGAAGTGTGATAATCCTACAAGATGTAAGTATATTTTATTTTCATAAATACTTAGCTATTGACCTTATATTCTCACATCAATATGTGGATTCAACCAATAATATTTGAACAGGTTACAATTTTTTCACCAATATGTGGAACATACTATCTTAACATAACTTTGTGGAATATTGTTAAGGTAAAGATTTTTGTGAACAGTTTTGTATTATACTGTTATATATAATGTGAAATTTTTTATGACTTTGAATGATAGTCTCGGATTGTGCAGGTTTTTGGAAGTGATATTGGCTACCCAACTGAGGACCTAATACGTCTATCAATACCAATTGATACCTTCAAGCCTCCAACACGTTCCGTTGATGACATCCTATCCAAAATGATTCCACCTCTTCACAACGACAAACCTGAAGGCAGTGGATGAAAGAAGAACAATAAAAATGCAATAACTTCAAAACTTTCATAATTTGCTTGCTTGTATTCCAAATTTATCGTTCTTGTTTGTTGTCGAATATTATGCGTGATTACATGCATGTGTTATGTAGTAAAATTTGTGAACTACTAAAGTTAGCTTGATCAAATTGATGTTGCATTAAGTGCTTATGTAATGTTCGTGATGTTATAAGTTTTATATGATATTCATTTGCTGAAAAACAAAATTTCATAAATTGGTGCAGTATCTGGTTATTCCTTCTTCATTATGTGGTTATATATAAATGTAGTTCTGTACAACTTACAAAATGACTAACACTAGTGGAAAAATACCTTTTTATGACAAACCTATTATAACGGATAAAAATTATCCATCATAATAGGTTGATCGGTGGCAAAATCGTAATAAAATTAATATATATTATGACGTAGTTTTGTTCATCATTCATAATATGAAATACGGTGGCAAACTTGTAAATAAGTTGAAAACATATTATTACGTAGTTTTGTATATATGTTATAATATAAAATGCGGTGGCAAACTTGTAAATAACTTGAAAATCTATTATATCGTATATATAGATATCTGTTATAGTGTCTGAAAATTTTTAGTGTATTATGACTGACTTTTAGAAATCTGTCATAATATCTATCAAGTCTCTCTAATTTTCACATCTCCCTTCTCGTTATTTCTAATTTCATACTCCCTCTCACTCTCTTCCTCTCTAAACGCGCAAGGGAGCTCGTTTCTTGACGTTTTCTACAACGAGCTTGGCACCCCCGAACACCACTGCATGACATCATTCTGTCGCTAGGGTAAGTGTAAATTAAAGTGTCGTCGGTTTCGGTTTCGATTGTGGTTTAGGCTATAGAGACAAAGAGAGCTAGGTTAGGAGAAGGCGAAGGCCACTGAACTGAAAGCCCTGCTTTTGCCTCCACTGAAAGCTTCGAAGTCTGCCGGAGTTAAGCTTCGTATACCTCTTGAAGCGGCGACGCCCGCCCCCACGCAGAGTCGTTGGAAATCGTGTTTCTGGAAGCTTCCGGAGATCGACGAAGAATCGAGGGCGAAGATTGTTGGGAGAGTGAAGAAGAACGAGGAAAGTTCAGTGGTTCAGGGTTAGATTCAAGCGAGGAAGATGTTTGAGAGGGAGAAGGTGAAATCGGTGTGTGAGAGTAACAAGAAGACAGTGAAGTAGGGTAAGATGGTGTCGAGTAGGTATAATGGCGGTGGTGATGTGAGGAAGAGGTTGTTGCCAGAAGGAGGGAGTGGGATTAGGGTTAAGAAGAGGTGGGAGATCCCTTCACTGCCTATTTTCCACTTAATGGCATAATCTTATCACTTTTCTTATTGACAATTGCCTTAAATTATATATCTACCTTTTAATCTTTAGCTTCCTATTTGCTTTTTGTTTCTCCTTCCTACTAACATACACATTCTAACTAAAAAGTGTGGCTTTTCAGGCACTTGGTGTTCCGGTGAACAGGCTTGTCCAAGCTGCTGATTCAGTTTGCTTATGCTTTATATTCTTCTTCCCGTTTGCCTACAATTCATTATATTTCTTGGCCTTTATCTAACTTATTGATGAAAGTTCTAGAGGACTGATTTTATGGTCTCTTTCATATGAAATTTATTGCGTCTATAATACCTCATTGAATAATAGTAAAGCAAACCTTTGTGCTGGAGCACTTGTTGCCTTGCAGGAAAATATTGGAAAGCTTGAAATTGGTCATAATAAAGCTAGATTTTTAGTTGGTAAATGTCACAGTTTTAGATGACTCCATGTGGAGTTCTGGTCTGTTTCATGAATTCTAATTTTCTTAAACTTACTAGTGTACTGTAAATTTTCTTAAGCCTCTAGAGAATGATCTAAAGGTTTCCTATGATCAGTTTATTCAAAAGTGTGTTCTGTCCTATTTTTTGTTGCAATCAGAGGGTCTTTTAACTTTGAGGGGGTTCAGTTATTTGAATTATCGGACCCTCTTGTTATTTCAAATCCTTTTTAATTATTAAATTTTTTAGATACTGATTAACATAGTCTCCCATGAACCAAGGTTCCAGAGGTATTCATTGTATTGAAGATGTATGATGTCAGTCTAAATCTGGGAGGGTACACAACCCTCAAACCTTGAGCCAACTCTGAAAAGACCGAATAAGAATAACAAAACTAACATGAGATCTAGTTCTCAACTGAGAGGGCACAATTACAAACCAGTAATTTTTCATTTGTTTTCTGCAACTAGATTGATTTAATTGTTAATTTTTCTGTGTTTTATTTGTCTTGCTTTTGGGGTAGTAGGAAAAGGAAATTTTCAGACTTTGTGAACAGAAGCCAGAAGTTAGAAAGGATGTAGCACATTGATAACTCTTTTAGGGCTTGATTGATTTTTTTTTAAGTTATATGCTAATCAATTTAAGTTAGAAGATGTTTAACAATAATACCATCCACCACCACCAGACATAAAGTCACAATTCCACAATCTGATCTTTTGTTATATACAATGACAAAAAACATTCAGGTGGACCTATAACTATTGTAACAGTCAAAAACAAAAATAAAATGTGAAAAACAAGCATTTAAGTATCTTCCAAAAAATTCAAAATTAGCAAGAAATTAGAATAGAAATTAGGAAATGGTATTTCCATATGTATACTATTAAGTGTCGCAAAGATAGAATTGTAAAAACTTGCATCCTTCACTTCCTACCATTTATTTAGCAAAAAGAAACAAAAGAATTAAATAATAAGTACCTAAAGGATATTAAAAACTAAAATGACCCAATGTTAGACCCATATAATATGGGTGTGACGTAGCTACAGTAAAAAAACCTACACCAAGACAAACAAACAGAAAGATGATATTTTAATGACAAAGGAGAATAATTTAACATTTACAATAAATAAAACGCTAAAAAGTTAATCATATGTTAATTAAAACTATATCACATTTTACTAGGTTCATTGTAGATTTGTTTATACAAACGTATTTACCATTAATTCAAATAAAAAATATATATATTAGATTAACTAAATATTTTTATTTGATACAGAGCAATACTAGAAAAGCCCTTTATAAAATTTATCATAGGGTTCTGTTATTAAATTAAGCCTAAAATTTAAAAATATCTTAATAAAAAACTTTTTTATTTCAATGTTTAAAATATCTCTATTTAAGTTTGACTAGAAAAATAAAACTTTTGAAAGTGCATCTAAATTAGTATTTTACATTTTTTTCAAACCAATTTTCTATTTATTTTAATTCAATGGTCAATTGCTCTACATTTACCTATATACCCTTCTCATTCATTTTCATGATTTTTCTTTGCTTTCCACCTGTGTCCTTAGTGAAGAAAAGAGAAAACCCAACATCCTTTATTTTTTCATCATGAAGAGGGTAATTTCATACATCATGTATTCTGGATGAAATCAAGGCATAGAATTAGTATATTGTTTAAAGATGTCATCCCATAATTTAAAAATAAATTTTCTTATTTGTAGCTTTATAGTGTTGTTGCGTTGTAGCTTTCTACAAAGCCTAACGTTAAATAAACGTTAAAGTGTCACCACTTTCTTGGTTTCAGTTCAGTGGCACAGAATGTTAATATGGATCGAAGTTGGATAAATTTTAAACGAACAACCGAGGAATATGAGAGAGGAGTGGAACAATTTATTGAATTTGCTACGAGGAATGTAGTAGATAATAATGGAAGATTTTATTGTCCATGTGTGAATTGCTTGAACGAGCGGAGACTACCCATTGCAGTAATACGAGAGCATGTTTTGTAAGATGGGTTCCTAAGGAGCTACACCAAGTGGACATGGCATGGTGAATTAGTAGAAGTGCTAATAACACATGTGTCTCAAACTGAAGCAGAAGAAGCGGATTTCGTTATGGAAGATGGTTTGGAGCAAATGATTTGTGATGTTGGAGATGCTGTCTTTGCAAGATCACATATGTATGAAACTTTGTATAATGATGCAGAAATGCCTTTGTATTCGGGGTGCATTAAATACAGTCGATTGTCGGCAATATTAAAACTTTTTAATGTGAAGGCAAGAAATGGGTGGAGTGATAAGAGTTTCACCGAATTGCTTGAGTTAGTGAGTGACATTCTTCCTGAAGGTAACACAATGCCAACATCTAATTATGATGCGAAAAAGATATTATGTCCAATGGGTATGCAGTATAAAAAGATTCATGCTTGTCCGAACGGTTGTGTGTTGTATAGGAAGGAATATGAAAAGTTTCATTAATGTCCACATTATGGGTTATCAAGATACAAGCAAAAAGATGGTGACTTCCAAGATGATGTGAGGGAGGTTGTTCCAGCAAAGGTGTTGTGGTATCTTCCTATAATTCCAAGGTTTAAAAGATTATTTGCTAATATCAAAGATGCAAAACTCATTAGATGGCATGCAGATGAACGTAAAAGAGATGGTCAAATAAAGCATCCAGCTGATTGTAGTCAATGGCAGACAATAGATTCTATGTTTCCATATTTTGGAAATGATCCAAGAAACCTTAGGCTTGGACTTCCTACAGATGGAATGAACCCGTACGGTAACTTGAGTAGTAGACATAGCTCATGGCCTGTCATGTTAGTGATCTACAACTTACCTCCTTGGTTGGGCATGAAACGTAAATATGTCACGTTGTCTTTAATGGTTTCTGGTCCACGATAACCAGGAAATGACATTGATGTTTATTTAAGCCTGCTAGTTGAAGATTTAAAAATGTTGTGGGAGGAAGGCGTTGATGTGTTTGACGGGTACACAGGCTCCACTTTTAAGTTGCATGCCATGTTATTTTGTACAATCAATGACTTTCCAGCATATGGTAATTTGAGTGGGTATAGCACAAAGGGTCACAAAGCATGCCCTATATGTGAAGAAGGCACATGTCACCATCAACTAAAGCATGGAAAGAAAACGGTTTACATTGGACATCGAAGATTTCTTAGTGCAAACCATCCTTTTTGTAAATTAAAAAAAGCATTTAAGTGGATTAGAAGATTGTTAGAAACTCATGCTAAGCCTAATTTTAACTTTAATGTCTTCAAATATAATTTTTGGCATGTATTATGTAATAGATGGACTAAAACACTATTTTTTCAGAATGACTTAGTGGAAAAAAGCTCTCAAGGGTCATTCACTCAAGAAGGCCGAGATGACATATTAGTTGTTGCCATTGGACGTCCGGAGCATCCAGGATATATCCGTGGTGTTGGACGAGGGGTAGGACTCAAGCAATTCTTTGGTGGTCCTACTCGAAAGGTTACTTTAGCACATCTTAGTGAATCTGATAAAAAGGTTCTAAAAAATGAGTTTAAGAAAGAATTGTTCCCAGAATTGAGAGATGAATTATTGTCAGAAATCAAATCAGAGATAGCATCCTTAGGATTGGCTATTAAAGGTCCACCAAAGGGGGCTTCCCATGTTGCTAGCACAAAGGGGAGTTGTCCTCTTACTGAAGAATCAGGGGATGGTGTTCATGTCCCTATTGATTGTGAATTGTATGTTGATGATCCCCACTGGCATTTGGTGGCTTTAGGTAAATTCAATTTTGTTTAGTTGTGTATGTTGAATATGTGATTTTTATGTGGTTTAAATCTTTTTTGTGTCTTAGATAAAATATATAATTTAGGAAGCATCATCCACCACGAGGCTATTAAAGATGATATGTTGCGAGTGGTGATTGTAGATATTAAAGATTCTTCTACTTGTGTTCCTCTGCCTAATGAGGAGATTCAAACAGTGGGACAAGCTCCAGGAAATTTTATCATTTGGCCAGCCAGATTGGCAAAGCCAATTTTAGTAAGTATTTTTATCCATATTTGCCTTAGTTACTTATGTATTTGTTGTATTTGGATGCATATATTATTAGCCTTATTTTGTGGTCAAATGTAGGACGTTTCTAAGAAGACAAACATTGTTACACCTCCACAATCACAATTGTCGCCTCTCCAACAACTTGGTGCAGCGGTAGTCACAATGGGAAATAAAACTATTGAGATAAATATGCCTCCTGAACTCACATGCAAGACTACTACCACCACTTGATTTGTATGTCATAGGGATATTTGTGAAATTGTCATTGGTAATGATCTCCTCTCTAAACAGTTCTACAAGTTTGGAATTTGTAAGTACACCTTCATAAACCATGAAAATACTATGATATTGTATTCATGTACTTTTACTAACATTATTTGTTCATATTGAAGGTATTTGCATCACCTCTGCATCGAGAGAAGGAATGCTACTATCTATGGATTTATTGATCCTGTTATCATTCAAAGTGTAGGAAATAAATCAGAGGATGTGCAAAAATACTTGATAGAAATGTTTGAAAAAGCTGGTAAAGAGGTCTATTTAGCACCTTACTTGCATAAGTAAGTACACAATTTTTGAATTCTTCATGACTAGTTTAAAAGTTTCTTTTAATTAATATTATTCTAACTTGTAGGGGTCATTGGCTATTGCTAGTTATTGTTCCTGATCGTTCTCTTGTAGTTCTCTTATGTTCCTTGCATAAGAAAGCTAACACATTGTCCATCAAAAATATATTAGAGGCGTAAGTTTTCCTTTCTATTTTGATTCCTTCTTACATTATTATTATTATGATGTATTGAATGTCTACCTTTTGTAGGTCTTTGGAAGCTTATTCAAGGTTGCAGGGTGTTCCATCTGTCTCTAGGAAGAAGATGCAAATAACCACACCTAATGTAAGAGAAGTTAACCTTTGTTTTGTGTTTTGTGATTACTATTTTTATGAAGAATTGGTTGTGTTGTTGGTTTTGTGAAATTTGGTTTAGAAAAATTGATCAAAGCTACATGGTGCAAAGGCTAGCTAGAGTATAATCTGATATTTTGTGTCTTTGGTTTGAATAAGTCTTGATTATTTGTATTTAGTTTGTAGTGTCAACGTCAATTGGGCAGCTATGAGTGTGGGTATTATGTAATGAAACACATGCATACCATTATTTGTACAAACATAGTTGAATCATGGAATAAGGTATTAAAACACTAACTAAATAATTTAACTATTGATTACAATATTGTTTTAACTCTATTATTTTTTTTTTGTAGATCTTTAATGATTCATCTTCCATGGAAGTTGCAGTCATTGAAGACATTAGAAGGAATTGGGCTTCTTTTATTTTAAGTGTTAGTAGAAACTTAGCTACACTTCAATAGTGTAGGTACATTAATGTAATATTTGGATTTAATATATAGTTTTATGTATAAATGATGTATTAAATATTATTAGACAATTTAATATTTTAAATGATCTCTATTTTGTTAGTTTCATTTATTTTGTTAATTTGAAACTATATTGATTATAAATTGATTGAATGAACAAGAATATGATTATAATTTCATTGGATGAATAGGAATATGATTATAATTTCATTAGATGTCAATTTGTAAAAATCAATTTTTTTAAAAAACATATATTATGATGTATTAAATAATGTACTTCATAATACATTGATTTTGAAAACAATTTATTATGATAGGTGAAAAATTGTACATCATAATACATTCAACATATTATGATTGATAAAATTATCTACATCATAATACATCAAATATTATAACGTACTAATACATCTACGTCATAATACATTTCGCCATATTATGACGTACAAATGAAAATTTGTCATAATAAATTGTGCATATTATGACTGATTTCAGAAACTACGTCATAATATGTTCAAGCTATTATGACGTAAATTTCTGATACGTTATAAAATGTGCAGACATATTATAACGCCCAGAACTATGTCCCCAAGAACTACGTCATAATATGTGATTTTTCTACGTCATAAAATGTGATTTTTCCATTAGTGTAATATTGAAATCAATTCTCATGCAATGTTGCAGTTCAATAAGTATTAAACCATAATAGAATGATTAAACAACGAAATACAATGCTTACACCAAATAATTATAAGAAGGCCAAAACAATCAGGGACAAATGCCACAACTGAGTCGAAAAGAAGTAATGGTCCAGTAAGTGGTTATGTATTTACTATTTTGTGGTTATTTGTTACTGTTACTATGTACAGTAAAAAATATTTTACTTCAATTTCAACGATCGTATTACTTTGTTTCACTAAGTTCTTCTAAGATGAAGGGTATGTTGTGTACTAACAAATTGGTTATATACATCAAATGTAGTAGTTCTTGACGACACTTTTTCATCACATTTGTGGTTGCAATAACTGGTTATGTTGTTGGACATATGTGGTTACTTGTGAATTGGATTTTGTACAACAATATGCCTGGTTAAATTCATTATCAATATTCAAATTTTTTGATGCAGTAAGTGGATATATGGACAACTTTATTCGATTAATTACTGATTTGGTTATGTACAACAATACAAGTGTTCAAATTCAATTTAAATGTTAACATTTTTTCCGTACAGTAAGTGGTTATATGTTAAGTTTTATATGGTTATTTGCTCAATAACTTATGTACACTATATGTTCTGCTAATTTACTTAATTTATGTACACAAAATGGACATTGGTCATTTAAACCTTTTCATTCACACGTGTTGCAACTACATTGGACATTGGTGGTACTAGTACATAAGTAATGCAATTTGTGATCCTTCATTATACATAATAAACAACTTCAAAAACAATAACAAAAATTTTATCATATTCTATCATATTCCACCAACTTCATTACAAGTTTATCCCTTCTTTAGTGTCTTCAAATTCTTCATGTTGTCTTACTTGACGACTTCTTCATTTGCTATAGCATTCCACAATTCTTTATTATTGTACTTTTATGAAGATTTCGTTCATGTAATACCCAATCACAAACCGTTTGTTGTCGAATAAGTTTTAATTGCTCCTTGATATTACAGTTGTGAAATATTACAATTAATAACTTCTTATCATAAATCATATAAAATAATACAAACATATACTTAAAGAAGACCAACCGTTGTATAATCGGGCATTTTTTTCCATCAAATTTAGGTTGGTTGTCCCACAACTCTATATATTTCATCACCAGCTAACCACAATCATACCTACACATTAAACTAATATTAGAAAGATCACATATATGAGACAACCCAATACATTGGTTATGGATAAGGTCACTAACGTATTTGGTTAGATTGACAAATCTTCTTTAATGACCTTCAATTGTCGCTCCTTACCATTTGTTTCATTATCAATCATATTGAATAACTCTTGTAAACAACCAACCTTACAAATTTGTATTCAACACATTCAATAGTATTGTAAAGTTTTTACTCTAAAATAATACTTCCATCAAAAGAACAAGACTACAAAACAACTTCTCTTACCATTGCCTTGCCAATACATATATGGTCCGCCTCTTATGACCAAGAGAATCTAAAATGAACAATTCCCTTGATTGGCAATTGACACAATAGCACCATCAATGGTCACCACCCACACTGGGCACAAACAACTAAAGAACCACAACCACAAAGATCAATATAGTAAACAACACATGTTATGATAAAGGTATAGGTTGAAGTACTTACAAATTCAGAAATTAACAAATGATTCAATGAAGAACTTTGAGGTTGGAAGAAACGATGATAATCTGTTGCTTGCAATACTTCTCTCTTTTTTTAGGAATCTTCATTCTTTCAATGATCATTGTCTACAAAAATTGCATCAGTAACATTAGTTCAAACATTTGTACTTCAGTAAGGTGAAACATCAATGAATACTTAACGTACCGCAAAAAATGGATTGAAACAACATCGAGTAATCATTCTTGATTTATGCAATTGATTGTACACAGTCATCGCAGTCACAAACAACATAACCTACACCAAAAGTTCATAACCAATCATTGAATTTTTTTTCACATTTATATTTCATTAATATAAAATAATGTAGATATTTTGAATCTTAACCATTCTATATATTCCTCACATAGTACTTGTACACAACGCTTTTCGGGTATTTGAACTTACGATGTTATCAATTTTTGTACGAGGTCGAAAGCATTGCAAGTTTCCTCTAGTTAAGATGTTGTTAGACACCTCCACAAGCGCTCTATATACAAAACAAATTCATCATAAATTTCAATTATAAAACAGTTATACATCATTTAATTTATTTTTGTAACCATTGTGTTACGTATAACTTACACATCACCATCATTACAAAGCGATGAAGTGAATGTGGCGTAAACACTTCCAAAATCAATGTTCTCATGTCTGGAAGCTCCCTCCATACCTACATCCACAAAATTGACAATAGCTAAATCATGCATTTTGTCATCTGTGGATGGTCCCCCCATACCGTCATTAAAAGATGGCATTTCATTGAGTACCTCTTCTTGAAGACGTCTTATTTTCATTTCTAACTCATCAAGTCGTTCTGCATGCTTATCAACTCTTCTCCTCAACACTCTCTGGTCTTCCACAAGTGTAGCAAACTCTAAGTTATCATCATTTGACTCAGGATTACTTTTCCCACCGTAAGTTTGTGATTCCTTTATTTCATCATTATGTAATTGCTCTTCAGACAAGTTGCATTCCCACAATATCTTCAAAACAAAATAGAATTTTACCAACGCTAATAAATCATATTAAGCAAATAACATAACAAATCTAAGGATTATATAAAAAAATCATGGAATTACCTTTGTTTGTTGAAAAGTTAATTTGATTTTTTTTCCTTTTATCTTTAATAACAACCCAATGAAGAAATCGGGGATAAATACACCCTCCACCAACATGATACAAATTGATGTGTTCAACAACCCATAACTGTAAAGTTCATGCCAACAATTATAACTCTTTCAAAAAATATCATCATTTATTTCCTAACAGTTAAATAAATGAATGTATAAACATACCTGCAAAACTGTTGCACACCCAAGCATGTGTATAACTTCGTGGTAAGATCTGCAATTGTATCTATCGCATGCCTGATTCAAACTACTTACCATCAAACCATGTACAACATCACCCCAACTGTATATATTTAGATCATTAATGTTATCTAGTTTACTAAAAGGGACACTATTTATCACATTACTATTCCTAGGAAAATAAAATGCTCTAAAACCTAACAAAATATATAACCTACAAAATATGTCAACACTTTTTTTGGATTTAAATGTCTTATGCATCATCTTTTCCATTATACTTAAAATTGTGATGTCCTCATCCTTAAACAAGTCATTGACAATGCCACCAACATCATTCTCTAAATTAACACTTTCACCAACATTAAGTAAACCTAAAAAAAAAAAACTTCATCAACTCTAAAAGGCACTAAATTCTCCCTAATCCTAAACGCCTTATGAATCACGTCCCACCTACTAATTAACTCTATAAGAACGGGGCTAGAAATAACCATATTGTCAACCATATCAACCAACCACTTGAAAGGTGTTGACTTTAAACGTTCCTTTTGAAAGGATGATAGGAAACCGTTCACTTGAAGTATATGTTGTGTCCAAGATGACAAATTCTTAGCATGTTGTTATCCCTCATGGAGAAAGACCTAAAGCTTTGGATGTTCAATGACTTGTTTATAATACTTCACATACTCACATTCAATGTGAACCACCCAACTGGTCTTGTACCAAAAGATAAACCTCTCTAATATGTCAATAAGTTACCTTTCACAACCTATGTTGACATTAGGTTTTCTTGTTTCTATGCTAGACTATGCAGTATGCATAAAGTATGTTTATTCCTTTCAAACAACAACAATGTTCATATTGATTCTACCCACGTGTTGTTTTTTATTCACAATTTCATTGATGATGCTTAAAAAATGGGATAGAAAGTTTGGAAAGAATAAGGTGATCATCTAATGGCTCAAATATGTCTAGTAAACAATACTCAAATGCTTATTTTCCAAGAGGGAGCCTGAAAGGATGAAAGAGGAAATGATTGACAAAAAACTTCCAAAGCAAAATGGAGCCTAAAAAAGGAAGTTACATAAGGTAAGGGGCTTCAAATAAGAAGACATATAAGTTAAGGAGGAGAGCCCATCAAAGCATCAACCGTTGATAAATTGTACATATTCATCAAAATTTGAAACTCAAAAGGCTTATAAGATGAAAATATTAATCAAAATTTGCAACTTGCATGAATAAGTTGTAAATTTTGGTCAATCATAGAACCAAGGCTGATGTCAAAGAAAATAATGCTAAGTAGACCAACCATAATGTTTTTTCTTTCATGATTTCCCTTTTTGAATTTGTAATATTTTCATGTTAATCTTTATTATTTAAGCACCATAAAATAAAGGTAATTGTTAAAGGAAAAGTCCAACATAGAAAGAAATAGCTAGAGTTTAAAACATGAAGAAATTGGTTTTGATAAATGCAGAACAAATCATAAGTGCATATACTTCATTTGATGGACAATTGAGCATCATGCATATTTCCATTATATCTAATAAATGAAATCTAATGATAAGGGTAAGTACAATCAAAGAATTTAAGTTGACATTAACCTAAAATAATATTTTAAGTGTATGATACCAAGAATGTCTTCATCGTCTATTATTAAAAAATATGCACCAATTTCAAGCTTCATTCAAATATCTCTGGTGAGATTCAAGCTAAAGTTAAAATGCTCGCTAATTCTATCTAGCGTCGGCATATGTCAACATTGTTCCAACTATTTGCCGAATATGGTGTACACTTTCATCACTTTTTGAAGTAAAAACTTATGCCGCATATGAAAATAAGTCATGCTAGCTATCAAAGAGATTGCGTAAAAAAGAGAAGTGCAATTAATATTGCACAGAGAACATTAGATACTTCTCAACATTCAATAACAGCAAGAAGAAGATATTCTTTTGAGTTCAAAGTTAATCAACAAGCAAAAAATGAATTGTAATAGTCACTTCTTCACAAGCCTCTGTAAAGAAAATTTTTGAAGAAAAAAAACATGAAGAGCAATTATCATTTGTAAGAATATTGTTTGTGTTCATTATCATCCAAACACTGATTTTGACAAAACATATTACTAAGCTTCGATTATGTATTGATTAAATGTTAACACTTGTAAAGTCTAATTACCTTCCGCCCACAGGTTATTATTGTTGATTATGATTAGAAACTTATTGATCAAATGTCTACTATCGATAATCTTCATGACCAAGAAACTATATTGTGTTAAGCAAAGTGTTAGAGCATCGGTACATTGACATGCCTAGGTGTCAATGACATTCATTTGACACATGCTTTTCAAAAAGCTTTACCTTTTTTCTTTTAAAATTATCCTATTATCCTTAATAAATATTTAAAAAAATGGGATCCATCCGTGTCATTTGAATGTGAAAAAAAATGAGTGTGTCAAAGTATTTATTTTGAAAGTGTTATAGCCGCCTCTAATAAAATATATAGTATTTTTATACCTTTTCTTAGTGTAACCATTGTAAAAACGTTTACCTTATTTACCATTCTGTCATCGCATCATTTTCTATACCTAATAAATTTGAACAACTATAAACACTCGTTACAAAAAGTCTATTTTACACTAGTGAATGACACTAAGTCAGGAGTACATCGATGATAACATCTTGGTTATCCCATTTTAGTGATTAATTCAGATAAGCAAAATTTATTTCAGAAATAATATATAATTATATAGAAATTATATGTATATTGTAGATTTATTTGTTGAGTTATTTAAAAGTAGGCGATGGAAAAGGGAAAGGGAAGAAGAGTGGAAGGAAGCATGGAAGGAAGGAGTGTGAATATGTATTATTGATTTAGAAGTATAGGAAAGGGTTGATACATCAGTGACCAGAAAGATAAAATTAATGTTATCTAGTTTACTAAAAGGGACACTATTTATCACATTACTATTCCTAGGAAAATAAAATGCTCTAAAACCTAACAAAATATATAACCTACAAAATATGTTAACACTTTTTTTGGATTTAAATGTCTTATGCATCATCTTTTCCATTATACTTAAAATTGTGATGTCCTCATCCTTAAACAAGTCATTGACAATGTCACCAGCATCATTCTCTAAATTAACACTCTCACCAACATTAGGTAAAACTAAAAAAAAACAAACTTCATCAACTCTAAAAGGCACTAAATTCTCCCTAATCCTAAACGCCTTATGAATCACATCCCACCTACTAATTAACTCTATAAGAAGGGGGCTAGAAATAACCATATTGTCAACCATGTCCACCAACCACTTGAAAGGTGTTGACTTTAAATGTTACTTTTGAAAGGATGATAGGAAACCGTTCACTTGAAGTATATGTTGTGTCTTTTCTCGATGCCTAACTCTAAGTGAAGCCTCAAGTATAAATCAAACAATATGTTACTTAATTGAATACAACAATGTGCATATTCAATATTCAATTAATAAAATTACACCATACTTACCATTTTCCCAACTTCTTTGTCTATATCACTATATCCTGCAAAATTATCAAAACAAAATAAAATTGATTGTATAATACTATGTATCTCACTTGACAGTCACATGTTCAAATTAATAAATTGGTTAAATACAATGTATCTAACTAATGCTTGCATAAAGTGGAACTGTGGTATTAAAATTTGAACATTGACCACTTACTGTATCAAAGAATACAATGTATCTAACTAATGCATGCATAACTAACCATATCACCACTTAATGCACCAAAAAATGTGAACATTGATATTGAATATAAAAACTTCTACAGTTGTACAAGATCCGACTTACAAATAACCACATCCGACTAAGAAGATAACCAGTTACTGCAGCTCACTACTCAACTAATGCATGCATATAGTGCAATTGTAATATTAAAATACTACCAACTACGAACAATACGGAACGTGTAATAATAAAGTGGTTGGTCAGTTTTTCAATTGAATATGCCTTTTATAATCTTCAAATCATTTTTAATCCAAAAATCTGTTATCACTTTACTTTCAATCAAGATGACACTGAACCTAAAGAGGTGAGGAACTTTGTGCAAGACACTGTCCTTCTTACAGGGAAGTTTAATGTGTCAAATTTCGTTTGGTTCTTTAAGAACTGGGACGTTCAGGGGTTCGGGATGAGAGTGAAGGAAATTCGGGATAGGTTTGACACCATGATGAAAAGGGTGATCAAGGAGCATCAAGAGGAAAGAAAGAAGAGAAAGGAAGTGGGAAGACGAAGAGATGATGATCAAATCAAGGATCTACTTCATGTGTTATTGGACATACATGAAGATGAGAACTCGGACATAAAATTGACAAAAGAGAACATAAAGGCCTTCATCTTGGTAAGTCCACTTTCTCTGGCTAAAATTTGGTTGACTTCAATTTGAAGAAATTTGTGGAATAGGACAAAACTGATGATGTACTTGTATAAATTTTGCAGGACATATTTATGGCAGCAATAGACACTGCAGCCTTGACAATCGTATGGGCTCTGGCTGATCAACCGTCCAGATGTGATGGACAGAGCAAGCCAAGAGATTGATGGTGTGATTGGAAGTGGTGCATTAGTAGAAGATGTCAGAGCGGTTGCAGCGGAATGGTTAGCGTGGAATAACAAACCAAGAGGGTTTTTA
Source organism: Vigna nakashimae (assembly GCA_034642375.1). Taxonomy (NCBI): domain Eukaryota; kingdom Viridiplantae; phylum Streptophyta; class Magnoliopsida; order Fabales; family Fabaceae; genus Vigna; species Vigna nakashimae. The sequence continues at coordinate 43,545,277 of CM067758.1, read as the reverse complement.
ATACGAACGTGTGCCTTTTAATTTCTACTCAAATAAACTTACCAAATAAATAATAAAGATAAATAAAGCGAGAGTAAGGTTGAGAGAAATTTGCACAGATGATTTTATCCTGGTTCGGATCTTACCAATCCTACGTCCAGTCGTTTATCTCAAACAAGATAAACAATTCACTAATCACAAAACAATTACAAATTACAATCACAAAGAAACAATTTGTAAGAGTTTAGAAACCACCTCTCTTGATACCACAAGAGATGAACCTACACCTCCTTTGAGTCTTCACAAAGGATGAACACCTCCTCCGAATACTTCACGAAGGATGAACACCTCCTCCGAATACTTCACGAAGGATGATTCTCTTCCGAACACCTCCTTAGACACACCAAGGATGAACCGGCTATTTCCTCTGTCACCGTAGCAGCACTTCACCAGCTCCACAGACAAGAGTTTCACAAGCCGAACAAGAACACACAAGTCTCAAGAATTTCTGAGTATTTGAGCACAAGGGAAGAGTTTCTGTGTCTCTGTATTCCTTAAACTTGAGAGGAAATGAGAGTCTATTTATAGACTCATCCAAAGGCTCTTCCATTTTCGCTTTTAGACTTTCTGACTGTGTTAATCGATTAGCTACAGTGGTTAATCGATTAACAACCCAACGGATACTTCAACGGCTCTAAAAACGACTAGTTTTTCAAACGGCTCCTGTGTTAATCGATTAACAGCCCTTGTTAATCGATTAACGTTAATCGATTAACACCCCTTGTTAATCGATTAACAGCTCAATGCAGTACTTCTTCATTTGTCTCTGGAACAATCGATTTACACCCTGTGTTAATCGATTAACACTGCACAGATTTTGCTGTTTGGCTTATTTTTACATCTCTTTTGAATGCAAACATAAATCCACTCATAATCTAAGTCCTAGATACTAAACTATAATTATTACAAAAGCTTTCCATAGCAATACAAGTCTTCATAACATTTTGAATCTTGATTTCTCTTGACTTGATTTGGACATCATCAAAACTTCATCTTCTTCATTTTGCTAACAGAAGAATCAGACCTTCTCAACCTTTCTCAACGGAAGTGGTACTCAATTGTTTGTTAATGTGTGGGCTATTGGTAGGGATCCTAACCACTAGGAGAACCCACTTGAGTTTAGACCAGAGAGGTTTCTTAATCAAGAGGGAAGTGGTAAGAGCCTGTTAGATGTGAGGGGACAATATTTTCATCTGATTCTGTTTGGGAGTGGAAGAAGAGGTTGTCCTGGAACCTCACTGGCTTAGCTGGTTGTACAGACCAACCATGCTCCTATGATTCAGTGCTTTGAATGGAAGGTTAAAGGACAAAATGAGACTGTTCAAATGGAAGACAAACCTGGGTTAACTCAATCAAGGGCTCAAAAAATTGCTTTTTGTTCCCTTGCATAGGCTTAATCCCTTTCCTCCCCTGTCATATACTCTTCGCCATAAATTTCACATAGCCCATCTACGGTTTTCAAAATGAAAAGGTTTATTCAAAAGTTAACGTTGTTATTCAATTAGAACTAAGATTTCGTTCTTGTTATACAAACCTTTTTTATGTATTGAAGGGTCTCATTGTTTCTAAGGGTCTCATTGTCTCATTGAATATAAAAACTTCTACTGTTGTACTAAACTCGATTTACAAATAACCACATAAAACTAACAACATAACCACTTACTGTAGCTCATCACTCAACTAATGCATGCATAAAGTTTGTTTTAGGAAAATGCTTCGTGGACATGAATTGTTTTAAGAGGGAAACACACTAACACAAATTACATTCAATTTCTGTAAACTTCACACTACCACTGAAATATAATCCAGTGGAATCATGGCTGCTCATAATGTTAATCAATATAACATAAATTATTAAATTAACTTCTCTAAATGAAATTTAAAATTTTAACTATATATATTATAACTATTTCCAATTTATTTTGGGTGAATCTAAATTTTGCATCAGCCAATGTTCTATTGCAAAGCAACCCAAACCCACCTCAGGCAATGAAGTTCTTAAATGAAGAAATATCAATCACTTTCTGAAGCTCCCCAACTTTTAACGAAATGGAACCCGTATTACGCCTCAATTTACACCTACACCCTTCTTCCTTAGGGTCAAAATCAAACTCAAAAGTCTCAACCTTTTTACAGTGTGCTTTCTGTCGCACCACACATAAAGCTCCTACAGAAAAGTCTCAAAGAGAACTAATAAAACACGTCACCAGCAAAGCAACCCCACCTCCAACATATAACACATCACCAACAAAGCAACCTCCCCTCCCGTCAACCCAAAAATAAGAGCTTGGTCCCCCACAACCCCACATCAATAAACCGATATAGTAAAATATGACATAGCGACAAAAACTACACAGGCTAAGATAGAAAAAAAAATCAAAACCCCGTACCTCAAACCTGAAGACGACAGACGCGACACAAATCGATACACCAACCGAATCCTCCCCAACAAACCACTGAAGCGCCTCAAACAAGGAAATGGGAAGCATATAAGAGTGATGGAAATCAGGTTTTGAAAGAAAACCTAAATGAGGATTTCAATTGTGAATCCAAACAAGGAACAAACCCCAGTAAGTGTTTTCCCACTTTTACCCTCCATCACTTTGCAATTTTTTTTAAGAAAAGCTGACTTGGAGCGTGTCAAATGAGTGTAACTGACACGTAGGCGTGTCAACCTATTACTACTCTTAAATATATAGTATTTTATACATTTTCTTAGTGTAACCATTGTAAAAAAATTTCCCTTATTTACCATTTTGTCATCGCATCATTTTCTATACCTGATAAATTTGAACAACTATAAACAGTCGTTATAAAAAGTCTATTTTATACTAGTGAATGACACTAAGTCAGGAATACATCGATGATAACATCTTGGTTATCCCATTTTAGTGATTAATTCAGATAAGCAAAATTTATTTTAGAAATAATATATAATTGTATAGAAATTATATGTATATTGTAGATTTAGTTGTTGAGTTATTTAAAAGTAGGTGATGGAAAAGAGAAAGGGAAGAAGAGTGGAAGGAAGCAATGGAAGGAAGGAGTGTGAATATGTATTATTGATATAGAAGTATAGGAAAGGGTTGATACATCAGTGACCAGAAAGATAAAATTAATTAACTACAAGGGCTAATCAATTAAGGAATATGTCGTGGATCGAAGAGTGTGATGATGATAAAGTGTTGAAGCGATCGACGAGGTGGCTCTGATTAAAGAAGAAACCAAGTTTAGGAAGAGTAAGGTGGTGGCTTAGGCATATCCTTGACTATGCCGCAAAGAAGCTGAGTGTCTGGAAGGTTGTACTCATCCCTGAGGGACCTGTTTGGAGACAGAACGCTCACGTACAACTGCTGTCCCAGGTAACGATTCTCGCCAAGCTCCGACCTCAAGTTCCACATACCAGCATTGTCGAATGTCAACATGATAGCAGCCCAGGACTTGGGGAACACCTGAATGGTGTGTCTGCTCACAGCATCCAGAAGGTTGTAGTTCTTCCTCTTCTCCGGTGACCACTTCCCTGGCTCAATGGCGACGGCAAAGAAAGAGTAGCCATCCAAGTTGTAAGACTGGGGAACCTTTGTGGGGTTCTCGAAGATGATTTCGATGAAGTCACGGAAGTTGGCGTTGATGACGTTAGCAGCAAGGGTGAGGTCGCCGATGGGGGAAACGGGGTCGTCGGAGATGAGGTTGTACTGGAAAACCTTGTCGCTCACACCGTAGTACTCAGCGAGTTTGAGTGGGGTTTCATTGTCAAGGTGGGACACACCATTGAGTCCGTAGCGGAGTTTTCCACCGAACCTGCTGAGGGTGTTAACGAGCTTGATGGTGCGAGTGATATTGATCTGGCCGTAGTGGTAAGAGCCCTGAGGGTTGGGCCTGGCGGCGCTGGCGGTAAGGTTCCAACGGAAGGAGCGGAACTGATTGAGAGACCAAGCCCAGCCTTCGGGAGCTGGGGGAAGCTCAGGGGAGGCGGGGGCGACACCGTTGGAGTAACGGATGATGCTGGTGGCGCCGAGGGTCTTCTTGGTGAAGCGAGTGGAGGCGACCATGTAGTAGTCCTTGGGCTCCTTGTCGGCGGTTACGAGGACAGAGAAGCACTGTCCAACGTGAACGTCGAGGGAGTCGTAGATGTTCTGAACAACGTGTGAGCCTTCCATCTCGACGAGCTTCAAGGGATGACCTTGGATTCTGAAGTTGAGGGCGTCCTTGATCCCCACATTGCAGATTCTGTATTTGTAAGTCTTGCCGGGCTCCATGGTATAAGCGGGCTCAAGACCACCGTTCTTGCCGTTGATATGGACACCGCTGGGCCTGCCAATGCGACGTCCACTATCCAAGAATTGCCTGAGGGTCTGGTGGGACTTGCCGTACCAGTCACCGATGAGGACCCAGAACTCGTCGGCGGGATCAGCATAGGGAACTGGGATCAACAAGCGGCTGTAGATCCTCAAACCACCGAAGCCACCGACGGCGCGGTGCATGCCGATGGAGGGGTAGTAGAAGTAGCTGCCGATCTGGTCCTTAACTTGGAAGTGGTAGGTGTAGTTGGAACCTGGGAGGATGGGGCATTGGGCTCCCAAGGTGCCATCTTGCCATGAGTTCTTCCTGTGTTGGATACCGTGCCAGGTGAAGAGGAGGGGCTCGTCAAGGAAGTTAAAGACATTGACGACAATGTTGTTGTTACTGCTGCAGTTTATTTCTGGCCCTGGGAACAGGCCGTTGATGAGGATGCCCTGTTGTTTCACACCCAATGGTGCAACAGTGCCATAGGTGACGTTCCAAGTGTAGAATATGTAAGGGTCTTCCCCACGCACTGATGCTGCCATCAAGCATGCCATCAAACCAATCACTAAACTTGATATCCGACCCATTTTTTTTTTCCTTTTTTGATTCAATTCAACCCTTTCCTATCTCCTTCCTTTGTTATTATTGGAAGAAGAAGGATTGTTATTATCTTCTTGCTTTCGTCTCCATCTTCACCTTCCCCTTTTATAACCCTTTCCTCCAACTATCTCCACTCTCTTTCCTCCTAACTTCTCTCTCCACTCCCTATAATTCCTTTCATACCTCGTTCTTCGCTTTATTACACTTTTTCTTTCGATATCTTTAGCACTTTGTTTTGGTTTCCATCACAACGACGATTCCCCTTTTCTCGCAAATTCTATATGTAGCAAAAGGTCTTTTAATTAAAGGATATTTAATTCCAACAATCCTTAAAATATGTATGCTCAACATCAATGTGCTAACTTCAACCTTTTTTTCGCATAATGTTATGACAATTTAATCTTCTCTGTTAATGCTATATATTCTTCTTTATCCCTATTCATTATAACTATTACAGATATAATAAGAGGTAAATCACTTGCCTAGTTTCAATCATATGTCTTTATGGCCTATATTATCGCATTGGACATCTTTTATTCTTTATTTCTTTATTCTAGCTATTTTATCTATGTTGCTTAAATGTAATTAATTTCAATTACTTAAAAGGGTTTAAATATTTTTATTTATATTCTTTTAATTTGAATAATAAAAAGTAATAAATAGCAAGTGCGGAGAGAAACAAAGGAGCCAATGTTAAAAAAAATAACACACACTTTTATTAAAATAAAACTCTGCCACCTATTCTCTTCTTCAAAATTCTAACTCTGACTCGAAAAAGAAAATAAAAATGTCAAAGAAATTGCTACTATAAAAGTGGAGGTCAATTCAAATTTATAATTACATGTAGAAACTTTTGAAAATTGATGTTGACTTGTTAGATATGTTGTTTGAATCTAATCATGTTATGTAACTCATAAATCCTACGAACACCTACATGGTAATACTTAATATTTTAGATCTGAAATCTATAATTTTTATTCTATAATTCATGAACTAAAATTTAGGTCCATTAAGTTCACACAAAACCAAAATTTTCTTAAAATGTAGTAATATTTGACTCTCAATCCTTAAAACTAGAAATATATAAATCCAAATTATTGTGACTACTTTGTGATGGGAAAATTTAATTAACTATAAGCACTAAAATCCTAAAATTATTATGCCATGCATGTCATGAAATTAAAAACTACAAAATTTATCTTTAAATGCTTTCTAACATTGACGATAATAATAGAATTGATGTCAAACATGTGTACTATTGGACCCTAATATCAATAAAGACTAATGTTTAGAAACAATTAGCCATCATTACAAACAAAGAAATACAAACTGTTTGATGAAATGCCTCTTCAAAATCTAGTTTTCACTAACTGTTTGATGGAATATCTGAATGAAAGTGGAATGGTTTTTTTATAATGCCAGTGTGTAAAACATGTTTTAATCACCTAAGATCACTAAAATATGTGTTTAGAACTGAATAGTACTTATACAAATTAAAAAATGCAAATAAAAACCAAAACTCCAACAATTAAGCAAAATTAGTGTTCGTGAGGATGTGAATATGCATGACAATGACTAAAATAACTATATAAAGGATCATTAAATGAAAATTAATGATGCAAAATGGTTCTATTAACATCAATTAATTATAAGAATTGAAACGAGGTCAAATAATTGAGTAGATACGAAAATCAAATTTAGGAACCTAGCTTCTAACGAGAAAAATGGTCTTATTGTGTTTTTGTGTTTTTTACAAAAAAATTATAAAGGCAAACATGTTCAAAATCATTATTCTAACCTAAAACAATCAATAACAATTCACAGAAATCAAAATTCATTCATTTTCAAGAACACATAAACTTATGGTTTATCATATTATTGTTTTCATTATTCAGGTTTACCATTCAAACCTCGGTGTTTTTTAGTCTTTTGGACACATTATGTTATAGACATAAATCCATAACCCAAACCTAGTAGAATATAAAAGAAAAGTTGACTAATTCACAAATTTAAGAAGAACTTGAATAAAAAATGAAATCACAACATGAGCACATGTATAGTAGAAATTCTATATAATTGAATTGAATGAGTCTAAAAGAAATTAATCAATCAAAATGAAAAAAAAAATGTATTAAAACATAATATCGAATGTGAAGTTATTGAGCCTATTTCACTTAGATCTTTGAGCTCAAAGCAAAGAGAAAAATGGAAAGAAAAGTAGAGAAAAATCTAAAATTCCATAACTAGTTAACTAGTCTTTTTTAAAAGAAAAAGCAAAATTTCTTAACTAAAGTTACACTAGACTATTTCTTAACTAAGCTTAGTTAACTTTGGTCAGTTCCACACTCTTTTAAGAATACTCCAATGGTTAATTTGGCCTTCAACACATATGTCTCTTAGAATCTCCAACAACTTGAATGTGACCGAAAATCAACTCTATGGTCAAAGTTCAACATATGCCAGCTGCATCCAATGAACCCCTACGCTCCACTCTCTTATCTGATCGGGGTCTTCATCGGCTTTACTAGACATAGCCAGAGAGCTTCACCGACGTTTGTAACTCTGACCCTTCATTGAATCGTGTGTCGCTTCAACATTTAGGTTTTAGGTGTTTACTTTAATTTTAGTTTGTACATGTTCTTTTTATATGTTTTGTATCGGTTTTACTTCATTCCTTGTACTATTTTGAGTTGATGACTTGTTTGAATCTGATTAGTTAATTGATGATAGTTTCCATTTTGTGTTTGAAAGTAGTTTAGTTAATATTGTCGTTTTAATTGAAATAGGTGTAGAAAGTTGGTACTATTTTTGGCTATTTTAGTTTCTTTTATGAATTTGGAGATATTATCATTTTGATTGTTTCTGTTTGAGAGAATTCAAGTTGATATGTTGATAATGATGATTGTACAATAGTTTTCTATTTCTAATCTTGGTTAACATAAGTTGGATTCACTTTGGTTTGATGAATTGAATGGAGATCATTGTTTTTAACTCATAAATCCTACGAACACCTACATTGTAATACTTAATATTTTGGATCTGAAATTTATAAACTTTATTCTATAATTCATGAACTAAAATTTAGGTCCATTAAGTTTATACAAAACCAAAATTTTCTTAAAATTTAGTATCGTCAAAAGGATTGAAACCGTGAGCCAACTCGACCCACCATGTGTTTGAGCCATGTTGGATTGAAAAATAATGTAAAATTTTGATACAGATTAATTTTGAATCCATCTCATTAAGAATCTGGCTCATCCGGATTGAACTCATGGTGAGCTGGATTGGCTCACGAACACACCTAATTTTCTTTAATAAAATTAAATAAAACAAAACATTACAAACCATACGGGAAAAAGGTATTCCAAGAAAGAAAATGCAGAGACACCATTCGAACTTCGTGTAATAGGCAACAAACCCTACTCTTTGTTTGCCTTCAATGTTAAAAGTTAACCCGACAAGATACTTTCATTTTGTGTTCATTTTTTGCGTGATGTTATATTTGATCACTTTCTAAATGCAATAGTTTTCTTAATTTCAAGTGACTTGTTAATTCAATCACTTAAATTTAAATTTGAATTAGAAAAAAAAATTATTATTTTTAAAATTAAAAAAAATGTAATTAAGTGAGCTAGTGAATCAACCCGTTTAACCCACCAACCCGTAGTGGGTCGAGCCGGGTTCGAATTTTCTGGCTCGCTAATAAGTGGATCGGGTTGGATTGGCTCACTAAATGGTCAACCCGTGGTGCATCGAGTCGGTTGGGTCGAGTTACCTGTTTTGACAAGACTATAATATATAAAACCTTGAGTGTTACTCCTTAAAACTGGCAATATGTAAATACAAATGATTGTGACTACTTTGTGGTGGGAAAATTTAACTAACTAAAAACACTAAAATCTTAAAACTAATATGCAATGCATGTCTGCTTGAAATTAAAAGCTACAAAATTTATCTCAAAATGCTTTCTACCATGAATGTAATGATGGAATCGATGTCGAACATGTAATAGTGGACCTTAATCAATAAAGAATAATGTTTAGAAACAATTAGTAATCACTATAAACAAAGAAATGCAATCTGTTTGATGAAATGTTTCCTCAAAACCATGTTTTCACTAGGTGTTTGATGGAGTGCCTTAGTGAAAGTGGAATGTTGTTTTTATAATGCAAGTATGTGTAACATGTTCTAATCACCTAAGACCACTAAAATATGTGTTTAGAACTGAAAATAACTTATAGAAACTGAAAAACACAAATAAAACCAAAACTGCAACAATTAAGTAAAAATAGTATTCATGAGCAGGGCAATGGCTAAAATAATTGTTTCGGTAGGAATTTGTGTAGGACTGAGAGACTAACCTTTCTAACGTGACTTTCCTGCTTTCGATCGGTTGTTTGGACTGCTTGTTTGGATAGTCTGAACCACTCACTTTCAGTCTGGACCGCTCGCTTGTCGACTACTCTGTTTGGCATTTGCCGGCTTCGCTCGGCTATACTCTTGACCGAAGGGGAGGTACCTACAAAAGACACTCCGACGCTCAAGTTCGGAGTGTCTTTGAAGAGCTTCTGCTCACAATTGAATATTTAGTGAATTGTTATCACTATTGAGTATTTAGATATAGTAGAGCGTAAGTAGAACGTAAGTAGAATGTAAGTGGAATGTACCTAGCTTTTGGCCCTGTCATTGTATTTCATAGACCAAATAATAACAAACTTATCTGGAGATTCGGTTAGTTATTCATCAATGGCTTTATCAATATCTCTAATCAGATATCTTTGGTTATTTTAACCGTCTGCTGAACTTTTGCCCCAATAATAATTTAAACAGTAATAACTTAAACATCAATCCAATTATGGTCCAACATTGATGTAGCGGATGGATCGAACGATACTTAGTGTTAATCATTGGGTCCTGAGTATATACCATACAATAACTATATAAAGGATCATTAAATCAATTAATAATGCAAACTTGTTTTTATTAACATCAATTAATCATAAGAATTGAAACAAGTTACAATATTTGAGTAGAAACAAAAATAAAATTTAGTAACCTAGCTTATAACGAGAATAATGAAAAATAAAGAGAAAAACTATTATATTATATTTTTGTGTTTTCTACAAAAATTAAGAAATAAAACATTTTCAAAATAATTATTCTAACCTAAAACAATCAATTATAATTCACAAAATCAAAAGTCATGCACGAAATTGAAAATCAAAGTGGTTTACTTAAAAGAATATTTAAACTTGTGTTTTATCACATAATTGCTTTCAATAGCTAGGTCTAGCACTGAAACATTGGTGTCTTTCGGTATTTTTAGACACTAGGTTATAGGCATGAATCCATAACCCAAATCTAGTAGAATATAGAAGAAAATATAGTGAATTCATATATTTAAATAAGAAAAACTTGAATGAAAAATGCAAACACAACATAAACATATGGTAGAAATTGTATAAAAATGAAATTGAATAAGAGAAATTGAATGGTGAAAATGGAAAATAAACATGTACTGAAGCATGATACTGAATGTTGAGCTTTTGAACCTATCTATTTAGGTCCTTGAGCTCTAAGCCAAAAATGAGATAAACAATAGAGAGAAAATTATAGAAAAGTGTTTTTCGGTTTTTTTGCATAATGTGAAATGTGAATAGTGGTCCCGTTTTTGTTTCTTAAATCCTCTATATACAATGTATCAACTCACCTAAATTCCCATAACCAGTTGTGAACTGGTTTTCTTTTAAAAACTAAGCTTAGTTAACTTGGTCGAGCTGGTAGTGTTTAAGAGCATTCCAATGGTTAATTTGCCCTTCAAAACGTTGCATGATATGTCTCTTAAAGTCTCCAATAGCCTCAACATGGATTTGTGAAAGTCAACTCTAAGGTCAAAGTTTAGTATATGAAAGCTGCAAACTCATTTTCAGATTCTTCTGGTTGTAATTTGTGATTACTTTTTCTTTAATCAGAATTAAACCACTAGATTGTGTGTATTAACTTGTACCAAAGTCATAAAACTCAAATTAGTGTATTAGTTTTTTAAAGAAAATACAAAACTATTTTAAAGTCTTCTTTATTCTAAACTAAACTAATAATAACTAAGGATGATAGTACAAGATGAGCCAGGTGAGCTGGCCCACAAGCCCAAATTGAAAAGCGTAGTGGGGGTTGGCATTTTGAGGCTATTGACCTGCATAAGCCCAACCCACATAATCTGCAACCCGCACTGGCTTAGGGTGCAAGGTGGGTTGGGATGTTGGCCCCACATTTTATGAATTTAACATTTGCTTGAGTTGGTGACGTTGCAATGCAGTTGATCATTGTGTTATAACTATAATTGTGGCTCTTATTATCATGTGTTAGATATATTTTATTTAGGTTAAACCTCTCCGAAAATTCCTATTTATGTGGGTTTTTCCCGATTAGATCCTCGTCTTATTGGTTTTGCCAATTTACTCCTTAAAAGTGAAAATTTGACTCAATTGGGTCTCTGCCATTAAATTGGGTTAACGGGGTTAAGTTTTTGATGACCTGACACCTTGACGTGGTAAGTTTTTAATATGTGGCATTAGTAGAGGTTTATATGTGGAATTTCATATGTAGATGGTGTTAGATCTATGAGAAATTAAGGATTTAGGGTTGATGAAAATCAAATAAGGGTTGATGAAAATAAAATTAGGAAAAGAGTCTTCGTGTTTGAAATTGAAGAAGCAATAAATTTAGGATTGATAGAGTTGAAGATTGAAATGAGTTTTAACGAGGTTTATTGTATGATGTTCTCGCGAAATTAGGGTTCACACACATTGTGAACAAGAATAGGGGCATGACAGTGATCATGGTTTCTCATAGCAAAATTGAGAATCTACTTTAAAGACTTCCCGCTGTCGATGTTCCGTCGTCAACGTTCGACGGAGGAAGACCCCTCCCGAAAAGAAAGCCCGATCGTGGTTCCTCGGTGACCTTTGCGTCATTATTTCTGTTTTTTATATTCTTTTCAATATGTTATTCAACCATAGATTTCGTGCAAACATTATCTGATAAGAAATTTCAACTTTGAACAGATTTATGCACAAATGACCATTTATGCAGAGTTATCATACTTTCTGTTAATAATATGTGTACTTTTGTCTTGGTGGTGGCAACACATGAGGAAGGTTTGGCTGAGTAGTAGGTTCTCACGTTTACCTAAGGATATGATTAGATACTAAATGCCATGAGTATGGTGTGCATTGTAGTACTTTTATTCCAAGAAGTCAGAAATTTCATGGTTCCTGAGAAAATAGTTGTGATTGTGAAGTGTAAATGTGTCATCTGGCATTCACAAAATACTTGTTTATGTGTTTGTGTATATATTGGGCACTCACTAATTATATTTTTCAATTTCTGAAATTCTTTTCACATTTTAATCGTCTCTACATATAAAAATATCGCAATGATTAGATAGATACTGCAATTATATAGTCATGTTGTTACTTGTAAAATATTAATTCTATCAGGATTTGAAGGTTCTTTAAATATTAATTTTATATTTTATATGGCGCATATAATTAATAAGAATAACTTTGACAGTTTTATCTTGAAGATTTTCTTTTATTGATTTTAGAAAAATATGCATTTAGAAATGCTTGGAAAAGCAACCAAGGTTCTACTGCTCTATTATTTACATTATTAGGTTAAACTATTCTACTTACATATATTATTGATCTATTTTCAATCTTAATCATGTAAGATTCCCCTAATATAGATACATATATACTTACAGCTTCAATTCAAGAATTCTATAATTATAATAAACAATAAGTTTACGAGTTCAATGATAAAGTAAATCTAACTTGTACATAGATACATAGATGTATAAAAATTAGAATTTATATATAAAAAGAGAGCATGCAAATAAATGATGAAATGCATATATAGTTCAATAATGTTTGATGGGTTGTTTTCACAAAGAAAATGATCTAAGAGAAGGGCAGCCATGCTGAGAGACCAACATCTGTGACACCGCGAGTAGAATTGCTTCCTCTGATAGACAGTTTTCCCAGTCCTCCAAGGGCACTAGTCCCAACTGCAATTGCCGCAAGCCTCACATCAGTTGCCTTCTTCCCTCCCAAACACCGTGATAAGTACCCATCATCTTCGATAACTAGATCCTCATCCACCAAGGCCATTTCATCATCACAGGAAGCAGATCCCTCAGTCAGATCCTTAGACTTGTAAATTTCAGCTCTGCAGATACTGCTCATAAGCATGAGCCACCGCTTAGATACACAAGAATAAGAGCTCCTCTCTTTGCCACAAGAGAGTCGTCTGAAAATCTCAAAAAGACATTAGGAAGAACTTCAACCGTAGGCTTTTGATCTTTCCTGATCCGTGGAGTTTCAAAAATATTTGGGGGCATTGATGTGAGCTTGTTCCTTAGGACTGTAGTGGTAGGCATCCATACTTGAACTCAAAGTACACACGCGCAATTCACGTCCAAACTCCAATGACGAAGCTCCAAAGCCCTAATGAAGTATGCATCCTCTCCACTAAAGACTTCACCAAGCTTGCGATGCACTCTCCTCTCAGATTTTTAATCCCAAATTGAATTTGATTGAACCCTAAATCCCATTTCAGATTTGCCTGATTTCATATTATTACATTTTCCCAAATGCCACATTTAAACTCTAAACATGCCACGTGTTAAATAAAATAACACGTAATTCTCCCACCTGTGCAAAAACTTAATCCCGTTAACTAAATTTAACGGCAGGGGCTCAATTGGTTCAAATGACGACTTATAAGGACTCAATTAGGGATTCTAATAAGAAGGGGATCAAAATGGGAAAACCCCACATAAATAGGGACAACTAAAGGGTTTAAACCTTTTATTTACTTTAGTAGTATAAAAATATTATGCAAAGCCTTTCATAGTCATAACATTACGTTGAGTCATAATGTTGAAATATATGATATGGTCTCTATAAATTAAAATAAGGAAACAAATATTACATAAAAACAAAGATCATGCACTAGAGCTAATTTCCCTTATTACATAAATCTATAAATTAGTTTTTCCCTGACTAATTTCCCCAAATTGAAATTCAAATTGAAGAACCCTAATTTTGGCAATTCTCTCTCAAAGTCCACTCCTTTTTCCCAATTCAAATTGATATCCGACCCATTTTTTTTTCCTTTTTTGATTCAAATTTTGGCTATATTTTATTCCTCTTTATCCTTATTCATTAGAGCTATTAGAGATATAATAAGAGGTAAATCACCAAGCTAGTTTCTCCTTCGCGGTTCTGGTTGAGGGTTTTGCAGGTAAGGCGCGAACACCTTTCTTGCGGTGCGGTGATTGTTGTAGTGGCGGCGCCTCCGCGAGGTTTTGACCTCAGAAATCTGTACCGTGCGAGAAACCCTATTGATGGTGTCGTAATGGAGGGAAATAGCAGACCTGGGGTTTCGCGGTCTGGCGGTCTTCGTTCATCAGCGTCCCCGGGACCACTTGGTTGGTGCATGGCATTGAGTAATGATTTATTTTTCTGCTTTGTAAGTGGATGGCAATGTTTTGGTGGTTCGCAGGTTGAGGGTTTTGGCTTTTGTTCTTCTATGTGAGTTTTCGAATTGGGGGTGATCCTAAGTTTGCGTTTGGGATCTCGTGGAGGTCATTGATCATCCCCGCTTGCAGCGCGTCGATGACGATGTCAAAGTTCGTGATCGGCAACGCTATCGGAATTTGGTCCTCTATTTTGTCTATATTTTCTTTTTATTGGGGATATTCATCAAGATTTAGAAAATATTAGCATGAAATTATGCAGACTTGAAATTTTATATATTATTGTTAATAAAGATTATATTTTTTATTTTAAGGGCAAAATGAAGGTTATGTGATTTTAGTTTTTATTTTAATTTATTAAATGTGATTTAAATACCAGAATAATGCAAAAGAGGAATAAAAATCCTACAATTATGAAATCATTAATATAGAAGAGAGAGATAAAGTTGGCCCTAACACATTCATCTCGAAGGAGATGACGTCGTTCCTACCAACTTAATGGATAGAACTTCATTCATACAATTTTGAAAACTTTGGAACCCAATGTATGCACTTTTAAAATCGGGTACTAAACTGAAAAAAAATCACTTAAAAAAGGGACCAAGTAAGCATTTAAGCATTTATTTTAATGGTATAAAAATAGGTTTAAACCCTCGGATTGTTATCATATTTGTTGGGAAATCTCAAGTGAGTCCTCTTGTTTTCAGCTGTAACAATTGGGTCCAAATTTTTGAAAAATTGAGCCAATTAAGCTTTGTCCGTTAAGTTTGCACAGACGACATAACTAATGTTGAGTTGTAATTTTGAAAAGAGGATGTGTCATTGTGTATTAAATTCATTAGATGATGTGTTTTATAATCATGATTTCCACGTGGCGATGGTGCTTCTTCTTCCCTCCAACCAATCATCATCGTTCACCTCTTCACTGAACCTTCAATTCTAGCCTCTCTTTCTTCACCCTTCTCCCTCACACAAAATATTCCATATCTCTCCATTCCTTCTCCAAAACTTTCCTCGACATTCTAATTCCAATTCCAAACCTCCCTCCTTGACCTCCTCGACCACAATGACTGACAACTCTGTAAAACCTAATCTAGAACAGTTGTTAGAACAAAAAGGATGAACAACGTGATAACGGGAATCACAATTCGCTCATACTCTCTTTCTTTCTCCGCAAGTTGTTTCTTGAAAGGATAGTCTCACTCCAACGAAGAGGCGCGCTTAGTGTTTGGCGATGCCGCCAACAACAACTGACTCATCGTGCTAGGGAGCCAGTGAGTGGAGTTCCAATGGTTTTTAATGGCGTTGTCTGTACGACTAGGGGGAAGGCGCGAGATGGTGGCCCACTTGTTCCCGTTAATAGCGTGCGACTTGATCATGATCTGCTCCTCCGTCAAAGTGAAGGAGCGGTGCTACACCTTTGGGATTAGCTAGTTGCACCTTAGCGGAGGAAGGGGGTTAGGAATGAAAAGTCTGTTGGTTGGTACCAGACAGAGTGTAACGCAGCGGAATAAAGCTAGAGTAGTAGAAAGCGTGTTCGGTCACCTTTTTAAAATAATTTGGTTTGTTTTTAGAAAATCAATTTTCTTTCAGAAAATTTATCGAATAATTGATATGCGTAAAAGATAAAGAGTGTATGGAATAGAAAATCACACAAGTAATTTTTATACTGGTTCAATTCAACAGAATCTACGTCCAGTCGTTAATCACTATAAAAAGTGATTAACAATTCCACTAAAAAGGTGTTTCACAACTTACAACAAATAGTGAATAAAGCAGATAAATAAACCTTCCTTCGACGAACGAACCGGAAGAAGAACACTCTGCCAACTCGAAGAGAACCGCTCCGACTATTGATAACAGTTGAAAACCTGTTATTTTCATGCTTAAAGTTGATACTAAAAGCAACCTTTAGACCTAGAAACTAGCTTGAAATCATACTTTTATCCATATTTTCAGAAATAAGAGAGCTGGACAGGTTTATGCTTGATTTCAGTGTTTTTGTGCAGGTTTTAAGGTGAATTTAGTGAAAGAAGTGAAGAAGGAGAGAGATGGAATCAGAAAAGAAATCAAAGAGTGCAAAAGGAGAAGCCGAAGTCACCGCTCAGCGGCATTTTACCGCTGAGCGGCACTCAGGAGGTCACGGGAGGTCCGCTGAGGGGCAAAATGGCCGCTGAGGGGAAGAAAGGAGACGCGCACTCACCGCTGAGCGGTACTTTACCGCTGAGCGGCACACTTATGGGCTTGGGCCTAGATTTTCTATAATTTTAGAATAGTATATAAGCTTTAGGACGTCCTAGGGTTTGTATCTTTGGCAGAAACGAGGCAAACACTCTCTCTTCCACCCCTTTGAAGGAGGATCTTGGATGCTCAGGCTACCTCTTCACCTTTTAGGGTTTATCCTTTCATTCTTTCATTGTAATTCATCTAGGTTCACCATGAATATGGTGAACTAAACCTTGTATGTTTGTTGGGGAATCAATGTAATCTCTTGAAGCTCTCATATATGGAATTTATGCTTGCATCTTTTAATTAAGACTTATGCTTTCTTTCATCATTAGTTAGGGTTTTTCCTCTTTGCTTAATGCTTGCATTGTTTAAGTCATTCGATGCATGATTATTGGTTTTGTCGATACGGTAACGTACGGGGAAGTCTAGATCCGGGGAATTTCTCCCAATATTATGTTGGTTGTCGTTAAGCTCCTGAACTTATGAACTGATCATTAGGAATGCTAGGAATTGTATGAACTCGTGATTAGGGAGAAGCCTTCTAGAAAGGTACTTTAGAGAGTGACATTAACAATGATGATTTGAATGTTGAATTCCTAAAATCTATGAGAGTGGATAAGATGAAATTGACCCCCAACAACATATTCATTCATATATTTCATTGAAAGTGTTTATCTTTTGCTTTTGCCATTGATCAAAAACTCATGCATACATGTTTATTTTCTGTCTTGCATATTAAACTCCAAATATTTCGTTCTTAAGTCTTAGCTAATCAACAAACCACACAACTAAACTAGGCCGAGAGTCCTTTGGGAGAACGATACTTGGTCTTACCAAGTTTATTACTTGAACGATTCGGTCATACTTGCCGATTGTGAAACAAGTTTGTGACATCATATTTTGGTGATCATAAATTTGTCCATCAAGTTTTTGGCGCCGTTGCCGGGGACTCGTGGTTTAACTGGTTAATTTGTGTGATTATTGATTATCTTTGACTTGTTTTTGAATTTTTAATTTAAATTTCGAATTTTTATTTTCTGTTTATATTTTTCAGTTTGTATTTTATTTTATTTTTTGCTTATTATTTTATTTTATTTTATTTTATTTTTTCTGTTTTTATTTTTCTGTTTTCTGTTTTTATTTCATCTTCTTATCTCTGATCTTATATCTTTTTTTATATCTTTTTGTGCTAACAATTGTTTTTAGGGTTTTGTGTCTAATGTCCGCAGAATGCAATTTGGTCAAGAATTTAACTATATGAGCACTCAATTCTACCAAAGTAATCTTAACCATTGGTGGGAACCTCACTCAAGCATGGATCAAAGCCAATTTTGGCAAGCTGCTGGACAATTTGAGAACCAACCACAACAACAATGGCAGCAACAACCCTTTCTATCAGGAAGTTTGGATAGGTTGGAGGACACCCTTCAACGATTTTTGAAAAATTCCGACTCTACTCAGAAAAGCATTGAAGAATCATGTAAAAGAATGGAGATGCAACTTCGTTACATCAATCATAGATTGAATGATGATGTTAATACTGAAGTTAACCTTAAGGAGGAAGGGCAAGTCATTATCACTGAAAGTGACAAGATTCTTGATGAGGAAAAATTAGAGGGAGATGAGGAAAGGGTAGAGAGAAAAGAGAAAGAAGAGTTGAGTGAGAAAGATAAAGATGAAGAAAAAGAAAAAGAAGCGGTTGAGAGAGAAGAGAGAAAGAAAATTTGTGTGAAAATAAAGAAGTTGAGGAGAAAAAGAGAAGGGAAGAAAAAAATAAAAGAAAAGAAAAAGAGAAAATTTGGGGAGAGAAAGCGTAAGAAAAAGAAGATGAGAGGAAAGAAGAAGGAATCATATGAAAAATCCCATCCTCATCTAAAGAAGAATCATAGGAAGGAAAAGAAATTTAAGTGCTTTATGGAAATCTTCAAGAAATTGGAGATTAAAGTTCCTATGATTGAGACACTGCAACAGGTTCCTGGTTTGATCAAATTTCTGAAGAAGTTCAGTAGAAAGAAGAAAAAGAAGAAGGAACTTGAGCTTTACTGGGTCAAGCTAATGACGTTAAAAGAGCGCTTGCTGGGAGGCAACCCAGTGGATTTTAAAACTTTTGATTTGGTTTTGTAACTTTTAATTTGTGGACATTATTTTGTAAATATTTTGTTGCATACAGCATCTACTGAAGGATGCTAGGTGGTTAAGTATCTACTGAAGGATACTAAGTTTGTAACACCTACTGATGGGTGTTGGTGAGAAAATTTTGCACCTACTGATGGGTGCTGGTAAGTCTGTAACACCTACTGATGGGTGTTGGTAAGTTTGAAACACCTACTGATGGGTGTTGGTGGATTTTGGGTCAGGCTCGTGACATTAAACAAGCGCTACCTGGGAGGCAACCTAGTTGATTGATTGTTTTTGTTTGTTTTATTTTAGTTAGGGTTTGCATAAGTATTTTAAGCATTGAATTGTAGGGAACCAGTGAGGGGCATGTCTAGGAGGTACGTAGGTTAAGAAAAGAAGGAGAAGAGCACTTCACGAAAGTGCCGCTGAGCGGCAACTTACCGCTGAGCGGTACTCTCGCAGATGGGCTTTAGTTTCCCCTTAGCGGGATCCGAGCCCATTAGGGTATTTTTATACCCTAAGCTGCGTTTTGGTTTCTCTTTTCAGACTCTTCTCTGCACACACACTCTTACATACCTTTTCAAAGGTTCTCTACAACTTTTCCCTCATCCCTCTTTAGAAAATCTCCCTTCCACTCACTTGCTCACTAGTTTTCCATTTAAGTTTGGGGTTGGGAGAGAGCATCATTGAAGGGGCTGATTTCTTCATTATGGTTTACTAATGCTTAACAATGTATCTTTTGGTTTTGTGAATTATGTTTGATGCAGGGATGGCCTCCTCATCGGGCAAAAAGAATCAAGACTATAAGATCCAAGAAGAAGGAGGATACAGAGGACAACTCAGACTGATGAGGATTTGAGATAGCATTTACTGATGAATGTTATCATATGATTATGCTTTTGTGGTTTAAGTTTTCTAAACTTATTTGTTTTTGTTTTTAGATTAGGGTTTGATTGAAAAATACACTGAAACCTTTGATTGAAAAATCTTTACCTTGAGTTAAGTAGAAGATCTTGTGTGGTATTGGTAAATGTTCAAGTTTGGGGTTGTTGGGAAAACATGAAAAGCATTGAGCTAAGAGCTAAAAAGTAAGAATATGCAAAGAAAAAGAAAAGAAAAGAAAAAGAAGTAAAGCTCAATGCAAATGCAAAGGCAAAAGAAAGTTGGGAATGAATAAGATGATTGTGTTATTATGATTCTCTTAACTCAAGGATTTTGTGATCCAGAAAAACCAATTTTCTTGTTAGCCCAGCCACATTATAAGCCATTGAAAAGTCCTTGTGATGATGCATGCTTGTGAATGTTTTTGATTGTGGTAAAATGAAAGGCAAAGTTGATTCATGTGACATTGTGATAGTAGAGTGAATGAGTGATTACCTCTTATACACTTGAGTGTGAGTGAAACACTTTATCTAGTGAGGAAATATTCCATAAGCACATGAACATCCATGCTTAATTGATTGATCATTCATGAAAAATAGCATTTGTTGGAATTTAAATGACTTTGTGAACACTAAAGCATGAGCACATCTTGAATGAACTCTTGGTCATAAGTTTGAGTGAAGTTGTTACTTATCTTGAAAAAGAGGATTTTTGAATGAGTGAACCATCATATGAATTGGTTGGAGATTGAGTTACATTTTGTTTGCTTGAGGACAAGCAAAGTTCTAAGTTTGGGGTTGTGATAACAGTTGAAAAACTGTTATTTTCATGCTTAAAGTTGATACTAAAAGCAACCTTTAGACTTAGAAACTAGCTTGAAATCATACTTTTATCCATATTTTCAAAAATAAGAGAGCTGGACAGGTTTATGCTTGATTTCAGTGTTTTTGTGCAGGTTTTAAGGTGAATTTAGTGAAAGAAGTGAAGAAGGAGAGAGATGGAATCAGAAAAGAAATCAAAGAGTGCAAAAGGAGAAGCCGAAGTCACCGCTCAACGGCATTTTACCGCTGAGCGGCACTCAGGAGCTCGCGGGAGGTCTGCTGAGGGGCAAAATGGCCGCTGAGGGGAAGAAAGGAGACGCGCACTCACCGCTGAGCGGTACTTTACCGCTGAGCGGCACACTTATGGGCTTGGGCCTAGATTTTCTATAATTTTAGAATAGTATATAAGCTTTAGGACGTCCTAGGGTTTGTATCTTTGGCAGAAACGAGGCAAACACTCTCTCTTCCACCCCTTTGAAGGAGGATCTTGGATGCTCAGGCTACCTCTTCACCTTTTAGGGTTTATCCGTTCATTCTTTCATTGTAATTCATCTAGGTTCACTATGAATATGGTGAACTAAACCTTGTATGTTTGTTGGGGAATCAATGTAATCTCTTGAAGCTCTCATATATGGAATTTATGCTTGCATCTTTTAATTAAGACTTATGCTTTCTTTCATCATTAGTTAGGGTTTTTCCTCTTTGCTTAATGCTTGCATTGTTTAACTCATTCGATGCATGATTATTGGTTTTGTCGATACGGGAACGTACGGGGAAGTCTAGATCCGGGGAATTTCTCCCAATATTATGTTGGTTGTCGTTAAGCTCCTGAACTTATGAACTGATCATTAGGAATGCTAGGAATTGTATGAACTCGTGATTAGGGAGAAGCCTTCTAGAAAGGTACTTTAGAGAGTGGCATTAACAATGATGATTTGAATGTTGAATTCCTAAAATATATGAGAGTGGATAAGATGAAATTGACCCCCAACAACATATTCATCTATATATTTGATTGAAAGTGTTTATCTTTTGCTTTTGCCATTGATCAAAAACTCATGCATACATGTTTATTTTTTGTCTTGCATATTAAACTCCAAATATTTCGTTCTTAAGTCTTAGCTAATCAATAAACCACACAACTAAACTAGGCCGAGAGTCCTTTGGGAGAACGATACTTGGTCTTACCAAGTTTATTACTTGAACGATTTGGTCATACTTGCCGATTGTGAAACAAGTTTGTGACATCATATTTTGGTGATCATAAATTTGTCCATCAACTATCGACAAACAAAACGCGAGCTTCTCCTATTCACGAGACCAGGCAGAGCACCTTGCTAACTCGAAGAGAGCTTGCTCCGACTATCGACACACGACACGCGAGCCTCTCCTGTTCACAAGACCAAGCAAGGGAACTTGAACTATAGCTTCTGAGAACTTCCTCTGACAAACAGTATTCTGCAAAAGCTTCTGTTCAACAACGTTACTTTGATCTTCACATAAACCTAATATATAGCTAGTTGTTATGAATATCTAAGGTTAATTCTCAACTGCCACAAATAATCGATTATTGTAAGTGATAATCGATTATTCAAGTTCGTTACAGGTTTTCAAAAATGTGACAATCGATTATTCCTGGATGACTTGCAATAACTGATTATTGTCATTCCATAATCGATTATGGCAGTTAAAAATACAAGTTTTACAAAGTTTACAAGACTTTCCTACTATATTTAATTTCTACAAATTGCTTTTAAATAATTCTAATATCTTCTTCAACTAAAACTTCTTGCAGCATCATCAAAACAATTTTCTTCAAGATTTACCAATACTCCTTATTGGTAACAATCTCCCCCTTTTTGATGATGATCAAAAAATTCAATTTTAAAAGCAATTTTGGCTTACCTGCAAAACATACAAGCTGACAGACAACAACAGAGTTAGCAATACCTGTACTAATGTATACTTATCCCCTTATATTATTCTTCTACCCCTTTTTTATCATAAGCAAAAAGATTTGATGTAAAAAGCTCCCCCTAAATACGATCTCCCCCTCAATTAGACAAAGTATGCATATAATCAAGAGATCATTTTATTTATGAAAAGAAAGATTACATTACAAGAAGAAACATAAAAGACCGAATTATAACATAGATGAAATAGCAAGCAAACAACAAAACATGCTAACATAGAACCTATATCTAAAACTCAGGACTAGGAGATCTTTCTGGAGGTTGAAGGTTGAGATGATTCACGACGTTAGATAGGCGAACATCAAGATCAAGAAATTGATCAACCATGTACTCATCAATAGATTGTTGCCACTCATAAATCTCCTCAAAATGTGTTCTTTGTGCTAGACTCATATCCTCTAATTGCTTAGATAATCTAGCAAAATGTTCTTCCATGGAGAGTGAGGAGGATGAGGGCATGGTAGATGGACCAGCATCAGAAGGAGCAGCAGCACTAACTGGTTCTGCCATATGAGTATCAATGTCATCATCTTCATCATCATCAGGATGGTCATCATCTTTATGAATGAGAACTCGTCCTCTAGTAATGAATCCCATCTGACGAAAGGTAGTATCTCCAATTTCGGAGCCAACAGCTTGAATGGCTTGGACAAGTTCTCCTTCAACATTTACACCTTTGTACTCCAAAATCCTAGACATAAGAAGAGCATAGGGAAATTGATAAGAATGGGATTTCTTAGCTTTTACGATTGTGTCAGCAATGAGAGCAGGCCAATCGATGTGTATGTTATTTAGGATCCCATATAGAAGAAGTAGATCCTGCTCAGAGCATTGAGCATGATTGGTTGCTCGAGGACATAGTATCCAGACAATCAAGTAGTGAATCATCCTTTCTTCAACCTTGAAACGTCCAACAAGCAATTGCCTTCGATTAATCTGTTGTTCAGGGTGACGCAAGAAGGATTGGAAAGTCATCAACCTATTGAAATCTTGAAGTCCTAGATGAACTTTTACAGCATCATCCCAGATGGTAAGTTGAGCAACGTTGGTCCACACATCATCATCTAAAATTATGCGGACACCCTTTACTTTAGTGGATATAATCCCATCTCGATATCTCAAGTTGAAGTAGAAAACTCTTATGAGATCGGATAAATGCAACCTTTTTCCTCCACCAGATTCGTGAGTCCTTGAACAGCAAAAAGATCTGGAAATTGAAATCCATAGAAACGGAAAAAATCAAGGCGAATATACTTTACCGCCATGATTCTTCTTTCTTGCCAAGAATTAACATAGTCCACATGTTTTCCTAGATCTGAAATCCACCCATCAATGGTTGTAGGACATGGTTGAGAGGAAGAGGATGCTCCAACAGCTCTGCGGCGATGTCTTCTTGAATCCGCCATGGAGAAAGTTTGAGGTAGTGAGATTTTGAGAAAATGAATAAAAATGGAGAGGTTTTGAGCTCAAGATTTGATTTCAGCAGTTTCTGGGTGCAAAGAAGTGTCTAATAATCGATTATAGGAGGCTACTTATAAGAAGAATGGAAAAACTAGCCGTTTATGGTCGTTTATAGTCGTTATGGGATGCTCCAACGACTTTATTTTTGAAATTGTCAGCGTGATAATCGATTATGTTTGATGATAATTGATTATTCATTCAAAATTTCCCAGATTCGAGTTTTAAGTTTGAATAATCGATTATTGCCTTGTGACAATCGATTATGAAGCGTAAATTTTACAAAAATGTGAAATTTTTTATAAGCGTTGATCCTAAGACATGTCTAATACTCCTAACTCTCTTCTAAGCTCAAAAAATCTATCCTTAGGTAGTGCCTTGGTGAAAACATCAGCTAATTGATGTAAGGTATCAACATATTCAATTTGACAATCCCCCTTTTGAATATGCACTAGTGCAGAATTGATCTTTAACGTCACCCCATAGACGTCCGTCCACCAAAACTCCAACGTAAATAATTGATCGGTGGCATAAATGTAAATAATTGAGTGTGGAGACGTCCGTCCTAGAGGGGGCCGGACGTCTATAATATAGTAGACGTCCGACCCCTCTAACAGACGTTCAAGAGCCTGACGGGAGAGTTGACGATTCGGCCTTTTGAACTTCCGTCCTGGAGGGGGACGGACATTTATTATATATAGACGTTCGTCCCCCTCCAGGACGGACGTTCAAGAGGCTGACAGAGAAGGTGAACCCATCAGTCTCTTGAACGTCCGTCCTGGAGGGGGACGGACGTCTATATATAATAAACGTCCGTCCCCCTCCAGGACGAGCGTTCAAGAGGCTGACGGGTTCAGCTACTCTGTCAGCCTCTTGAACATCCGTCCTGGAGGAGGACGGACGTTTATTATATATAGACGTCCGTCCCCCTCTAGGACGGACGTTCAAGGGCTGACAGGGTAGTTGAACCCATCAGTCTCTTGAACGTCCGTCCTGGAGGGGGACGAACGTCTATATATAATAAACGTCCGTCCCCCTCCAGGACGGACGTTCAAGAGGCTGACGGGTTCACCTTCTCTGTCAGCCTCTTGAACGTCCGTCCTGGAGGGGGACGGACGTTTATTATATATAGACGTTCGTCCCCCTCCAGGACGGACGTTCAAGGGCTGACAGGGTAGGTGAACCCATCAGTCTCTTGAACGTCCGTCCTGGAGGGGGACGGACGTCTATATATAATAAACGTCCGTCCCCCTCCAGGACGAGCGTTCAAGAGGCTGACGGGTTCAGCTACTCTGTCAGCCTCTTGAACATCCGTCCTGGAGGAGGACGGACGTTTATTATATATAGACGTCCGTCCCCCTCTAGGACGGACGTTCAAGGGCTGACAGGGTAGTTGAACCCATCAGTCTCTTGAACGTCCGTCCTGGAGGGGGACGAACGTCTATATATAATAAACGTCCGTCCCCCTCCAGGACGGACGTTCAAGAGGCTGACGGGTTCACCTTCTCTGTCAGCCTCTTGAACGTCCGTCCTGGAGGGGGACGGACGTTTATTATATATAGACGTTCGTCCCCCTCCAGGACGGACGTTCAAGGGCTGACAGGGTAGGTGAACCCATCAGTCTCTTGAACGTCCGTCCTGGAGGGGGACGGACGTCTATATATAATAAACGTCCGTCCCCCTCCAGGATGGACGTTCAAGAGGCTGACGGGTTCAGCTACTCTATCAGCCTCTTGAACGTCCGTCCTGGAGGGGGACGGACGTTTATTATATATAGACGTCCGTCCCCCTCCAGGACGGACGTTCAAGGGCTGACAGGGTAGTTGAACCCATCAGTCTCTTGAACGTCCGTCCTGGAGGGGGACGAACGTCTATATATAATAAACGTCCATCCCCCTCCAGGACGGACGTTCAAGAGGCTGACGGGTTCACCTACTCTGTCAGCCTCTTGAACGTCCGTCCTGGAGGGGGACGGACGTTTATTATATATAGACGTCCGTCCCCCTCCAGGACAGACGTTCAAGGGCTGACAGGGTAGGTGAACCCATCAGTCTCTTGAACGTCCGTCCTGGAGGGGGACGGACGTCTACTATATATAGACGTCCGTCCCCCGTCACAACAGACGTTCAAAAGACGTTTAAAATAAGGACATGCACACCAAAAAGCGAACCCGTGAGAGTTCCCTCTGCGCCTTGCATTTCCAGGTTAGTTTTTATCTGTTTTGGACCATTTAATCTTACTTTTATTCCGATTAAATTGTTCAGTGATGAAATATCTTTCATTTGGACCGATTAAAAATCGTTTTCGGTGCATTTTGGTGCAGTTTGTTGCGTGTTCTTGGGCGGCGTTTTTTGGCCTACGTTTTAGGTCGTTTACTCCTCCATCTTCCTCCATTTTCATTTCGAATCTGCTCTTCAGACGTGTTGTAGTGCACAAACAAACGTCCAAAGCCTATAATCATAAATAACCCGTAAATAACCCTAAATAACCCGTCTAATAAAGCCCTTTCTGTAGTAGTGTATAGACGTCCGAGAGGTTCACAACGGACGTCTATATAGACGTCCGGCCTGACACAACGGACGTCTACATAGACGTCACCCTCAAAGACGTCAGTCGAACGCCGAACGTCAAAAAGCCTAAAGAACAGACGTCTATAGCCCTTTCTGCACTAGTGATGGTCTCTCAAGAAATGATGTCTAATCTCAATGTGCTTAGTCCTTGAGTGCATTATGGGATTCTTAGTTAAATTTATAGCACTAGTATTATCACATTTTAAAGGAATATTATCAAGGAAGATATCAAAGTCTTCCAGTTGCTGTTTCATCCAAAAAATTTGGGCACAACAATTTCCAGCAACAATATATTCTGCTTCAGTGGTAGACAAGGCTACACATGCTTATTTCTTTGAATTACATGATACCAAAGAACAACCCAGAAAATGACAAGTACCACTAGTACTTTTCCTATCAATTTTACAACCATCATAGTCTGCATCAGAATAACCTATTAAACTAAGTGAAGCATCAGATGGATACCAAAGTCCAAAAGAAGTGGTTCCCTTAAGGTATTTTAATATTCTCTTGACAGTAGTCAAATGAGATTTTTTAGGATTTGCTTGGTACCTAGCACACACACATACACTTTGCATAATATCTGGTCTACTAGCAGTTAAGTACAATAAAGATCCTATCATGCCTCTAAACATAATTTCATTTACTCCTTTTCCAGATTCATCCTTATCTAAATAGCAAGAAGTACTCATAGGTGTACTAGCTTCTTTACACGTATCCATACCAAATTTCTTAAGAATTTCTCTACAATATTTTGTTTGGGAAATAAGAGTACCTTCATTCATCTGTTTTATTTGTCGTCCTAAAAAGAAATTCAGCTCACCCATCATAGACATCTCAAACTCACCTTGCATTATTTTTGCAAATTCTTCACATAAGGAGTCATCAGTTGACCCAAAGATAATATCATCTACATAAACTTGTACAATCAAGATGTATTTTTCTACTTTCTTTATAAATAAGGTTGAATCAACCTTACCTCTAGAAACATCATTATCAAGTAAGAAGGTACTAAGTCTTTCATACCAAGACCTATGTGCCTGTTTAAGACCATACAAGGCCTTTTTCAACTTATAAACATGATCAGGAAATTTGAAATCCTCAAAACCAGGAGGTTGAATAACATATACCTCTTCTTTTATGAAACCATTTAAAAATGCACTTTTCACATCCATTTGATACAATTTAAATTTCATCAAAGATGCATATGCAAGCAACAATCTAATTGCTTCTAACCTGGCCACTGGTGCATATGTTTCATCATAGTCTATACCTTCCTCTTGACAGTAGCCCTTTGCAACTAGCCTTGCTTTGTTCTTTGTGATGTTTCCATCCTCATCAAGCTTGTTCCTGAATACTTAATTGGTTCCTATGACTTGATAATTATCTTGCTTTGGAATAAGTTCCCAGACTTCATTCCTTTCAAATTGGTTTAGCTCTTCTTGCATAGCAACACACCACTTATCATCTTGAAGAGCTTCCTTTATATTCTTGGGTTCTATCTGAGACACAAAAGCTACAGTTAGACAAAAATTATTAAGATTATGTCTAGTAGTTACTCCTTTTGAAATGTCTCCAATGATGTTGTCCAAGGAGAGTCCTCTTGGTTGTTGATAACTTTTAGAATCAACAGCTTGAGGTGTTTCTTGAAGTTCTGGAGGATAGTTCTCATTTAAATACATCTCTTCAAGAGCTTCCTTCAAATAATCCTCATCACCTGAAATAGGTTTCATTGACTCCAGAGTGTTTTCTTCAAGGTCCACAATCTCATTAAAGACAACATGCATTGATTCTTCAATTTTCAAAGTTCTTCTATTAAATACTCTATATGTTTTACTGGTCAAAGAATATCCTAGGAAAATTGCTTCATCAGATTTTGCATCAAATTTACCTAGATTATCTTTTCCATTATTCAAGACAAAGCATTTGCACCCAAATATTTTGAAGTGAGATACATTTGGTTTTCTACCATTCAACAGTTCATATGGAGTTAATTTCAGAATTGGCCTAATAAGCATCCTGTTTAACACATAACAAGCAGTACTAACTGCA
Source organism: Vigna nakashimae (assembly GCA_034642375.1). Classification (NCBI taxonomy): domain Eukaryota; kingdom Viridiplantae; phylum Streptophyta; class Magnoliopsida; order Fabales; family Fabaceae; genus Vigna; species Vigna nakashimae. The sequence continues at coordinate 43,516,707 of CM067758.1, read as the reverse complement.
TCAGCCCAAAAATATTTTGGCACATTAGATTCATTCATAAGGGTTCTAGCTAATTCTTCTAATGATCTATTTTTCCTTTCAACAACACCATTTTGTTGGGGAGTTCTAGGTGTAGAAAAGTTATGTGCTATGCCATATTCTTCACAAAATTTTTCAAAAGATTCATTTTCAAATTCTCCACCATGATCACTTCTCAATGTTTTGATTTTCAAGTCTTTTTTCATTTTGAATACGTTTTGCAAAAGATTTAAAGGTTTTGAAAGCTTCACTTTTCAAATTTAAAAAGAAGGTCCAAGTGAATCTTGTGTAATCATCAACAATTACAAGAGCATAGTAATTTCCACCAAAACTTTTAATTCTAGATGGACCAAATAAGTTCATATGCAAAAGTTCTAAAGGTTTTGATGTTGAAATCATTCTTTTGGATTAAAATGAAGATTTGGTTTGTTTACCTTTTTGACATGCAGTGCATAATTTGTCTTTCTCAAATTTCTGTTTAGGCAATATCAGCAGAATCTTTAAAGTAAACGGTGCATTTATCACTTTCAAAAGTTACCTTGAGACCTTTGTCGCATAATTGACTTATGCTTAAGAGGTTATGCTTGAGGCCTCCAACATATAGCACATCTCTTATAGTCAATGTATTTCCTCCTCCAATATCTCCGGTACCCATGATTCTACCTTTGTTGTTATCCCCATAAGTCACAAATCCTTGCTTTTTCTTCTCAAAAGAGATGAATATTTTCTTGTCACCTGTCATGTGTCTTGAGCATCCATTGTCAAGATACCACAATGACTTCTTTGACTTAGTAGATTCCTACAAAACAAATTAGCAAGAATTTTAGGTCCCCAATCTAATTATGGGTCCTTAGGGTTAGTTCATGCGAGTATAAATCATTTTACAACTTTAACCCATGCATATTTACCATTTGGAACACCAAAATGTTTAATGTTGCATTTGTTTGATGTGTGTCCATACTTCATACAGTAAAAAAAACAAGCATTACTAACTTTGTTTTTAACAAAAGTCCCTCTTTCAACCCAAACTCTACGAGTTCTTCTTTCTTTGGACTTATTTATTTGATGCATATTTCTATTTTCAACATTGCTTCTCTTAAGGTTTGTCTTAGTATGTGAATTAGTCTTGATTTCCTTTGCAAGTAAGTTTTCAAGTATGTCAATATCAAACATATGATTCTTACAAGACAAGCATTCAACAGGTTCAACAATAGCATTTGCATCAGATAATTTTGTTTCTAAAGAACTAACTTTATTTCTTAAGACAACTTCATCATCAAGTAACTTTTCATAATTCAATTTTAATTCATTGTGCTCTTTCTTAAGTTTTTTATGTGCAACATCAAGTTTTTCATATTCAATCAACAATTCACAGAAAGCCTTTTGCGAGGCTAATTCACTAGATTCAAAGCTGGAATCACTTACTTGGCTTACAGTATCTTCTGATTCAGCCATTAGACAAATATTGGCTTCTTCATCTGAATCACTTGAGCTTGTTGAGCTAGATGCATTGTCTTCCCAAGCTATGTAAGCTTTCTTCTTCTTTTGGAATTTCCTTTCTTTCTTTTCTTCACTTTTCTTGTTCTTTGGACATTCAGTTTTCATGTGCCCTTTTTCTCCACATCCATAGCATTTAACACTTGAAGGAGATTCTTGATTTTCTCTCCTTTCTTTACGAAATTTGTCCTTTCCTTTTGCCTTCATAAACTTGGCAAATTTCTTTATCACGAGGCTCATGTTCTCCTCATCATCAGAATCATCATCTTCAATCCTTTTAGAGTTCTTTCCTTTGGAGATCTCGGACTTGAAGGCTAATAATGTCTTTCTTTTGCCTTGATCTTCTTCAGCCGTCAATCTTCTCAACTCAAGCTCATGCTCACGGAGTTTCCCAAACAAAATTGGCATTGACATTTAAGTGAGATTTTGAGACTCAGAGATGGCGGTTACCTTTGGTTGCCACGACCTGTCTAATGATTTCAAAATTTTTACATTCAATTCATCAGTATCAAAAGTCTTCCCAACCCTGTCAAGTGGTTCACTATGTGAGTGAAACGCTTTTGGACATCAGAAATTGTTTCTCCAGGTTGCATTCTGAACATCTCATACTCTTGAATGATAGTGTTCTTCCTTGCACGTTTCACGTCCTCTGTTCCTTCATGTGTGACTCTGAGAACTTCCCACATTTCCTGTGTTGTCTTACTCACAGAAATTCTATAAAATTCATCAAGCACAACAGCAGATGAAATAATATTACGAGCTTTAATATCAAACTGAGCTCGTCTATTTTCTTCATTAGTCCACTCAAAAAATGGTTTTTCTACTTCTACACCATCAACTGTATTTTTAGGAATATAAAGACCATTTTGTACAGCTTCCCAGATGCCTCTGTCAACAGACCCCATAAAAATTTCCATCTGACTTTCTAGAACGCATAGTTATCACCAGTAAAAAGTGGTGGTCTGTTAATAGAAGCACCCTCGGCATATACAAGGTGTTGGTTGTGACCGGCCATTTTCGCAAATTTTGAAAAACTATCAAAGCAAGCTCTGATACCAATTGTTGGTTGGTACCAAACAAAGTGTAACGCAGCGGAATAAAGCTAGAGTAGCAGAAAGCGTGTTCGGTCACCTTTTCCAAATAATTTGGTCTGTTTTTAGAAAATCAATTTTCTTTCAGAAAATTTATCGAACAGTTGATATGCGTAAAAGATAAAGAGTGTAGGGAATAGAAAATCACACGAGTAATTTTTATACTGGTTCGATTCAACAGAATCTACGTTCAGTCGTTAATCACTATAAAAAGTGATTAACAATTCCACTAAAAAGATGTTTCACAACTTACAACAAATAGTGAATAAAGCAAATAAATAAACCTTCCTTCGACGAACGAACCGGAAAAAGAACACTCTGCCAACTCGAAGAGAATCGCTCTGACTATCGACAAACGAAATGCGAGCTTCTCTTATTCACAAGACCAGGCAGAGCACCTTGCTAACTCGAAGAGAGCTTGCTCCGACTATCGACACACGACACGCGAGCCTCTCCTGTTCACGAGACCAAGCAAGGGAACTTGAACTATAGCTTCTGAGAACTTCCTCTGACAAACAGTATTCTGCAAGAGCTTCTGTTCAACAACGTTACTTTGATCTTCACATAAACCCAATATATAGCTAGTTGTTCTGAATATCTAAGGTTAAGTCTCAACTGCCACAAATAATCAATTATTGTAAGTGATAATCGATTATTCAAGTCCGTTACAGGTTTTCAAAAATGTGATAATCGATTATATAAGGTGATAATCGATTATTCCTGGATGACTTGCGATAATCGATTATTGTCATTCCATAATCGATTATGCCAGTTAAAAATGCAAGTTTTACAAAGTTTACAATACTTTCCTACTATATTTAATTTCTACAAATTGCTTTTAAATAATTATAATATCTTCTTCAACTAAAACTTCTTGCAGCATCATCAAAACAATTTTCTTCAAGATTTACCAATACTCCTTATTGGTAACAAAGTCTAGTAGTCTTTTATAGGTGAATAGATTTATAGATGAAGAAATAGGTTTTTGTTGGCAAATTGGGGAAAAAAAGAATTTAAATGTAAAAGCAAAACTGTGTCTAGAAAATAGTAGAAGGGTTTTATTTATTTGTTGTTTTCGCTTGGTCATAGTTGTAGAGGGTTGATAATAACATTAGGAACGTCTGGAAAAAGCTAGCAATGTAGCAACAATGCTAAAGGTTGCAGTGATATCAGTTACTTTTGTTCTTTTTGATGGGCTACAAAAATCACAAAGCAAAGACAAAAATGGTGGATGGGTTAAATTTTACCCTTTTTTTTATTTTGGTGCTTTAGGGTAATAAACAAAGAAATTTGGAAAGAGAATGAAGTGAAGGAAAGAAAAAGGAGGAACTGTTCAGAGTGCAGCCGCAGCGCATGAAAATGAAAATTGAAAAGGGAATGAAGTGAAAATCCTCTTTAGTTTAAAATTTTCAATTCAAAGTAGCATAACAGCTTCGACATTATGAAGTTTTTAATTGGAGTAAAATGGAGGGAGAAGTGAGCCTTCTCATCAATATCCAGAATCCCCTTTCTCATCATTTCCACAAACTCTGGGTAATTTATTTTTCCATCAGCAAAAACTTGTCAAGCTAGTGTAACAAATTTTTATTCTGAAGTTTTTAATTAACTCTCCACTTCCACCCACTCAATTGTTGCTTTGTAATTCCCTGAGATTTTGTTCTCTTGCTTAATATTTTTCTTCTCCCTGAGATTTGGTTTAGGAAGATGAAGGCACGATTTAGGGTTCGCAGTTTTGGGGTTTTGCCCTAAAGGAGGTTACGGTGATTATTATGGAGGAAACGCCAGGTTCGTTGATGGTGTGCGTTGATTGCGTTATTAATGGTTTGTGTTTTGTGTCGCGATTTAGGTTTATGCGATTTGGTTGAAGTTGAAGGCGATTTGGCTGAAGTTGAAGGCAATTTGGCTTCTTCTAAAGGTTTTCACGGTGATGGTTCACAAAGAGAGGTTGATCATGGCTAGTGATGGCTGATGAGGTTAATGGGGGATGAGATGCTCTGTGGGTGACGAGGAATGAAGCTTCTAGGATTTTTTTGGATACATTTTCAGAATAGGAATGTTGCTTCCATAATCTTTCTATTTTTTTCTTTTTTTTTACTTTACTAAATTTCATTCATAATTTAATTATTTCCACGTAATAAAATATCCACCTCAACATATTCACTATTATCACATTTTAACGTGGTTTGTAAAAACTTAACGATAGGGCTTAATTGGCTCAATTTTTAAAAAATTTGGACTCAATTGAGATAGTTGAAAACAAGAGGACCCACTTGAGATTTCCCAACAAATACAAAGATGATCCGAGGGTTTAAACCTATAAAAATATTATGCAAAATGTTTCATAGTCATAACATTACATTGAGTCATGATGTTGAAATATATGATATGGTCTTTATAAATAAAAATAAGGAGACAAATATTACATAAAAACAAAGACCAAGCATGCATTCATCATTATTATGGCCTAATTTGTGATGATAGCGATAGTGCTCTTTTGCTTTCACGTTCTGTGGGGTCAGGACCTTTCTGAGAGGTGGCATCACGCTTAACACCTTGTCAAGAATTCTTGATAGAGATGTATTCAAAAGAGTATAGTTACTGAAACGGGACACCTTAACCAAGTCTCTTGAGGGATGGCGCTCTAGTTTTTACTCAACGATTTTTTGTCTTGTGGTATCTTCTCTTCGGCTTCCTTTGACTAAACTTTCTTGCAGAAGTCCCTTAACTTCTCCAACTATATGTACTTATCAGACCTCATTCTTAACTTATTCAAGTCAGATGCGAGTTTCTTGCATAGGTTGTCAAAGAGTGGATCAAGTTTTAAAACGATGATCATGTGGTGTATGGCCACCCCAACACTTATTGTTAGCATAAAGCTGAAGAGAAGAAGTTTTGATGATGTCTCAAAGTCAAATCTCAAGTGCTCTTCTTGTTGTAAGAAGATATTCATAAAGACTTGTTTTATGTTAAAGCTTTTGTAATTTATTAGATTGATGTATAGGATGTGGTTTATCTTTGATTGTATGTATTGTTTGTCTTAGGTTGCGTTAAAATTCATTTTGAATCAAAAACCTCATTTTATACTCAAGAAAATCGATTATCAACATATAAATAATCGATTATCAGTAATCAATTATGACTTGCCCTAATTGATTATCATGAGCAATTATGAGAATTTTTAAACAAGTTTTTTACCGTTGTGCATTCATTAAATGCATAATCAATTACCATAATTGGATAATTGATTATCATACATTAATTAGTTGACAACGAATTTTTGAAGGTATCTTTGGGTGATATCTCTCTAAATTAGATTGAGACTCTTATTCTAAAATATGAAATACAAAATACGAAATAAGTGTATTTCGAAAAATATTATATGTAGTGTACAGTGATAATTGTTCTAGGGTTTGATGAACCATTGTGTTGTGGCTTTGAGAACTTGGCATGTTGGCATAAAGCGAGAACTTTCACAGGGAGTTTGATTGAATGTTGTTGTTGTTGGCATAAAGCGAGAATTTTCAAAGGGAGTGTAATGGAGACCAATTCCCAGCTGGAAACGTGTAGGAAGAGGTTCCAGACCAGAGTAAACCAGTAATGAAAATTGGTGCAGCGGATGGATGAAATGATGCAGTGTTTGATGTGTTTTAATGGAGGAAAGGTGTATGGGTGAAGCCTCACAGCTCAGAGGGCCTTCATACAGAGGAAGGAAGCTTGAGGAAAGGAGGAGAAGTAGTAATTCAAAGGTGACTTAAGAGCACAAAAGCTGGAAAACAATTTCTGCAGCATATCATTAAGCTCAAAAGTGAATCAATACAAGGAAAAGGCCCTCTTATTTATAGGTGAAGAGGAGCCTAATTTCTAATTCTAATTCCCTCCTAAATTCAAATGGTTCAGATTTATTTTGATCAAGCAAGGTCCATGCCTCTTTCCAGCTCATCAAGCAAGGTGTGTGCTTCCTTCCACATCAGCCCATTTCACGTGGAAAATGTTGGTGCATGCCGTAAGCACCTCTTTTTGGCTCTTTTGCTTGATCTATTGATTTATCTTCTTGGATGGCTCAATCATAGTCTCCAAGATTTATTAATTCCTACAAAACAAAGTATAAATGCTTTAGTTAAGAGAAGAAGGATTTTTATAAGTAACCTTCCATAGAAGAAAAATAGTATGTGGTCCTTCTTCCTCTTGAATCCTCTTTGCCATGGCTCTAGTAAGAGGTCCAATGTGCATCTTAGATGGTCTTCCATCAGACCCTCCCTCTTGAAAAAGATCTGTCCTCAGATCTGCTTCATCCTGTTGATCATCACCTGTGAAAGGAATTAAATCGCAGATGTTAAAAGTAGGACTGACACCATAACTTTCAGGAAGGTCTAATATGTATGCATTATCATTTATACTTTTGACCACCTTGAATGGACCATCTCCTCTTGGACTAAGTTTGGATTTCCTTTGAGAGGGAAATCTTTCCTTTCTCAAATGAAGCCAAACTAGGTCTCCTTTTTCAAAAACTATTTTCTTTCTCCATTTGTTGTTGTGTTCTGCATATTTTTGAGTTTGTTTTTCAATTTGGATTTTAACTTTCTCATGTAACTTCTTGATAAACTCCGCTTTAGAAGCACCTTCTTTATGAAGAAAAGAAGATGATTCTGGAAGAGGTAGTAAATCAAGAGGTGTGATAGGGTTAAAACCATAAACAACCTCAAAAGGAGAAAGATTAGTAGTCTTGTGGACTACTCTATTATAAGCAAATTCAATATGAGGTAGATGTTCATCCCAAGATTTGTTATTTCCTCTTAGTATTACCCTTAATAATGTAGTTAAAGATCTATTTACTACTTCAGTTTGCCCATCAGTTTGTGGGTGACATGTAGTAGAAAATAGAAGTTTAGTTCCAAGCTTTTCCCATAAAGTTTTCCAAAAATGGCTTAGAAACTTCACATCTCTATCAGACACTATAGTTTTGGGTAAGCCATGCAATCTCACTATCTCTTTAAAGAAGAGTCTAGAGATATAGCTAGCATCATCTACTTTGTGGCAGGGTATAAAATGAGCCATTTTACTAAAACGATCTACTACCACAAATATAGAATCATACCCCCTTTGAGTTCTTGGCAATCCTAAGACAAAGTCCATGCTTATGTCCTCCCAAGGGGTATTAGCTATAGGAAGAGGTGTATAAAGTCCATGAGGCATAATTTTGGACTTAGCTTGTAAACAAGCTATACATTTAGAACAATGCCTTTGAACATCTATTCTCATGTGTGGCCAATAAAATTTACTTTTTAAAATGTTTAGAGTTTTATCAACTCCATGATGGCCCATGAGTCCTCCTGATGGAAGAAGGATCCAGCTGATTCTGGTGCAAGATGGAATCAACGGAACTTCTTCTAGGAGCTTCTGGAATCTGAACTGGAAAGGAGGATGAACATCATTTTGTTGCAGCGGAAGAAGATGAAATATGATGACTATGACCAGAAGCTTAAACTCTGGAACCCACTCTTCAACAGTGTTCGGTGACTGGATTGAAGGAGAATGGATGATTCATTTATGAAGATAAGGTTGAGGCAAAGGAAGATTGAATCAAACAGTGATGCGGTGAAGAAAACAGATGAATCAGTGATGGAGAAAATGGAATGAGGGAAGTGGTTTAGGTGCTGAAATATGTTACGGAATGTGCAGAGGAATGCTAGGAATGGAAGCCTAGCTAGGGAGAGAGGCTAGAGGAAACACTCAAGCTCTCTCTCGGTGACCTTCAATAAGAAGAAAGTTCTGGACAACATCAACAGAAAACTATTCTTCATTCAAATCAAAGGTAAAGGTTACAAGCAATGGAGCAAGCTATTTAAAGGAGAAACAAAGCTCCTGGTTCATGCCTATTTAGCTAACGTTAGCTATGATGCAAGGGCCAGCTGTGCAAGTGGAAAGAAAACGTGAGTGGCTACGTGGCCTATCAAACAAAAAGCTGGTGAAGAAACGTGAATGGAAACTGGTGCATTTGTTGACGCTGGGCGCAAACCCTCATCTGCTGAGCACTAGGCTTTCTTCAACTTCAACCAAGCTGCTGGTTGGAATGTGACTCATGTGGGCTAGCCTTAGATTAAGTTCGTACTCCTTTGAATGGTATGCCCTAAATGGGTTTCCATCACCTCCTCCATGACTCTCTTTGATAAGAAGTTTTCTAATGGATCCTTGGGGTATACAAAGTTTTCCTTTATTAAAAAGATACCCCTCAGAAAGATAGAATCCATCAAAAGGCTTCTTAAGACATGATGAATAAGTGGATGCAAATGTTTCATCATTTTCATATAACTCTTTTATGTCATCAAATCCTAATATTTGGGATCCTAGGGTTACTAATAATGCATGTCTTCTAGATAAAGCATCCGCAACAACATTAGTACTCCCCTTTTTGTGTTTGATGACATAGGGAAATTGCTCAAGATATTCCACCCACTTTGCATGTCTTTTGTTTAGCTTTGCTTGCCCTTTAATGTACTTGAGAGATTCATGGTCAGTGTGTATGATGAATTCTCTAGTTACCAAGTAATGCTCCCATGTTTTTAAAGCTCTAATGAGGGCATACAACTCTTTGTCATAGGTAGGATAGTTTAAGGTAGGCCCCCTAAGTTTTTTACTAAAGTAAGCTACGGGATGTCCTCCTTGTATTAAAACAGCTCCTATTCCTACCCCAGATGCATCACATTCTAGTTCAAAGGCTTTGGAAAAATCAGGCAAAACTAGAATAGGTGCATGTGTCAACTTGTGTTTCAAAGTCTCAAAAGACAACTCCTGCTTATCACCCCAAATAAAAGGCATATCTTTCTTGCCTAGCTCATTTAAAGGAGCAGCTATGGTGGAGAAATCTTTCACAAATCTCCTATAAAAACTTGCTAGCCCATGAAAACTTCTCACCTCTCCTACATTTTTAGGGGTTGGCCATTCTTGTATAGCCTTGATCTTCTCTGGATCAACATGTACACCTTCTTTTCCCACTTTGAATCCAAGGAAAATCACACTTTCTTGACAAAAAGTACATTTGTCAAAGTTGGCAAAGAGATGATGTTCTCTAAGAAGAAGCAAGACTTTTCTGACATGGTTAAGGTGTTCTTAAAGGCCTTGACTATAGATTAAGATATCATCAAAGTAGACCACTACAAATCTGCCTATGCATTCCCTAAGCACATGATTCATTAATCTCATGAATGTACTTGGAGCATTGGTCAAGCCAAAGGGCACGACTAACCATTCATACAAACCAAACTTGGTCTTGAAAGCAGTTTTCCATTCATCTCCTTCATGAATTCTTATTTGATGGTATCCACTTCTAAGATCAATTTTGGTGAAGAGATTTGCTCCATGTAATTCATCTAACATGTCATCTAGCCTAGGAATGGGATGCCTATACTTGATAGTTATGTTGTTGATGGCCCTACAATCTGTACACATTCTCCAAGACCCATCCTTTTTAGGGACCAACAACACAGGCACAGCACAGGGACTTAAACTCTTTTGGATCCACCCTTTGTTCAACAATTCATTAACTTGTTTCTCTATTTCTTTTGTTTCCATAGGGTTGGTTCTATAGGCTGGCCTATTGGGTAGGTGATGGACAAATTTGTAAGCACCAAAATATGATGTCACAAACTTGTTTCACAATCGGCAAGTATGACCGAATCGTTCAAGTAATAAAACTTGGTAAGACCAAGTATCGTTCTTCCCAAAGGACTCACGGCCTAGTTTAGTTGTGTGGTTTGTTGATTAGCTAAGACTTAAGGACGAAATAATTGGATTATATTATGCAAGACGAAAATTTAAACATGTATGCATGAATTGATCAATGGCAAAGACAAAAGATAAACACTTTCAATGAATTATATAAATGAATATGTTGTTGGGGGTCAATTTCATCTCATCCACTCTCATATATTTTAGGAATTCAACATTAAAATCATCATTGTTAATGCCACTCTCTAATGTACCATTCTAGATGGCTTCTCCCTAATCAAATAGTTCATACAATTCCTAGCATTCCTAATGATTAGTTCATTACAGCAGGAGCTTAAAGGCAACCAATATAATGTTGTCAGTAAAATATTGGGAGAAATTCCCCGGATCTAGACTTCCCCGTACGTGTCCGTATCGACAAAACCAATAATCATGCATTAGAATGAGTTAAACAATGCAAGCATTGAGCAAAGAGGAAAAACTCTAACTAATGATGAAAGAAAGCATATGTCTTAATTCAAAGATGTACTCAACAAATCCATATATGAGAGCTTCAAGAGATTACATTGATTCCCCAACAAACATACAAGGTTTAGTTCACCATCGTCATGGTGAACCTAGATGAATAACAATGAAAGAGTGAAAGAATAAACCCAATAAAGGTGAAGAGGTAGCCTGAGCATCCAAGATCCTCCTTCAAAGGGGTGGAAGAGAGAGTGTTTGCCTCGTTTCTGCCAAAGATACTAAACTAAAGGACGTGCAAGCCCTTATATACTAATTTAGAGTTACAAAAGATTACAAAAGCCCAAGCCCAAAGAGTACCGCTCAGCGGTATTTACCGCTCAGCGGTATTTACCGCTCAGCGGTAGTTGCGCGTCACAATTCTTCCCCTCAGCGGCCATTTGCCCCTCAGCGTGACTCCCGCAACCTCCTGAGTGCCGCTCAGCGGTAGTTTGCCGCTGAGCGGTGCCTTCGTCTTCTCTTTTTGCACTCTTTCTTGTCTTTTCTAATGTCACTTCTCTCCTTCTTCACTCTTTGCACCAAATTCACCCTAAAACCTGCACAAAAACACTCAAATCAAGTGTAAACCTGTCCAGCTCTCTTATTTCTGAAAATAAAGATAAAAGGTGTGATTTCAAGCTAGTTTCTAAGTCTAAAGGTTGCTTTTAGTATCAATTTTAAGCATGAAAATAACAGTTTTTCAACTGTTATCACAACCCCAAACTTAGAACTTTGCTTGTCCTCAAGCAAACAAAATGTAACTCCATCTCCAACCAATTCATATGATGGTTCACTCATTCAAAATCCTCTTTTCAAGATAAGTAATAACTTCACTCAAACTTATGATCAAGAGTTCAATCAAGATATGCACATGCTTTAGTGTTCACAAAGTCATTTAAGTTCCAACAAATGCTATTTTTCATGAATGATCAATCAATTAAGCATGGATGTTCATGTGTTCATGGAATATTTCCTCACCAGGTAAAGTTTTTCACTCAACACACAAGTGTATAAGAGGTAAGTGTTTCACTCATTCACTCTACTATCACAATGTCATATGAATCAACTTTGCCTTTCATTTTACCACAATCAAAAACATTCACAAGCATGCATCATCACAAGGACTTTTCAATGGCTTATAATGTGGCTGGGCTAACAAGAAAATTGGTTTTTCTGGATCACAAAATCCTTGAGTTAAGAGAATCATAACAACACAATTATTCTTATTCATTCCCAACTTTCTTTTGCCTTTGCATTCGCATTGAGCTTTACTTCTTTTTCTTTGCTTTTCTTTTTCTTTGTATATTCTTACTTTTTAGCTCTTAGCTCAATGCTTTTCCTTTTTCATGATTTCCCAATAACCCCAAACTTGAACATTTATCAATACCACACAAGATATTCTACTTAACTCAAGGTAAAGATTTTCAATCAAGGGTTCAGTGTATATTTAAGGCTATGGGTTCAAAGGATAGAACACAAAATGTTCTCTTTTAGTAGGCTAACTTTATGAATTTGGCCAGTAAAAAGGGTTTCAACAAACACGGCCTTTGATCATATGATGCAAAACAAGCAATTGATTCAATCATAGAAAACCTGGGCAAAGTCATTCAAGCTTCCAAAGTAATAGCATTCAACAATAACAACTCTGGAGCTCAAAACCTCACATATAAGCTCATTCACATTTGACATACACATCCTGCTTAATTTCACAATCACAATCATGATATCTTGCATTTGTTCACAAAGCTTGTGAATCACCTGTATAAGCATTTTAATGTGCACATCATCTCAACATCAATCAGTCAATAAGCATCATCAAGCATTACTTATCACATAAACACAGTTAATAGCAAACCATCATAAGAAACCGGGTGTTCAATAGAGTACATCAAACCCTATTCTAAAAACAAAAACAAATAAGATACTCACAAAACACTGGGTTGCCTCCCAGTAAGCGCTTGTTTAACGTCCCGAGCCTGACCCAAACTTTCAAGGATCAACCAGCAACATCATTGTAGAACATTGTTGCACCTCTCCCCCCAGATAAGGCTTGAGACGTTGACCATTTACCACCCAACTTCTCTGTGGATTATCAGATGGATTAAATATTTCAATTGCCCCATGCGGATGCACTTCTTTTATCACAAATGGTCCTGTCCATTTTGACTTCAGCTTCCCAGGAAATATCTTCAATCTTGAATTGAACAATAGTACCTGTTGTCCTGGATTGAAAACTCTATTCACCAACTTCCTGTCATGATAAAATTTAATTTTTTCTTTGTAAGCCCTGGATGAATCATATGCATGTAACCGCATTTCTTCAAGCTCCAAAATCTGCCTCCTGCGTGTGCATTGAGTGTCATAAGGATCAAAATTCAAGAATTTCAAAGCCCATAATGCTCTATGCTCCAATTCAACTGGCAAATGGCATGCTTTCCCATAGACTAATTGAAATGGTGATAATCCCATGGACGTCTTCATTGCTGTTCGATAAGCCCAAAGAGCATCATCCAATTTGAGAGACCAATCCTTTCTTGATGAAGTCACAGTTTTTTCCAGGATTCTTTTTATCTCCCTGTTAGATACCTCCGCTTGTCCATTAGTTTGTGGATGATAAGGTGCAGCTACCTTATGCTTCACTCCATAGTGTTTGAGTACTTTCTCTAGCTGATAATTGCAAAAATGAGATCCTCCATCACTAATCAACACTCTTGGAGTGCCAAAACGTGAGAATATCTGCCTCTTCAGGAATTTAATTACCGTGCTAGCATCATTTTTAGGACAAGCTAATGCTTCCACCCATTTACTCACATAATCCACTGCTACCAGAATATATTCATTGTTGAAAGATGGAGGGAAGGGTCCAACGAAGTCAATACCCCAACAATCAAAAACCTCAACCTCTAAAATACCTTGTAAAGGCATCTCATGACGTTTAGTGATTGTCCCTGCTCTCTGACATTTATCACAATTCCTAGCATGATTATGGGCATCTTTAAATAACGTTGGCCAATAAAACCCTGATTGAAGGACTTTTGCTGCTGTTCTTTCCCCATTAAAATGTCCTCCATAAGGTGAATCATGACAATGCCAGAGAATTCCTTCTGCTTCTTCATTTGTAACACATCTCCTGAGAAGATTATCTGCTCCAATTTTGAACAAATATGGATCATCCCACACAAACTGCTTGGCATCATGCAGAAATTTCTTTCTCTGTTGCCAAGTTAAGTCTTCCGGCATGACTCTCGCAGCTTTGAAATTTGCCATATCAGCAAACCAGGGCCTCTGCTGAATATACATGAGTGATTCATCTGAAAAAGATTCCCAGATTTCAGACTCCTTGCTAGTGACCTCATTGTTGACTAACCGTGACAAATGATCAGCAATTAAGTTCTCACTTCCTTTCTTATCACGGATTTCTACATCAAACTCTTGCAAAAGTAGTACCCATCTAATCAGACGTGGCTTAGAATCTGGTTTTGTCAACAAATATTTGATAGCTGCATGATCCGTATAGACAATCACCTTAGACCCAATAAGATAAGGTCTAAATTTCTCTAGAGCATATACAATGGCAAGAAACTCCTTCTCTGTGGTAGCATAATTCAATTGAGCATCATTCAGCACCTTGCTAGCATAGTAAATTGGATGAAATTTTTGTTCTTTCCTTTGACCAAGGACAACTCCTATTGCATAATCACTTGCATCACACATCAATTCAAAATTTTGATTCCAATCTGGTGCTACAATTACTGGAGCTGACACTAACTTCTGCTTCAATATATCAAAGGCTTTCAGACAGTCTTCATTCATCACAAAAGGAGCATCCTTCATCAAAAGATTACTCAATGGTTTAGCAATTTTTGAGAAATCTTTGATGAATCTTCTATAAAACCCAGCATGACCAAGAAAACTCCTAATCCCCCTTACATTTGTTGGTGGGGGCAGTTTCTCAATGACTTCTACTTTGGCTTTATCCACCTCAATTCCTTTAGCAGAAATTTTATGCCCTAGTACAATCCCTTCAGTTACCATGAAATGACATTTCTCCCAATTCAAAACCAGATTTGTCTGAACACATCTTTTGAGGACAGTGTTCAAATTAGCTAAACATCTTTGGAAAGAATTTCCAAAAACTGAGAAGTCATCCATGAATACTTCAATGCATTTTTCTAAAAGATCAGAAAAAATTGCCTGCATACACCTCTGAAACGTAGCTGGAGCATTACATAATCCAAAAGGCATCTTTCTATATGCAAAGATACCAAAAGGACAAGTAAAAGCCGTCTTTTCCTGGTCTTTTGGATCTACCACAATTTGATTATATCCAGAATATCCATCTAGAAAACAATAGAAAGCCTGCCCTGATAACCTTTCTAGCATCTGATCCATGAAGGGAAGAGGAAAATGATCTTTCCTAGTAGCTTTATTCAGTTTCCTATAATCAATGCACATACGCCAGCCAGTAACTGTCCGAGTAGGAATCAGCTCATTCTTATCATTATAAATTACTGTCATCCCACCTTTCTTTGGCACCACCTGTACTGGACTCACCCATTCACTGTCAGAGATTGGATAGATGATACCAGCTTCTAGCAGTTTCAACACTTCTTTTCTGACCACCTCCTTCATGACAGGATTTAACCTTCTCTGTGGTTGAGCACTTGGTTTATAGTCCTCTTCCATAAAAATCCTGTGCATGCAATAAGTTGGGCTTATACCTTTGAGATCTGATATTGACCACCCAATTGCTTCTTTGTTGGCTTTCAGAATTTCAATCAACTGCTCTTCTTCTTGTAAAGATAAAGAGTTATTGATGATGACTGGCTTTGTTTCACCCTGTTCTAAAAACACATATTTCAGATGTGGTGGCAATCTTTTCAATTCTGATGACTGTGCTTTGATTGTTTCTTCCTTATCAATTGTTTCAAATGTTGGATCTTCCTCTGGATTCTTTTTCAATGTTTCCAAGTCCATCAGACATTCATCAATCAATTTTTCTTCTTCCTCATCCAAATCTTCACATGCATCAATGAGAGTTTTTTCCAATGGAGAAATATTACGCACCATTCTTTCCTGAACCATACAAACTTCATCAAGTTCATCAAATTGAAAACATGCTTTGTCATCATTTGGATATGTCATGGCCTTGGATACATCAAAAGTGACCTCTTCATCATCAACTCTCAGTTTAAGCTTACCATTCTCTACATCAATCAGAACTCTAGCAGTCTTCATAAAAGGTCTTCCCAGAATAAGAGGAACATCACTAGTTCCTTCCATCTCCATCACAATAAAATCCACTGGGAATACAAATTTGTCGACCTTCACTAGAACATCTTCAACCACTCCATATGGATATTTAAGAGACCTGTCTGCCAATTGAAGAGCCATTCTGGTTGGTTTAATTTCCAGCCCCTGAATTGTTCTGCACATGGCTAGCGGCATTAGATTAATGCTAGCTCCCAAATCAATCAATGCTCTTCCAACTTTCACATCTCCTATGGTGCATGGAATAGTGAAGCTTCCTGGGTCTTTAAGTTTAGGAGGTAATTTCTGTATGATTGCACTGCAATTGCCCTGTATATTGATAGTTTCCTTCTCAATGTACTTGTGTTTCTTTGTGAGAAGTTCCTTCAAAAATTTTGCATATGCTGGCATCTGTTGCAATGCTTCAGAGAATGGTATAGTAATCTCCAGCTTCTTAAACAGTTCCATGAATCTTTCCAACTGCTTTTCTTTCTCCTTTCTTGAATAACCCTTTGGATAAGGAAGTGGCTTTTCATACTCTTTTTCTCTCTCTCTCTCTTCTCTCTCATTTTTTTCTCTCCTCTCCTCTTCTTCTTTTCTTTTTTTCTCTCTCTCAACTCTTTCTTTCCACTCACATGATTCTTTTTCACTCTCACTCTCATTTTTTTCTTTCTCTCTCTCTTCTCGTCTCTCCTCTAACACTCTACCACTTCTGGTCACAACAGTTTTACAATCCTTTCCCAGGTTATCATGTTTAATCACGTCAACAATTCTCTCAACATGACTCTCCATTTTTTTAAATGCAACATCCACATTATGACAATAGGACGCATTTGCCTTCAAGAATCTCTGTAAAGTCTCTTCAAGCTTTGTTGCTTTCTCAACTGAAGTAAATTGCATCTGCCATTTTTGTTGCTCTTGAACCATTGAGACCTGTTGTATTTCCTGTGGTATTTGAGAAAGTTTCATGGTTACTTCCTCAATCTGTTGCGAGAGAATTCTATTTTGGACAAGCAAAGCCTCATTTAATTTTGACAACTCCTTCTGATTAGAATCTCCTTTTTCAATATTGAGTTCATTGTCACTAGTAGCCATATTTTCAATAATTTCAGTTGCTTCCTCTGGAGTCTTCCATTTGATATTACCTCCTGCTGAGGCATTCAGCATCATCTTGGTTTGTGAACCAAGCCCTCCAAGGAAAATTAGGACTACTTCATGTTCTTTAAAGCCATGCATGGGAGTTTTTCGTAACAAGCTTTTATATCTGTCCCATGCATGCCCCAGTGATTCTTCCATGCCCTGCTTGAATGAAGATATCTCTTGCTTTCCTTTAGTCACCTTAGATTGTGGGAAGTATTTGTTTAGAAACTTTGTAACCACTGCTTCCCACTCTGTGAAACTTTCTTCTGGAAAAGAGTTCAACCAAAGCTTAGCATTGCCTCCCAATGAGAAAGGAAATAAGCTAAGTTTGATTGCTTCGTCTGGCACCCCATTAATCTTGACTGTATTGCAAATCTCATTAAAGGTAGTCAGGTGCTCATATGGGCTTTCATGTGATAACCCATTAAATTGATTACTCTTTACTAGTTGAATCAGTGCTGGTTTGACCTCCATGTTGGCTGCATTGACTCTAGGTCTAGCTATGCTATTGAAGTGTTGAGGTCCAGCAAGATTAGTGTAATCTGCAAGAGTTCTTCTAACATTATTGCTCTCCATACTTCCTGTGCTATGAACAGAACCTTGTGGTGATGATTGCAAGAGAGTTTCTGGAGAAGGGAAAAGTTCTCTAGACGTTCTGATTCTTCTCCTCCTTCTACTCTCTTCTAGGCCTTCAAGAAGTGGTTCTGTTGTTTTCTTACTCCTATTTCGAATTGCTTCCTGCATGCACAAGAAACAAAACCCTAGAACAGATTTGTTAGCACAAAAAGATATAAGAGAAGATATATATTCAAAAGATAAAAAGAGAAAAGATTCAGAAGATAAGAAGATAAAAGATTCAAAAGATAAAAAGATAAAAGATAAAATAAAATTTAAAAATAACATAAAATCTAACCTAAAAGATAAAATAAAATAAAATCTAAACTAACCAAATAAAATAAAATCTAATCTAAAAAGATAAAACAGAAAAAGATAAAAACAGAAAAAGATATAAACAGAAAATAAAAACAGAAATTTAAAATTAAAGTCAAAGATAATCAATAATCACACAAATTAACCAGTTAAACCACGAGTCCCCGGCAACGGCGCCAAAAACTTGATGGACAAATTTGTAAGCACCAAAATATGATGTCACAAACTTGTTTCACAATCGGCAAGTATGACCGAATCGTTCAAGTAATAAAACTTGGTAAGACCAAGTATCGTTCTTCCCAAAGGACTCACGGCCTAGTTTAGTTGTGTGGTTTGTTGATTAGCTAAGACTTAAGGACGAAATAATTGGATTATATTATGCAAGACGAAAATTTAAACATGTATGCATGAATTGATCAATGGCAAAGACAAAAGATAAACACTTTCAATGAATTATATAAATGAATATGTTGTTGGGGGTCAATTTCATCTCATCCACTCTCATATATTTTAGGAATTCAACATTCAAATCATCATTGTTAATGCCACTCTCTAATGTACCATTCTAGATGGCTTCTCCCTAATCAAATAGTTCATACAATTCCTAGCATTCCTAATGATTAGTTCATTACAGCAGGAGCTTAAAGGCAACCAATATAATGTTGTCAGTAAAATATTGGGAGAAATTCCCCGGATCTAGACTTCCCCGTACGTGTCCGTATCGACAAAACCAATAATCATGCATTAGAATGAGTTAAACAATGCAAGCATTGAGCAAAGAGGAAAAACTCTAACTAATGATGAAAGAAAGCATATGTCTTAATTCAAAGATGTACTCAACAAATCCATATATGAGAGCTTCAAGAGATTACATTGATTCCCCAACAAACATACAAGGTTTAGTTCACCATCGTCATGGTGAACCTAGATGAATAACAATGAAAGAGTGAAAGAATAAACCCAATAAAGGTGAAGAGGTAGCCTGAGCATCCAAGATCCTCCTTCAAAGGGGTGGAAGAGAGAGTGTTTGCCTCGTTTCTGCCAAAGATACTAAACTAAAGGACGTGCAAGCCCTTATATACTAATTTAGAGTTACAAAAGATTACAAAAGCCCAAGCCCAAAGAGTACCGCTCAGCGGTATTTACCGCTCAGCGGTAGTTGCGCGTCACAATTCTTCCCCTCAGCGGCCATTTGCCCCTCAGCGTGACTCCCGCAACCTCCTGAGTGCCGCTCAGCGGTAGTTTGCCGCTGAGCGGTGCCTTCGTCTTCTCTTTTTGCACTCTTTCTTGTCTTTTCTAATGTCACTTCTCTCCTTCTTCACTCTTTGCACCAAATTCACCCTAAAACCTGCACAAAAACACTCAAATCAAGTGTAAACCTGTCCAGCTCTCTTATTTCTGAAAATAAAGATAAAAGGTGTGATTTCAAGCTAGTTTCTAAGTCTAAAGGTTGCTTTTAGTATCAATTTTAAGCATGAAAATAACAGTTTTTCAACTGTTATCAGTAGGCTTGCCCCAGGCATCAAATCTATTTGATGTTCTATTCCCCTCAAAGGTGGTAATCCACTTAGTACCTCTTTGGGAAATATATCATCAAATTCCTTTAAAAGTTTTTGCAACCCTTTTGGTAGAGAACCAAGTTCATGAGTGATTGAAACAAATGCCTCTCTGCAATAAAGAAGTAAATGAGGTTGTCCAAGAAAAAGATTTTTGGAAATATTCAAGGTTTGAGGTTGGACAACTTCATGGGTTGAGGCATGGGTTACCAAATTCTTTCTTTCTTTCTTAGTTTCTTTTTTCTTTTCTCCATCCAACTTCTTCTTAAGAATTATTTGGTCCTCTCTTACTTGTGAAGGTGTAAGAGGACACAAAATAATTTTCTTTCCTTTGTGTTGAATGGTGATTTTGTTGGTGACTCCATCATGTAAAGCTTGTTTATCATATTGCCAAGGTCTTCCAAGTAATATGTACCCAGCTTCCATTGGTACTATATCACAAACAATTTGATCTTCATATTTGCCAATGGAAATAGGTACACTTACCTGTTCTTTAACTACTATTCCATCATCCTCTTTGATCCATTGAAGTTTGTAAGGTTTAGGATGAGGAGTAGTGGTTAAGCCAAGCTTTTCTACCATTCTAGAACTACAACAGTTGCAACAAGATCCACTATCCACTATCATTGAACATGTCTTTTCTAAAACTTTGCATCTTGTGTGGAATAGGTTCTCTCTTTGTGACTGTTCTAATTCTACATGTTTACTTTCCAGGAGTCTCCTTACCATAAGTAAGTCACCATCACAAGGTAAAGCTTCTTCTTCTTCAGAAATGGATGTTTCAGACTCACTATAGGAAGAACCCTCACTTTCACTCTCATGCTCAAGGATGTAAGTTGACCTTCTATTGCGGCACTCAGACGCATAGTGCCCTTTTTCCCCACATCTAAAGCACTTAGTCTCCTTACTCTTATGATCTCTTGAAGGTTCTTTGACTTTTTCTTTTCCTCTCTCTCTCTCTCTCTCTTCATATCTTGGCTTGGTTTGACTACCCTCCCTCTTATACTCTTTCTTATGGTGAAAACTATGAGGGTAATCTTTCTTAGTGGAGCTTTTCCTCTTTATTTGTTGCTCTACCCTCACACAAAGTTGGACTAACTCATTGAGATCATTGTAGGGTATAAGTTCAACCCTATCTCTTATGTCATAGTTGAGTCCACTTTGAAATCTGGCAATTGTTATCCTAGGTTCTTCTCTTATACCAGCCCTCAACATGAGTAATTCCATTTTTTGTCTATATTCCTCAACACTCATGTTCCTTTGTTGGAGTTTATGGAGTTTATCCATTATCTCCCTATCATAGTAGGCTGGTACATGCCTCCTCCTCAAGGCAGCTCTCATTTCATTCCAATACCTAATGGGAGGTAAGTGTCTTAGCCTATGGTCCTTGACTAAGGCTGTCCACCAAATTAAGGCATAACCTTGAAAGCTTAGAGAAGCCATGGTGACTCTCCTTTCATCATCTATTTGGTGGCACTCAAACAATTGCTCAACTTTCATTTCCCACTCTAGGTATTCTTCTACATCATCTTTTCCATGGAAGGAAGGAAGATCAATCTTAGGCTCTCTTGGGTAATGCTCTCTAACTCTATGTTGTCTTCTAGGAGGCATTTGGTAGTGGTCATCATTGTGATGACTACTATTTTGCTCAATTTCACTTGGAGAAGATGATGACTCTTCTCTTCTCCTATGGGAAGACCTCTCTTTCTTTTTATCTTGATTAATCAAAAGTTGACTAATCATATCTTTGAGCTCACTAATCTCTTTATCCCTTTGTTCAAATCTTTGCTCAAATTCTTCCCTTAAAGACATTTCACTATTGGGTTTCAAACTTCCTTGCACACTTGATTGACTCATTCTTGTCAAAGGAAAAGGTTTTCACAAAGTTTTCAAAATATTTGACAAGTAATGAGTGAAAAGATTTTCACAAGCTTTCTTTGTTTTTGGTGAAAAATTTCTAAAGAGATTCTAGAAGCAAAAGATGTTTCTAAGTAGCTCCCAGGAAGAAGAGGTGAGTCACAAATGGACAAGCTTAGAAACCAAGTTCTTCCTTAGCCAGAGTTTCCTTAGAATGTTCTTTTACTTTAGTTTCTAAATAGAAATTCTTCAAATTCTTTTTAAATGTTATGAACCTACAAACCAAAGAAAGGTTTACTATATGCTATGCTATCCTAAATACCACGGAGACCTAAAAACAAAAGGATTACTCAAGACATTTAAGGAAAGCAATAAAGATGCAAGAATGTAAATGCTAGACGGCCCTAAGTGAAAGTGCAAGTGACACTTGGAGCCCCTTGACACACTTCCACACTAAGAAAACGAAATTGGACTATTACAATGTTCAATTGTGAACTTGGAATTGCTTCAAGAGCATTTTCCCAAGTCACTTAGCCAAGAAATGAAAATCAACTTTAAACAACAAAGGTTCCGCGATATGTGGTGTAAACAAACTTAAAAGAAGGCCTAAAACTAATGTAAGCTTCACTCTCTTGCTGCTGCAGATTGCTACTCCAAAACAGGTTGCACTTCAAGCTTTTCTGGTGTATTTTTAGCTGCTGGAACAGCAGAGTTGCAGCTGCTCAAAAGCTCCCTTTTTGTTCCCACTTCAGCCCCCTTTTCCCTTCCTAATATGGTGCCTCAGTAGGGAAAGGTTTCTGCTTCTGGATGCCTCACAATAGTTACCACAGCACCTCAAGATTCCAGTCAAACACACCAAACAGAATTAGCAAACTGCACCAGAATTTCAAACCAGATTTTGTTTTGAATGTTTGACAATTTGGAAGCCAAGAATGGGAAATCAAATGGAAACAGGGATGGAATAACAGAAAGCACTCAAAAGGAACCCAATAATGGTACTATAACAGATTAAGAAAGCAACAAAAATAGAAATAGCAGATCACAAACTCATCCAGACCAAACTGTTTGATATTTTACCAAAGTGTTTGTTAAAATGCCCCAATGAAAACCAGATTTGGTGTTTTGGGGTTTTTAACTGTCAAAAACTGGATTGCACGATTCAACAGGCTTTTTAACACTTGCTCTGACTTATTTTGATCATTTATTTTCAATTTAAAGTAATGAACCAACTCTTACTACAATCCAGAAATGAATTTGAACAAGAATGACCAAAACAGTTGCTGGAAAATGATTTCTGCACCAGAAAAAGTGGCTTGAAATGGTGGTTTTAAACCCAAAATTGATTGGAAGTGATTCAGCAGTTCAATTGATGCATCAAACAACTTTGTATCATCATTTTAAAGATGTTTAAACATTGAAACAGCTAGAAAACAGATTGCAATGTGAATTCACTGGTGCACTTCCATTTTAAAGGCAATTTTAAGGTTTAAAAAAGTAAATCTGCATATAGGCTAAAAAATGACCAAATGAACAGTGCAAACAACTTTGGAATGACAATTTAAACTTGCTCAAATGTTGTAAATGCACAGAAATAGCAAGACTCAACAATTCACCCTTGCTATGGCCTATTTATGCAACAAATTCCCACCAAAACATCACCAGATTTAAGAACCTTGTGGATATAAGGTTGGACAGCACACACAATGACTCTAGAGAATGTTATTACACTGAACTAAGCTAGGATTAAAGTGCTTAGTATGAATAAACTCAAACTGGACAGCAAAGAATGGTAGCACGGTGAAAAGCTAGAACAGAAAAAACAAAACAAACTGGACAGCAAAGGCTACTGGTTTTTAAGGCAACCAAGCTATGCTAGATGCATTTCCTTGCTTTTAATGGTCTGCCACACCTTTATCCACTTCCAATAACAGCAAACAAATTTTTACCAAGCAACAGAATCAAATAAAATCAGCTGAAACAGATTTTAAATTTTAAAACCAGATTTGAATTTCTTGAGCAGATTTGAAACCAGAATTAGTTTCTAGTGCTTTTGCTTCCATCACCAAGGCTAGAACATGTTCTCATTGCCTTATTTGGTTGATTTAAAGCTTTTCCAGAACTCTAAACTCAAATAAACCAAAATGAAACCCAGCAGAACAGAAAACCAAAGTGAAACAGAATTAAAACTGCAAATATGGACTGCACAAGACTAAAACATAACTGGAATTGAAAATTAAAGCTGGAAGAGACATAAACAAGAATGATTCACCGTTTAAAATGAGTAACAAACATGTATGACTACTGGAAACACAATTAATGCACAGGAAACACGAAATTAATAACTGGAAAAAGCACAAAACAGAAACAAAAGTACTTAAAACAGAACTGGAAAGCTGGAACAGAGATCACAACAGAATGTAGAAATGGAGTGCAAAGATGGAGGAATAGCTTAGCTCTTGGTGTGTGGATGACCTAAGCTCATGATACCACTTGATGGAGACCAATTCCCAGCTGGAAACGTGTAGGAAGAGGTTCCAGACCAGAGTAAACCAGTAATGAAAATTGGTGCAGCGGATGGATGAAATGATGCAGTGTTTGATGTGTTTTAATGGAGGAAAGGTGTATGGGTGAAGCCTCACAGCTCAGAGGGCCTTCATACAGAGGAAGGAAGCTTGAGGAAAGGAGGAGAAGTAGTAATAATTCAAAGGTGACTTAAGAGCACAAAAGCTGGAAAACAATTTCTGCAGCATATCATTAAGCTCAAAAGTGAATCAATACAAGGAAAAGGCCCTCTTATTTATAGGTGAAGAGGAGCCTAATTTCTAATTCTAATTCCCTCCTAAATTCAAATGGTTCAGATTTATTTTGATCAAGCAAGGTCCATGCCTCTTTCCAGCTCATCAAGCAAGGTGTGTGCTTCCTTCCACATCAGCCCATTTCACGTGGAAAATGTTGGTGCATGCCGTAAGCACCTCTTTTTGGCTCTTTTGCTTGATCTATTGATTTATCTTCTTGGATGGCTCAATCATAGTCTCCAAGATTTATTAATTCCTACAAAACAAAGTATAAATGCTTTAGTTAAGAGAAGAAGGATTTTTATAAGTAACCTTCCATAGAAGCAAAATAGTATGTGGTCCTTCTTCCTCTTGAATCCTCTTTGCCATGGCTCTAGTAAGAGGTCCAATGTGCATCTTAGATGGTCTTCCACCAGAGTGTGAATGAGTGTTGTTGTTGTTGATAAGTTGAAAGCATGTCATCCTTCGTGAAGCATTCGAAGGAGGTGTTCATCCTTTGTGAAGATTCAGAGGAGGTGTTCATCCCTTGTGCGTCACAAGGGAAGTGAGTTTCGTCTCTTGGGGTAACAAAAGAGGTGTTCTAACCTTAAACTATTTTATTTTCTTTGTAATTGTAACAATTTGTTGGTTTGTGTTAGTGCAACGTTAGTTCTCGGTTGAGATTAACAACTGATGTAGGATTTGTTTGATCCGAACTAGAATAAAAATTACTTGTGCAATTTTCTCTCTTCTTTACGCTTTAAATTTGTTTAACTTATTTAAAGGAATTTTTATTTACGAGAAAATTTATTAAAATAACGATTTGTGATAAGAAACCAATTCACCTCGCTCTTGGTTTGTTGAATGCGTTATCCATTCCGTTGTGCCACTCTAACACTTATATTTCTTATTCCCAATGCTACCTAACGGAATTGATCCATGAATTCTTGCAAGAATTCATCCTTCTCTTATCGAATATTGAGGAGGGTGATAGAGGTGAGGTGATTAGGTCGACTGGTTGTGAACTATGCCCCAGACTTCGCTATAATCGTATCAAAGAAATCAATACTTCTGATCGACAGGCATGTGAACCATTCTATTATATTTCTCAAACATAGGTGTCTTCCAATTATCAGCAAAGAGGTTTCCATAATCTTGGTCGTGAACAAGTGTCAAAGTATGCTTGAAGCCATAATATCAAACATTATTACCCAACAACTTATGCTTGCTTCATAACTATGATCTTGAGTTTCACCCTCAGAGACTGTTTGGTCGTGGGTAGAGATTTATGTTTTGGTCTTGAAGCAAGGGCCTTCTTCCATCATCTTCTTGATACACGCATTTTCAACATGCATAGCCTCAATTTCCTCCATACTTTTCTTTTACAAAGCTTCCAATTCATTTTTCAATTTTCTAAAGATGTTTAGATGATTCCATTTTCTCTTCCCTTCATCCTCATGATGTCCACTGTTGCTACTCATGTTCCTTGTCATTACCATGGAGTAGAAAGGTGCACGTTCGACCCCACGGTAGGCATAAAAATTATTTCGATAAGACTGTCAGATACTCCTACCTTCAATACACTTTTGTCTTCAGCTAACTTCAATCTTCAACTACTCCAATGCAAAGGGTTAATGATTGTTCAAACTGCTTGCTCGAGGTGTACTTGCACAAAACACACTAATGCTTAAGTTAGTATGTATCCTAATACATGTTATATTAAATGTTGTAATAATTGTGTCTTACACCTTATCGTTCTTTATATTGAATTAAAACCCTCTCCTTCAAAATGGTTGAATTCAGAAATCTGAGAATTAAAACTAAAATTATAAAATTAAAAATAAAAAGAAAAATAAAAATAAATGTCTATTATTCTCCTTTTCATTTTTTTTTAAAATCCAAACGAAATTAGTTTTTTTTCACAATTCTTTTATTACAATAATATAAAAATGTTAAAAAAAAATTTACCATATAAGGGTAAAAAACGGGCTAACCTAACCTATTTTTGAGCTGCCAAAAACAGATCAGATTGAATTGACCTATCACCCTAAAATGGACGAGAAATTGCAACTTCTCTCATTACAAGACATGCCAATGTGATGATCTACCACTTTTCTTTACTTTTTATTTTTAAATTTTTTGTATATGTAAGATCCGTGAAATTAATAAACTCTATATGCAAGTTAATTATTGGAATATTTTGAAATAAGATTTATTTTAGTATCATATGGTTAATTAGTTAGAGTTTATTATAGTGAAGTGAAAATGTTGTGGGCAAGTGTTATTTAGATTGAAACATAAATTGTTTGGATTAAAAATGTGTAAAAACATATGACATATGTTTGCAAAAACTTGCGAGAGAAAATAACAAGAAAAGCCCCATTCTCTCCAACCTTCAAAACCCCATCACCTTTTTCAATTTATTTTTTCTTTCTTCTTCGTTCTTCTTTCAATAAAACCACGAGAACCCTAGGCAAGGGGAAGGGAAGGCGGGATTGTTAGGGGATTTTGGGAAAACACTGTGAGCGGGTGGCTGAAGAAGAGAGTGAAGAGCAAGGGAAGCTAAGCCGAATTGTGAGCAAGAGAGGGCGCGAAGGTGCGAGAGGAGTTTCTAGACCAGGTATGGGGAGTTAACATTTTTTGGGTGTGTGATTGGCTTTTTTCTACCTTATAATTGCACGTTTTCTTTGTTTTGGTTAGTTAGTATGAACTCTCACGGGTATGCAGATATAGATAAAGTGTGAACTATAATTTGACGGAAAAAAGCAATACGCTATGTTCCTTATAGAATGAGAGAGTCTGTGAAATGATCAGATGTTGTTTTGTGTTTTATTGTGTTTACTCATTATGTAACTGAATTAGGACTCTAATAGTCACCAACGGACATTCAAAGTCTAGGGAAGTTTTATCTGATCCCTATTTCTTAGGTCCTTCTAATTCGTTTCAGAGTTGAACTACAGTCCATGATTTGTGTGTAAAATGCAAACAAATAAAACAATTAAGCCAAACAGAAAAGGTCATGACCTTTTGAATTTTCTAGGTCCTCAAAAGCAAGGTCAAAATGTGGTGACTCCAAAATCATCTTTGGTTGTTGCCTTAGGAAATTAAGGTGCATGTCCCACTTGATAAGCTTTTCAAAATGTTTGCCAACAGCCCTTGTGGACATTGTAAAAAGTGCAACCTACAAACCACAATATCACACTTTCAATCATTCCGAAGTTCTAAACTCGTTAAAACTTTACCTAAAATTAAATTTCTGCCAAACTTAACATCATTCCCTACTCTGAAAAATATGTTAGGATATTTACCCTATTTATCATCATTATATTGTGTCAAGGGTTATCCTATTTATCATTATTATATTGTGTCTAGAGTTATCCTATTTATCATAATTATATTGTGTTTAGGGTTACCCTATTTATCATGATTATATTGGGTTTAGGATTACCCTATTTATCATTATTATATTGTGTTTAGGATTACCCTATTTATCGTGATTATGTTTAGCAAAGTAGCACTTCACAACCAAGTCACCCTCATATCTCGATTTATACTGCCAAAAGTAGAACCTTCAGCTAGTCAAAGTTGAACAAAAAAAATACAGTTCCAAAACATAACAACCAATCTCAAATATATATCCCATGAACCAATCCTCAAAAGCAAAGCAGGAAAAATTGAAGCTTTAAGCTTGTGAGCAGTAGTAGTAGCAGCCCTGCTCTCCCTTTTCACTTTATGGCTTAAATTCTTGTTTTGTTGGGTTGTTCTCTGAGAAAGCTTAATCTAAATCAAATCCAACAGAGAAGGGCTCTTTCTCATACGCAAACCCAAAAGCTCAGCTCGTTGAGAATATTCAGATTGGAAGGAGATGTGATAGAAGCATCGCTGGAAGCACTCCATTGCTACACGATTGGTCACACAAACAACACAAAATTTCAACCTCTCCAGCTAAACAATACAAAGCGCTTGCTCTATGATTTAGAAAAAATACAGTTAGGCAATTCATATAACATGTAAATTAATGCAGCTTCTTAGTTTGGAAATAACAATTGTAACGCAAAAGAGGGATTTAAACATAATAATTAAAATTCAAATGTTTGCACAAGGTTGGATGAGTTCTAAAGCATTGTCCATGTTCAAGATGGAAATACCAGACATATAAAAACAATTCACACGCTTTTATTCAACACCTTAAGTCTTTGGGAATGCTGGTTCATGACAACTGAACCTTCTAGGGAAAGATTTGTGAAATTTTCTCTTTAAAAATGGTGATGCAAATAATCTGTAAATGTAATGGTGGATGGGGTTCACTTGGTCTCATATAACTCCTAATCAATGGGGATGGTTGTTCTTGTTAGTAGGGAAGTCTGCTGAAGAACTTATTTTCGTGTAAAGGCACCCATATTTTTTCGTTAGCAAGTTGTCTATAACCATGTGTGTCTCCTTTCTTTTCTCAGTGATCATTTCTTTATTTTATTCCTCCATTGCCTTTACAAGATAATAGTTTTTCACCATTTTTAATGAGTCCACGAACTAACAAAAATAGGGAAAAAAAATGTATTTAAGTCTATTTTTTATATGCTTGTTGATTATGTAGGTGTACAGGACCAACACTCATGGCAAATCCTCTTCTGAAAACTGGGTTGTCAGACAACGCCATATTTGTCAGACCTTCTTCAGCATCGAGACCCCCTAATTTATCCAACTTCCCCAGTAAGGCACGATCTGAACCCTAACTTTAATCTTAGTCACGATAAAAAATCATCTCTACTAAACTTATATGCCTCCGTCTAGGAGAATCCATGTCGCAGTCATTGTAGGATACCACACATCTACTCAAGCCAAATCGAGCAACTACAATGCGCCTCCCCAGTCACTGTGACATCTTTTCGTCCATTCGGACACAAGACCAGTGGTGCACTACTCTCTAGAATCCACAACAAGAGAAGAAGCAGTGACATGAAAGCCCCTTCTTCCCTTTTCGTCAAAGGTCATGTCTTCCCTTCCTCTGTTTTTCTCCTTACAAACACCAAAGTTAAGTAGTGCTTCTGTTAGGTTTCTAAGTATGAAACCTAACTAAACTCACTCTCCCTCAACAGAACACACAGATTGAATGAATGAATTCTCTTATTTCACAAAGAATAGGCACTGTATAATGAATGGTCTGGGAGCATAACCTATGGTTCAAAGAACCTTTCTATATGCCAGAATATCAAAAAAGTCCCTACCACTACTCAACACAGACTGTTTATACAAACATTTTCCCGCCCCCTATTCTAACTGTTATAACAGTTAGACTATTTGATTATTTTCCCTTTTGTAAACTAACCACTGCCTATCATTACCCACCGTCCCATGTTCAGCCTTGTCCTCAAGGTTGAATTTCGGGTACTGATCTCGGATGGTAATGGAATTATCTGATATGACATATTTTACCATGAATTCAATAATTAATTAAGAGAAAATGTCAACCCTTCCTTAACTTTTTACCTTGTAAATCCTAGTTTTCTTTTAGTTTGTTAAGTGGTTGCACCTTAAGCTCTAATGAGATATTTTGATCATTAATCCCTGCTTTTATGTGCTTAAAATAGTTGGAAGAAGTCTATGCATCAAATGAAGGCACTCGAAACCAAGGAAAGGAAGAAAACCAATAAAAATGAAGAACCAGAATTCTGTTGAAGCTAGCCCGGGACCCCTGGCTCAAGGGCCCTTGAGCGCTAGTGCACCACGACTGGCACGAGCTTGAGCGCCCCTTTTTATGGGCGCTTGAGTGCCAACTTTGCTGACATGGCAGATTTGCCCTATTTAACTTAGAGGCGCGAAGAGCTTTGTATCTTTTGACACCCAGACGCGTATTCTCTCATTTGGAGCTCTTGGAGGCGAGCTAGGAACTATGGGAACAATCCTTCTTCATCCTTGGATCCTCTTCCTTCTTCCATTTCCACCATTGTTGTAAGCTCAAGCTCTCCATTCACAGAGAGCTAGTTTCATTGTTGTTGGGGAATTGATGTAGCCACTTAACTCTAATGTAAACTATTGTGTTTTGAATGAATATATGTCTCTCTCATTGATTGTTAGTGTTGAATTCCTTCTCTTATTGCTTGTTGTGAAGTTGTTACCCATGGCATGATTTTAGGGTTTGCTTGATATTGGGAAATGTTGGGTAGATCTGGACTTGGATTAAATACCTAAAGAAAATTGTATCTAGGGATATAACTAGGACCTTTGGTTGTCTTAAATCTCAATTCTTAATGCGGAAATAATTGTTAGGTTTTCCAAGGGATTGGAGCCTAATAAGGAAGTCTAAGCTATCTCTACCAAGGGATTGGGTTTGAGTAATTTAGTAGATTGACATTGGCATATTAATGAAGATGAAGTGATTCTTTATACATAAGAGTGAAGTAGGTGAAATCATACCTCCAACAATATCATTCCATATCATTTCTAATATTTCCATTTCCAAGTGTTTAAGTATCAAAGATCACTTTTATCATTTATGTTTCATGTTTACATTAATTTCATCAAAACCTAAAAATATGGAATCATTCTTTAGTCTAATTTAGTTAGAAATTATAAATTTGTTTGGTGACACGAGTCTATTGGGAAACGATATTCGGTCTTACCGCTATATTACTAGAAACGATTTGGTACACTTGCCAAAGTCTTAACATCCTCCCACGTTGCTCCATCACGACCCCCTTCTTGCCATTCAATTAACACCTGCGACAGTACCTCTTCTCCCCGCCTTATTTCTCTTATCCAAAACCTTAGTAGGCTAGTGAGTTGGCCCCTCCCCCTGTAAATCAGCAAGCAACTATTTCTCCACACTTCTGCTCCCCATCGCTTTCTTCAACTGTGATGCATGGAAAACACGGTATATGCGGGCAGTTTCTGGTAGCTGAAGCCTATAAGCCACTTCTCCTACCTTTTTATTCGACAAGGAAAGGCCCATAGTACCTTGTTGCTAGCTTTAAGTGTAGTCTAGATGGCATAGATGTTTGTCTATGTGACCTTATCTTCAGATACACTCCATTTCCCACCTCAATATCCGCTACCTTCCTCTTTTTATTGGCATGTTTCACCATCAACTCCTAGGCTCGTGCTAAATGGAACTTCAACTGCTTCATAGCTTCGTCACGCGTCTACAATTCCTGAGCATCAGCCTCTATGGCAGTTTCTCCAGGAATAAACATGTGTAACGATGGAGGTGATCTCCTATATACTACCTCAAAAGGTGTACACCTCGTAGGTCCTTGAAAACTGGTATTATACCAGTACTCCACCCAAGGCAAAATAGAACTCCATCCTTGTTCCGCACCTTCATCTGCCCATCGAACTCTGGGTGGTAAGTCGTGCTCATTTGCAGCTGAGTCCCTTGCCTTTTGAATAACTCCTTCCAAAAGACACTCAGAATTATGGGATCCCTGTCGCTCACTATCGAAACTAGTACACCATGCAACCTGACCACTTCTCTAATGAACACTTCAGCTATTATGCGTGCTGAATAGGGATGCTTCAAAGGTACGAAATGGCCATACTTACTAAGGCGATCCACCACCACCAACATTGCATCAAACCCATTCAACTTAGGCAAATTTACTATAAAATCCATGTTGACCTCCTCCCATACATCGTTAGGAATGGGTAATGGTTGCAGTAGCCCTTGAGGAGAGGATGCGAGATACTTGTGTTGCTGGAACACCAAAGAGCTGGCAACATAATCTGGCACAGCCTTCTTCATGCCCACCCAATAGAAAGATTGAACTACCCTTTTATAGGTCCTGTACACCCCGAAATGCCCCCTAGTTTGAGTCATGTGAAACTCAGCCAACAGCTTCAGAATCCAAGCTGATTGAGCTGATATCCCTAACCTTCCTTTATGATGCAGGCTTTCATTCTCCATAGTAAACTATGGGTGCTATGGGTGTGAGTCTGGATTCTTCTTAATATCCTCCATCACCTTCCTCAAATTCTCATCCTCCTCTACTACCTTTAGAATTTCTTCAAAATCCTGCCGATAGGGTCTAGCCACAACCCTTAATTCCTTCCCTCTTTCTCCTGGTCCTCCATTCCCCCCTGACAAGGAATTCGTTGACTAATAAGGGTTAAAAATATCGTTATCTGTTATGTAATTTTGATACTAAATACACCTTTTTTGACTTAGAAACTTGCTTGGACTCATGCTTTTTCATTAAGTTGTGTGAATAAGAGAGTTGAGGTTGAATTTGATGATTTTATGACTAATTCCCTTTGTTTTGATAGAAAATGAGTTAATATAGAAAGCAGAGATGAAGTGCTAAGGATATAGAGCTCAAAAAGGCCTAGAAAAGCACCAGAAGAAGGAACCGCACGAAGCTTGGGTAACCTGCAGGAGGCTTGAGCGTGGACAAATCGACGTTCAACGCCAAAGCTTGGGCATCGGACCCCCAAAGCTTGGGCGAAATTGGAGGCTCAAGCCTTCCGAAAATTGACGTCCACCACCCAAGCGACCAAATTGGCCACCCGAACGTCACGCATTGCTGATCTGACCCAATTTTTTCTCTGTTTCGACTCTTTTGGACTGGGCCCTATTTCTACTCTTTTCCAACTTTATTTAAAGGACCCAGGTGCTCTAGGTTTTGTATCTCTAGCTGGAGCAACACAGAAGCACAC
The DNA here is from genome assembly GCA_034642375.1 of Vigna nakashimae. Classification (NCBI taxonomy): domain Eukaryota; kingdom Viridiplantae; phylum Streptophyta; class Magnoliopsida; order Fabales; family Fabaceae; genus Vigna; species Vigna nakashimae. The sequence continues at coordinate 43,483,719 of CM067758.1, read as the reverse complement.
TATTTTACTATCTGAAGGCGGATATGGAGGCGGAAGGTTCCTCTTGTACTCTTAGGGTTTTACTATCACATGTTTTTTCATTGTACATCTAGTTTCTCCATGTCTATGGGGAACTAAACTCTAATTGTTGTTGGGGAATGATATAACCTTGTGAACTCTCACGTATTTGAATTGATTCTTAATCATAGTTGCTTCTATTCATTAATTGTTAGGGAATTCATCTCTTTCAATTCTTGCTCTATTTAGCTCATTTAGTTGCATGATTTATGAATTGCATGAGTGTCGAGAGGTTCCTTACAATTCAGGTTCTTGTTGAATTCTCCCAAGGGTAATATTTCTCAGGGATGAGAGTATGAGTACTTGGTCGTCTTAAGCTCTTGATCTTCAGGCTTAATTTTCTAGGAACGCTAGGAATTGCATAAACTAGGAATTAAGGCAGACTTATTGCGCCAAGGGATTGGGTTCTAAGTATTTTAGTGAGTGACGTTAACATTAATGCATAAAGAGAAATTCTTATATTCATGAGAGGGAACTTGGTGAAATCTAACCCCAACAACATATTCATCTCATATTAAACAACATTCGTTCATCTTTATGTTACTCTATTATTGATCAATTTGCATTCATATTTTATTTTATATTTTTGCATCTCAAACCAATGATCTCGTTTATTTTAAGTCTTAATTAATTAATTTATCACATGACTCTTTAGTGACGAGAGTCCTCTGGGATACGATACTTGGTCTTACCATTTTATATTACTTGTGCAATTTGGTACACTTGTCAATCCATCAACATTGTCCTGTTGGTGACCCCCGCTTTATAAAGTATCTCAAAGTCATAACCAAGGAGTTTGGCGATCATATTCTACTGATTTTGGGTTGTAATCCGCTACTCCAGCAAGTATCGCAGGCTTCTCTGGTTGGTGGACTATAAACCTTTGTCCCAGCAAGTAAGGTCGTCAATGTTGTATAGCCATTACCAAGGCCATGAGTTCCTTTTCATAAATCGATTTATTCAATGAGCCCTTGATAATGGTTGAAAAAACCGTTATTTTTATGCTTAAAATTGATACCAAAAGCAACCTTTAAGACTTAGAAATTAGCTTGAACTCATATTTTTGCTTTAGTTTTGTGAATAAGAGAGTTGAAGGTGAATTTAATGGTTTTGTGCAAGATTCCCTTGATTTTGTAGGCTAATTGAATGATTTGAAAGAAGAACTGAGGTACCGAATGATTGGAATGTTTAAAAGTCAATCAGTCAACCAGAATGAAGAAAAGTCAACCAGTCAACCAAAAAAGTCAACCAATCAACCAGAATACAGAAAAAGTCAACCAGACGCGTTTTGGGCCAGTTTTCTGTGATTTTATGATCTGTTTGGGCCTGGAATCGTTTTCTATTATTTTTATGTCCTATTTAAAGACCTATATGTCTTAGGGTTTGTATCTTTGGGAGAAGACACAAAACACACTTTTCACCCCTTGGGGGTAGATTGGGAGATGGTGACAGCTCTCCTCTTTTCTTTCTAGGGTTTTTCTACCTCTTCCATTATTTCATTATTGTTCATCTAGTTTCACCATGAATATGGTGAACTAAACCTTGTATTGTTGTTGGGGAATCAATGTAGTCTTGTGAAACTCTCATATATGGAATTTATGTTTTAAGATCTTATTTTAAGATACATGCTTTCTTTCATCATTAGTTAGGGTTTTTCCTCTTTGCTTAAAGCTTGCATTTTTTAACTCATTCATTGTCATGATTATTGATTTTGTCGATATGGGAACGTAGGGGGAAATCTAGATCTGGGGAATTTCTCCCAATAGCATATTGCCTAGACATAGGAATATGAGGGTTGGTTGTCGTTAAGCTTCTGCGCTTCAGAATTAATTATTATGAATGCTAGGAATTGTATGAACTCGTAATTAAGGATAGGCCTTCTTGCAAGGTGATTTAGAGAGTGGCATTAACATTGATGAAAAGAATGATGAATTCCTAAAATTAATGAGAGTGGATAAGATGGAATTGATAACCCCAACAACATACTCATCCATCTAATTCATTAAAGTGTTTGTATTCCTCTTTTCCATTGATCAAATTCATGCATACATGTTTAATTATTGTCTCTTGCATTTAAAACCTACAATCAATTGTTAACAAGTCTTAAATAATCGTCAAATCATATAGCTAACTAGGTCGTGAGTCCTTTGGGAGAACAATACTTGGTCTTACTGAGTTTTATTACTTGATATGATTCGGTCACACTTGCCGATTGTTAAACAAGTTTTTGACGTCGTTTTTCGGTGTTCAAAAATTTGTCATCAGCCCTCTCATAAGGTGATGACAAATTTATGAACACCGAAAACGGCGCCAAAAGCTTGTTTAACCCTCGGCAAGTGTGACCGAATCGTATCAAGTAATAAACTCGGTAAGACCAAGTATCGTTCTCCCAAAGGACTCACGACCTAGTTAGTTATATGATTTCCTGATTATTTAAGACTTGAGAAAAAATTGTTATAAGTTTCAAATGCAAAAGACAAAAAGTAAACATGTATGCATGTGATGATCAATGCGAAAGAAGAAACAAAACACGTGAATTGAAATATGTGGATGAGTATGTTGTTGGGGCAATCAATTTAATCTTATCCACTCTCATATATTTTAGGAATTCATCATTCTTTTCATTAATGTTAATGTCACTCTCTAAATTACCTTAAACCCGATGTCTCGGTGAAGAAAGCCTATCCTTAATTATGAGTTCATACAATTCCTAGCATCCCTAATAATTAATTATGAAGCACAGAAGCTTAAAGGCAACCAACCCTCATATCCATATGTCTAAGCAATACTGCTTTGGGGAGAATTTCCCCAGTTCTAGATTTCCCCGTATGTATCCATATCGACAAAACCAATAATCATGACATCGAATGAGTTAAATAATGCATGCTTTGAGCAAAGAAGAAAAACCCTAACTAATGATGAAAGCATGTATCATAAATATGATGTTTAAACACAAAATTTCATATATGAGAGCTTCAAAAGATTACATTGATTCCCTAAACCATCTCCAATTCTACCCCCAAGGGGTGAAAAGTGTGTTTTGTGTCTTCTCCAACCAAAGATACAAACCCTCGAAAGTCCTAAAGCTTATATATTATTCAAAATATTACAGAAAAGTAGGCCTAAGCCCAAAATAATGGCGCTCAGCGGTAAACTACCGCTCAACGGTAAGTGCGTGTGTTGAATTCTTCCCCTCAACTGCACTTTCACCCCTCAGCGGAGCTAACGGGTGTTCATTAGTGTCACTCAGCGATAAACTGGCGTTGAGCGGTACTTGCGACTTCTCTTCTTTTGCACTTTTTGAGTTCTTTTCTGATTCCATCTCTATCTTTTTTTACTTCTTTCATCAAATTCACCTAAAAACCTGCATAAAACACTAAAATCAAGCATAAATTTGTCCAACTCTCTTATTTCCAAAAATATAAACAAAAGCATGATTTCAAGCTAGTTTCTAAGTTTTAAAGGTTGTTTTTAGTATCAATTTTAAGCATGAAAATAACAGTTTTTCAACTGTTATCATAAGGCTTTACTAAAGTATGCTATGGGTCTCCTTCCCTGTGTCAAAACTAACCCCAACTCCTCCCCTGAAGCATCACATTCTATGTGGAACTGTTGGTCAAAATCGAGCAGAACCAGCATTGGGGCTAAAGTTAATGCCTTCTCCAATTGGAACATGGCTTCCTCTGCTTGTTCAGTCCATTTAAACTATCCCTTCTTCAATAACTCAGTCAAGGGTTTAGCAATTTTACCATAGTCCTTGACAAAACGCCTATAATAACCAATCAACCCAAGGAATCCCCTTAAAGCTTTAACAATTTTCGACCTCTCCCAATCCACCATTGCTTTCACTTTCTCATGATCCATAGCTACCCCGCCTTCACAGATCAAGTGACCAAGATACCCTATCTGAACACGCCTAAACTAACACTTCTTTCTATTGGCAACCCATTGATTCTCCTCCAACCTTCTCAACAACAAAACCACATATCTCACATGCTCTTCCCAGGACTGACTATAGATCAATATATCATAAAAAAATAAGCACAAATTTCCTCAAATAAGGTTGTAGTAGGTCATTCATTGCACTTTGAAAAGTTGTTGGGGGCATTGGTCAAGCCAAATAGCATCACCAAAAACTCATAGTGTCCCAAATGAGTTCAAAAAGTTGTCTTTTGTATGTCCAACTCTGTTAACAACACTTTTTATCCCCGGCAACGGCGATAAAAACTTGTTGATGGATTGGCAAGTGTACCAAATAGCACAAGTAATATAAAATGGTAAGACCAAGTATTGTATCCCAAGAAACTCACAGAACTAAATAGTTATATGATTACTCAACTAATTAAGACTCTAAAGAACATATTTTTGGGGTTTTTGAATGCAAATGCAATCAAATAAACATGAATGCAATTTGATCAATTAAGGCTAAACACAAGAATGAATGGATGAAGTTGATAATATGAGATGAAGATGTTGTTAGGGTTTAAATTTCACCTAATTTACTCTCATGTATATAAGAATTCTTCTTCTTTCATTAATGTCAACGTCACTCACTAAATTACTTAAAACCCGATCCCTCGGTGAAGAAACCATATCCTTAATTACTAGGTCACAATCCCTTGCATCCCTAATAATTAATTCTTCATTAAGATTAGGAGCTTAAGATGACCAAAACTCATACCCCCATCCCTAAGAAATACTGCTTTTGGGAGAATTCCTCAGATCGTGATTTGTAAGATATCTCTCGATAACAATCCTAGGGAGAGAAGAGGAGATTTGTCACATCCCCAAATCGTCCAACCCTAGGAGTACGAAATCTCCTGATACTTAGACAAATCATAAGATTTATGACATACATGAAGAAGAATATCCCTAATAATTAATGAAAGAAGCATAATCAATAATAAGAATCAATTCAAATACATGAGAGTTCATAAGGTTACATCATCCCCCAATCAATAAATAGAATTACAATGGAATGAAAGAATGAAAGAGATAGAAAAGCCCTAGAAAGAGAAGAGGAGAGTTGTCACCATCCCCAAATCTACCCTCCAAGAATAGGAGAGTTGTCACCATCCCCAAATTTACCCCCAAGGGGTGAAAAGTGTGTTTATGTGCTCAAACCATCAAAAGATACAATCCCTCGGATGTCCAAGTCCTTAAATAGAATATAAAAATAATAGAAACAAGGTTCCCATGTCGCTAGCGCTCCAGCGCCCTAAGTGGGGCGCCCGGGCGTCGAACGGTACTCTCTAGCGCTCAAGTGCCCTTGGAAGGACGCCCGGGCGCGAAATGGGTCAAATATAGCGCTCAAGCGCCCCTGAAAGGACACCCGGGCGCGAAACGACACTAATTTCTGCACTCTTGTTGACTTTTCTACACTCTGGTTGACTTTTCTGCATTCTGGTTGACTTTTCTGCATTCCAACTATTTGGTACTTTAACTCTTCTTTTAAATCATTCCAATAGCCTACAAAATCAAGTAAATTTAGTAATAAAATCATCAAGTATAACCTCAACTCTCTTATTCACAAAACTAAAGTAAAAACATTATTCCAAGCAAGTTGTTACTTTTATGAATTGAATTCTTTCCGACTATGTCAATGTCTCTTTATGTTATCATCTTTTTAAATTGGTGATTTCTCTTTTTATCCTTTGCTTTGCTGATTGATTTTATTTCATCTTGTAACAGTCTTCATCAAAGCGAGAAGCAGAGGAAAGGTTGAGTGAGGTGAGGTGTAGATCTTTTGAGGAATCCTAAGCTTCCTAATTTTTCTGAAGATTTCAGTATGCGTTGTGATTTTATGCAGGGTCTGAAGAAAATTGAAGAGGTTTTTGTTCAAGAAAGAAAAGTTGTTGATGATTTGTTAGACATGGCCAAGGTATTCTGCATTTTCACCAAATCACATACTTCTTAGGTTTTGTCTGTTTTCTACAAACATACATATCAAGATTCACATTGTGGATGACATGTCAAATTTAATTTTGTTTTCTCAAATAATATTCCATCAACTTAATATAAATTATCCAGCTCATAATGATAAATGTTACATCAACATAAATGTTACAGGCTCTCAGAGCAATGCCAGTAATTAATTTGGAAATGCCAACTCTCTGTCTTGTTGGAGCTCCTAACGTAGGCAAATCTTCTTTGGTCCATGTAATCTCTACCGGCAAGCCTGAGGTATGTAACTAAATGCTAGAATAATTCTTTGTTAAAACTAAATTAGCCTCTTTAAAAAAAATCTGTGCTTGAATGGAATTGTTTATCCTACTAAGTATCTATCCATATTTCCAATAATAAATGTACATCTCTTTAAATTTCCTTCTTATTGGTGTGCCTAAAAGATTAAATATGCATGCAGTATCAATCAGGATAGAACCACCTTGGTTAAAATTGTAACTAAAGGATAAATATTTCTATATTGTTACTTGGTTGATCTGTGACTATTCCCAATGGTTATGTGCTTGTGGTTCAGAAATGTTGGAATGCCTTATGTTATAGTTGTGTTTTTTCTTTCTCTTGTTCTTGAAGGAATGGTTTTTACTAAACTGTGAGGTAACACTTTGTATATATAATTTCCTTCAACTTTCCAGTCCTTTGCTTCTTATTGGCTGCAAGCATGATATATGTATCTTAACATTTTAAGTCCGTATTGTCAGAAAACATCATAAATTGGTTAATGTTAAAATCTGAGTTGATAGTAACTGAGATTTATTATAATGTATTCATATTGAAGGTTGTTTATGCAATTCTTTACTTGTGTTTGGGCATCCATGTAATTTTTGTTTGAGAAGGGTTTTGAGCTAGCTTCTAGTTTTTTTCTAAATCAAAAACTTGTTTGATCTTAATTAGAGTGCTTCATAAGCAAACTTTCTTATTAGCTTGTAATCTGTTTGAAGACGTTATTAGAAGCAATATTAATTAAAACATTAACCTCTAATAATTTTTTTTATCCTTAAGCCATTTATTGAATTTCCTTTTTAATAATTTTTTGTATTAGATATGTTTATACACTCTCATATATCGTTATTCATTATTGATAATTTTACATTATTTTAAATTTCGTTAAAAAAATATTTTAAAATATAGCTTAAGATTAATAATAGAATACGTATAAAAGAAATATATAAATAGGTAACTTTACTAAATACTTGATTGTCTGATAAAATTCTAAAGGGCTTGATGAATACAATTTTGTCATAACTGAACAACTTAATTTTGATAAGGGTCTATATTTTTTATCATATATATTAAGTTATTTTATCGTGTCCGGCCATCTTTAGTCTTAAGTTTTTCTTTATGAGATAATTTTTATAAATTCTTGAGGATGGTATTAGACATGTTTCAATGAAAATATGCATGTGGTGAATACTTCTAAACTAATAATGTTATTCGTACAACAAATTTTGCAACAATGATATAGAGAGAGAGAGAAAAAAAGAATTTCAGAATTTGTAAATTGAATGATAGGGCAAGACAAAGATTACACATTATATGAAAAAAATGTACTAGAGTAAAAATTAAAATGATTCTATGATTGTAAATAATAAAAATGCAATTCTACTTTCATAAAACTCTACCTCTATTCTTAAAGCTTAACAAAAATTTACGTGAAAGATCATGTCACTTCAGTTCGGATTCAGCTATATCAACCATCGATAAGGAACATATTGTCACACTAGTAAAAAATTGGGTTTTTACAGCGCACATTATGCCACGGTTCACTAAAAACCGCAGCATAATGGTGCGCGGTGGCAGTTTTGTAAATAAATCGAAGGAATATGCCGCGGTTCAGAGGAGAACCGCGGCATATACGCCAGTCAACCATCCCCTTTGACGCCACGTCTGAAAAAAAAATTAAATAACAGCCTATATGTCGCGGTTCTCTGGAAAACCGCGGCATATACCCTGCCAATTTATTGCAGGGGCTGACTGAGTCAGAGAATTTCAGAAGTTACAGGGGTATATTCCGCGGTTCTCAGAGTAACCGCAACCTATTCTCCTACCTGAAATAAATTTAAAATGAATTTGAAATATTTAGAGGAATATACCGCGGTTGCCCGCCGAACCGCGGCATATAGTTTAAAAATAATTTCAAAAATGTCATCTTATACCGCGGTTGTCCGCCGAACCGCGGCATATAGTTTAAAAATAATTTCAAAAATGCAATCTTATACCGCTGTTAAGTAGTGAACCGCGGTAGATTCTCCAGTCAGAGTTAAAAAATAAAACTTTGGAACAGTATCGTCTTGTTCGCGCAGACGCTCGCTGGACTTCGAGTTTTCTTCTCCCGCCGACCACCCATCTCAGTTCCCTCGTTTCTTCACCGTTTAAACTCAAAATTGTTCGGTCATTTCCCATTTTTGACGATAAGAAACAGTTTTAGCCGATCAAAATCGTTTGAAATTATTTTGATTTTATTAATAAATACTTAGCAATAACACATCCTCCTCTTATTTCACTGAATTTTCCCATATCTTACACATATTAACTTTCTAAACCTACACATAATTTTTCATGTTTTTTATTCCAAATTTAATTATAAACTTAAAAGTATTTTTATTTTTTTCCTTAACCTCTAAATATCTTTTAATATAATATATATTACTAACATAAACAACACACACGAGTTTAAAATTAGTTAATAATGAAAAAATAGTACAAAAATATTTTTTTATTTTCAAGATAAATTTGTTTTAAAATGAAATAAATAGATAAAAAAAAGTAAAATAACTTCTATGCATATGTAGCAACAAAATAAATATAAATATAAAAAGAAATTTAACAATATAAAATGGCTAAAAAACTAACTTTTTGGAACATTTGTTAACAAAATAAACATGGACAATAAAGTAAATTTTCTAATATTTTTTTCCAGTATCTTCTTTTCTTATATTATAATTGATAATAAAAAGTAAAAATTAATTTTTTAATTAATATTAAAATAAAAGATATTATTAAATTTATAAAAAATATATTTTCAGAAAATAGTTACAAAATTTAAAAAGTAAAATGATAATTAAAAAAATTATATTGATAAAAATAAAATATATACGTAAAAAACAGTTATAAAGAATAATCACATTTATTAATTATTTTTTTTATAATTATTAAGAATAAAAAATTAATAATTTTATAGATTAAGTATATTTTTAGTCAAACTTGATGCAAAATCAAAATTCAATTTTATTTAAAATTTTGATATATTTTGGTTTTCAAAACTAAATACACTACAGGAAAATCGTTAATTTCCGAAGGAATAATACCGACGGCCTTTGGGGCCTTCGGTAAATTTAATTTACCGAAGGATGTACCGACGGTCATGTAAGTGGTTGATTACCGAAGGCTTTTTAAGTTTACCGAAGGCCCCGTAGGCCGTCGGTATAAGCATCGACCTAATGAATTGAAAATTTAGGATTTCCCTCTCCCATTCTGCAAATTTTAGTTTCCACAGAAGCTTTCCCCCAATTTTTTGTGTCTCACCTCTGAACCCCCAAGCAACTTCCTCTTTCGTTCTGAAATCAAAATTAACCCCTTTTTTCCTGCAATTGTTGTGTCGACGCTAGGATAGGGCCGGTGAGGAGGGTGGTGGTGGAGGGAGTACATTATTCCGAGGGGGCTGTTCGAAGGTGGTGGTCGCGGCGTGACGATTAGCTTGTGGCAACCTCAGGACAGTGTGCTCAGAAGTTGAAGGAAATAGGTGGAGGGACTTCCTTAGAGGGTCGTTGTGGTCTTGTGTGGCTGTCGTGCTGTAGAAGGCTTGCCATCGTCATGTGCTTTCTTGGTTGAGGTAAGTTATGCTTTTAATAATTCATTCAATGTTGTTGAATCTGTTTGATGTTCTTGTGGCAGTAGTGTATGATGTTGTTTGATTGAGAAATTTTATTGGTTTGTTGCCTTTGCTTTTAATGCGTGCAACTGTGTGCTCTAAACTTCAACTACGAAGTGAAGCTTTCAACCTCTAACTTCCCCTTGACCTACTTCCAATCAACGTACACATCATGTTATATATTGTAAATGGTTGATACTATAACTTTCGTAATCAGAAGTAATTTCTAGGTTTTTGACCTGATAACCTCAAGATGCACCAAATTGTATGAATTCCATGATGATGAAAGAACCACCAGTAGGTAGCGGTCCAAACTACAAGTCCTAGCAGCAAGTCACCTTATATGGCTTAGGTAAACAAATAGTCTCGGTTTCATACATAGCTCCTAAACCAAGAGCCTCTGCTTCAAACATGGATGGTCCAATAGTCCTGATATAGAGTTTGAACTTTCAACCACATAGAACTTGTCATATATAAGAAGCAAAGGAATGAAGCTTTAAAAAACATTGAAATCCACCTGCAACACTGAGGTTTACATGTGTTAAAAATTTATGATCAAAAATTGAAAAGGAGGGAAGGAGATAGTAACACTGACCAATATATAAAGTTTTCTAAATCTGGTTGTGATGAAATATGCTAAGTATGTAACATTGTAAGTGTGTGTCACATGAAGTTGATGAAAAACCACAAAGTCTGATGGTCGAAACTGTTTCAATCTTTCCACTGTTTCCAAACCCCTTATTTCATTTGTTGTTGTTAGCACCAGTACAATTCCATTCAAAGCCAATTTCTTTCATATTCCAAACAAGTATCTTAGAATTAAGAGTGTTATAAAATCAATAAAATGATTTCATTTTAAAATAATTGTATGGGTGCAGAGCTTATATTATTTTTATTTATTTAAAAGTGTTTATTAGAAATGAAGTTTGATATTATTTGAATGGTTTAAAGTGTACTTAGTACGACTTGTAGGTTACAAAGTATAGGTCTAAGTCTAATTCCAATCACCATAAAAAAAAATAGTCATACTAACCACTTATATCGAGCAATCCGTTTAATCGGTTTGATCTAAAATCAAGGGATTTGAGACGTTGAAGCCCACTTAGAGATGACAGAAAATCATTGGAGAAACTGTTTGAAGTCAGCTTTAGGACTTGTAAATTGGGTGGCCACGTAAATCCATCCTTCTCTAATAGAAACAAAATTGACAACATCTAATTATGAGTGTACACACTAAATAAGGAGTATGAATATTTGCATTGATTTGAATCTACTTCGGTAAAATAAAGAATAAGCACAACTAACCTAACTGCCAAAAAATAGTCTCATTCAACTAGTTCCCCTCCATCTAAAGAATCTCCAGAGACATTATGTTTGATATATCTAGTAATATAGATACTCATTACACTCATATATTTTCAACCAAAAAGCATGATGAAGATTTGAAATGTAGGAAGTGTAACATACTAAGAATTTATGTTGGAGTCAATTCACTATATCCTAAATTTAAAGACTTTAGAGATGAAAGTCCACTGATAATGCAATATCAGTGTCATTGAAGTTGTTGTAAGACAAGTGAAGGACCTCAAGATGTGTTAGTACTCAAAAGTAGTAGAAGAAGCCAACCAATTTTGAAGTTAAAATTAAAAAAGATGCTTATCACACATCATCATCATTATAATACATATCCTTACCGTTGAATACATTGAACCTGTTGTGTGATAAATACCTGTTGGATGATAAATATAAAGACTTGAGAGATGGAAGGAAATTCAAAAAAATTAGGATAACAGTGAAACTGTCCAGCTCTGTCTTGACACTCAAGTGAAGGACTTCCAGATTTTCCAACCCTGCAAAGTATTAAAATTAAATGGAAATAATTATTCATCTTTAACATAGTGATCAAAAAATAGAATGTGTAGAATAACCTTCACTATGTGCATAATGTAATGCCCAATCACTATAGCTCAAGTTGAGACTCTTCAAATCTTTGAAGACAACAAGATCAGCCAAACTTAAACTTAAATTCTGATCTGTTTGGCCATCAAAATCACTATAGCTTCCCAAAATTTTGCTACTTAGACCTAAAAAGTGTACTTAGTAGGTTACAAAATGGGAATTGATCTAAAGTTACCTAAGTCTGTGTATTCTAAACATCCTAACAAGTTTAAAGTTGTTAAAGAAAGCTAAGAAACATGACACAATACATGAAGTAGTGAAAATTGATGGTTTAAGAAGTGATTTTGCATATTGGCTGGAAAAAGACCAAATAAACAGTGCACAGAAGTTTGAAATGGTTAAATAAATGTGCACAAACATTGAAACAACACAGAAACACATAGAATCAACAATTGATAGTGGCAGTTCCCATAAATACAGAAAATTTCACTAATAATTGTTGCAGAATGGAGAAACAGCAGAGTCAAGGGTGGGTGGTTCAATTAAATGCATAAGAAGGTCCTAATCAACTAGACCTAGCTGCAGACTATCAAGTAGGAGATATGAAGTGACCTAAAACCACTTAAAGACTAAAGCACGGTGCAAAGCTCTACAAAAAACATAAACAATGATAAAACTAGCAAAATGATCAACTGAACTAGTCTTTTTGAGATTCAGTGATAATTTGTTATTGTTAGCACTTCAAACATGTATGAATGTATGAAATACACTTGTCTAAAGCATTACAATCAATAATTTTTTGCCAAAAATAGTGTGCTCAGGATGAAACCATTGGAGTAAATGCCTTTTAGCACCTGTATAATGTTTCTTTTTCACATGTTTCAATTCAAATCACAACCTAGCTTTTGTTACAACCCAAAGCAATTACAAATGCACTAATTCAAAAATCAGAGTTGGATTCAACTTTCACTAGAAAAAATGACCTGTAAATTCAGGTTTTGAGTTGTGAAACTGCACAACATTGGTTATAAGTCAAATTATAATTTTACAACAACTTTAAATCATCAAAACAAAGTCTTTTGAGGTATTATTTGGCATAGAAATAGTAGATTCCAAAATTTGATCTTATAACAACTAATAATGTAGCAAATTAAACAACTACACACCTCATTCTAAGTTATAATGATTCAAACAGGTAGCTATCAATGCAAATGACTGTAGAAAGTGTAAATACACTAAAGTAAGCTTCAAAACAACAACTATGCATGATGAAACTCGAACTGGACATTGCAAGGACATTTAACAAGGTGAAAACCATCACTTTTTGAGTTAAAATAGAAGTGGAGTGGTGATTTTGAGTTACAGGCTGTTTATAACTCATTTTAGAGTTTAAAGACAATTAAAATCATCAAATAAAGTTACCTGAACATTCAGTTGTGTGTTTAAATCAGTTGCATATGTTTTTTAGTATCAAACCACCAAACTAGGGACCTTTTGTAGTGCAGAATATTTTTTCCAGCTAAGGTTTCATTCTTTTCTCTAGCTGCAGTGCATTGGTAGTCATTTATGAATGATATAAGGGAATGAGACAATGTCTAGCCTTGATTATATGTGCTACATCACTTAAAACATGAATCTGTTTCAAAAATTCTGCACAAAATGGAATAAATCTGGTGCAATCTCATAAATCTGTTTCAGTGTAACTCTTTTGTTTATTAAGCAATGTGCAAGTTTGTATAATGATATTAAACATTTTCCAATTAATAGAAACCTGTATTAATCACAAAACTGCAAAAACCATAGTTGAGTTGGTAATAAATCCTGAAACAAGGTGCTATTATTGCTTTTTTGATCAATCTTTTCACCGTGTTTCATATCCTTGCTTGTGTCTTAGGTGTTTAAATGCTTCCAGTTGATTCTCTGCAGTTATATCAAGTGTTTTAGGAGTTGTTAGAGTCATTGCAAGTGTTGTTTTCATTTAATTTCACTGAATTCTGAATTCTAGTGTAGTTTTGGTAACATTTTCATGCATATTTGGCAATGTGTGGAATGATTTGTTGAATCTGGTTGTGTTTGTGCATAAGCAAAGTTTGAGCAAGTTTATTTTTCCATTTTAAAGTTGTGTGCAGTATTGAAATGCTCAGTTTTATGCCTAAATGCATAATCATCTCTTAAACCATCAAAATTGGCTTTAAAATGGAAGTGAATGAGTGAATTGACATTGCAACTTCTAATTGTTTATTGCTTTTTAAATCCACTCTCACTACCATATTATTATGATTTGAAATGGTGGACTACAAGTCTCATTTTGTTGGTCTAGAAATCTCTGCATATGACAGTCAAGTAATATTAGCCACCATGATATATATATATATATATATATATATATATATATATATATATATATATATATATATATATATATTGATATATATATATATATATATCAATATATATAATATGAAGTGGATAATGATGCACCTTATACCCCTGTGAATGTTGATAATGTTTCTATGTCCAGTATAACTGTAACATTGGATCAGTAGAGTCAAAACCCAAGGCAGCAACAATGCCATTGAAATGTGTTCATCATTATATTATAGTTATAGAGAATCAGCAAGAAACTCCTATTCTTTTGGCTTCTTTTACTTAAATCAACAACTGATAATGAGGGTAATGGCTTCTCTTGTCTTTTTTATGAAAATTTTGATGGGAATATAGTTATTTTCACTTGCTTTCTGAAAACTTGACTTACAACTGTTATTCTTTCTACTTTAATGTATAATAACTCATTTATTTTGACAGACAAGAATAAGCACTAATAAATGACATTTCTCTCTCCCATGTTACAGTGTATGCTTGTTTTCTTCAAGCCAATCAAGTTTGCAATAGCATTTACTCATTTGCTTTCACTTGGAAGGTATGTTCTGTTTTAGAGCTGTATAATCACATTATGATGCACACTTGCTTATACTCTGGAATTTAATGTATTAGATATGAGGATACACTTAAACTGTTTCTAGTTCACAGGTTTCAAATATTATGCTGTTATAAGTAATGGAAAATGTTTTATCTTTCTTTCCTTTGCAAAAGGGGGTGTGGGAGCAGACAATAAGGTTTCTTTACTCTTTATATCACTGTACACAGAACTAATCCTATGAACCTCAAATTACTACTTTTTGTACCTGATAGGCTATTTTGTTTTTGGCCTCTCTTTGTGGACTTGAGTCCAAAAGAATAATCATTAAAATCCATTATGTAATACAGGAAACTGGAACTTAACCCATAGATTGCTGATTGAAGTGAGAAATGAGGCATTACAGTGACTAGGTCAGCTGCTTAGCTTCCTCGTGAGTCTCACTGTTCTTGCATATTTTTGCTTGCCTTCTGCTCATTCTATGTCTTAGTTTAGTAACCTTTGCAAACTTCAGACCTTCCTTACTCTTCCTCTACACTTTATCCCATCTGTATGTCTAGTCTATTCAAAGAAATCCCCTCTGCATATTCTATCTTATCTCACCTTTGTTACTCATGATTGTCCTTAATCACTTCCTTTCTTTCCTCTTCACCTAGGCTCTTGTTATTATTGAGTATCTATCACAATTCTTAAAATAGAGACTTTCATGGTTTAATTTCTGTTCTTATGGATGAAGAGCACCAAGTATTAGGAACTCATTCTAATAAAATAGATGTTAGATGTTTTGAATTCTTACTTTGTATTAAACAAATTTCGACAACGAATATAGAACTACTTTCTTAATGCTAGGATATCAATATGAAAATAAGCAAGAACAAAATTCCTCACCTTATATATAATCTCCACACCTTGTTCCCCACCCTTCAACCGAAATTCCCTCTTGGAAAAAGACCATGACAACACCCTTGAAAATTTCTTTCAATACAGGGTAAGACTTAAAATGAGTAACTATAAGGATGAAGTAGAGAACAAGGACAAACCAACATGCATATATGCAAGTTGCCAAACTAGAAGGAGGAACCAAAGTACATGAAATAGCTAAAAATGACTACTCAAACCTCTAAATAATTGTTCTACAATTGCAAACTGCACTAAAGTTTGAAAATTTACTACAAGTAAACTATCCTAACAAGTTAAGAATAGTATAACCTAGCTAATTAAGAACTCACACTACAAAAAAAAAAACTAAAACTCTAAATTTTTCAACTTAGAAACCTAAAAGTAGTACCTAAAATACACTAAAAGTGCAAAGAATGTAAAGTCTATTAATGTACTCACCAAAACAGTATACTAACTATCTGCACCACTTTTAAAAGATAAAAGAAAGATAAAAATGAGGTCTCAATTGAAAAATAAAAAGAAAAACATAATTTGACTATTGAACACCTATAAATAGACCAAAGTAGGTGAGAATTTTATTTCCTTGCAGAAATTTGTTATCAAACCTACATTTAGACCATGAGTGAATGTTCATGTATATGTTTTATGTTGATGTATATATTGTTTGTTCCTCTATATTGTATGCTCATTTATTAGGCTAGAACTTGATTAAGTTAAGCAGTGTTTTAAAGTCCTATCGTACTACACACATTCTCAATGGAATGAGAAGGGTGAAAGTACCTTAAACACTTACAATGTACAAAATATGTGGAAGTACTCTATAAAAGAGAACTTCAGTAATGTCAGAAAATTGACTCCCCCAAATTTAATACACAACCACTTAGGATGTCAAAGACGGTTCAATACTGAGGACTTGTCTTTGCATGCCCTTATTGAATGCCTATGACAATAGTGTTGAAATTGCCTTCCATGTTTGACTTGAGTAGTACTAGGTTTATTACTTATGTCACATGGAGTGTTGTTGTTTTGGCTAAGTTTTGATTTCTTTGGCTTGTCACAGAACATGGCCCATTTTCCTAACCATCGTGGATGGATGTACGACCGTTGTTATAGTGGAAGGAGAGGTTTGAAGGAATCTTTTGTCATCGGAGTTGAAGAGTTCGTGGAGACGGCCCGACGATGTCAATATTATGCCCTTGATGGAGGGATTCGATGTCCATGCATCAAGTGCGAATGTACAAAGATTTTGAAAGATGAAGTGGTCAAACTTCACCTTTACCAAAAAGGGTTCATGCCTAATTACACGGTTTGGACATATCATGGTGAAGAAATTCCATCGACCTCCACCGCAGCTGAAAAGCGGATTGCATCAGGTTCGAATACTATTATACATACATTTGAGACAGATCAATTTGCCTATATGCAAGAGATGGTCGACAATGCACTTCGTCACCATGCTCAACAAGAACCAGACGATATTCATGTTGAAGAACCTCCAAATGAAACGACGCAGAGGTTTTACAATTTACTGACAGAGGCAAATCTACTTGTATTTGAAGGTTCGTCTGAGTCAAAATTGTCAGTGTGCATTAGACTCATGGCTGAGAAATCTAATTGGAACGTTCTCATTCAAGCAGTGGACTTCTATACGAAATTGATGTTAGATTTGACACCACCAAACAATTTCATGCCGAAGAACTATTACTAAGCCAAAAAATGTGTTTCAAAGTTGGGATTGGATGTGAAGAAGATTGATTGTTGTGTTAATGGATGTATGTTATTCTATGACAATGACAGTGGCAAAAATGATGCACTGTTGGTTGAATGCAAGTTTTGTGGCTCACCTCGATATCAGACAATGCATGCTGGACGGAGGCAAAAAAAACCAATTCCATTAAAGTCCATGTTCTACTTACCTATAATTCCAAGATTACAAAGATTGTTTACTTCAATGCAAACAGCAGAACACATGGCATGGCATGATGGTAACAAAACTCCGGGACTTTTGCGTCATCCTTCTGATGGTAAAGCTTGGAAGCACTTCAATCGTAAACATCCATCCTTTGCTAGTGAACCGCGTAACGTCAGACTTGGTCTATGCTCTGATGGGTTTACCCCGTACATTCAGGCGTCTGCATCACCGTATTCATGTTGGCCCGTGATAGTTACCCCATACAATCTACCACCTGAGATGTGCATGACAAAGCCTTACATGTTTTTATCGTGTATAATACCAGGTCCATCTAATCCCAAATCATTGATTGATGTTTACTTGGAGCCTTTGATTGATGATTTGAAGAAGTTGTGGAATGGTGTTTGGACGTATGACGTTTCAAGGAGGCAAAATTTCCTTATGAGGGCAGCCTTGATGTGGACTATTAATGACTTCCCAGCGTACGACATGTTATCTGGTTGGAGCACACATGGTCGATTAGCTTGTCCACATTGCATGGAACATACAAAGTCATTCCAATTGAGTCATGGCCGGAAAAGTAGTTGGTTTGACTGCCATCGACGGTTCTTGCCCATTGATCACCCCTTTAGAAGAAACAAAAAGGCATTTCGCAAAGGACAAGTTGAAACGGATATGCCCCCGCCAAAGTTGAGTGGATCACACGTGTGGAGAAGAGTGAAAGACTATCCAAAAGTGACTGAATCTGGTCAGAATAGGCTAGAAGGGTTTGGGGAATGGCATAATTGGACTAAAAGAAGCATATTCTGGGAACTTCCCTATTGGAAGGACAACTTGCTAAGACACAACATCGATGTCATGCACACAGAAAAAAATTTCTTTGACAATGTCTTCAACACAGTTATGGATGTTAAAGGTAAGACAAAAGATAATGAGAAAGCAAGAAAAGATTTACCTTTGTATTGTGGACGAAAAGACTTAGAGTTGAAGGCACAAGGTAACGGCCGATTATTTAAACTAAAAGCAAATTACACCATGTCAAAAGACGAGACAAGAATAGTGTGTGGATGGATCAAGGAGCTTAGAATGCCAGATGGAAATGCTTCTAACTTGTCCAGATGTGCCAATGTTCAAAACGGTACTATTCAAGGGTTGAAGAGTCATGATTGTCATGTATTCATGGAGACTTTCATCCCTTTTGCGTTCAGTTGTTTGCCAATGCACGTGTTAAATCCACTGATAGAAATCAGTAACTTCTTTAAAGATTTGTGTTGCACGACACTAAAGGAAGATTCCCTTAAAAAGATGGATGAAAATATCCCGATTATTCTCTGCAAATTGGAAAGAATATTCCCTCCTGCATTCTTTGATTCAATGGAGCACATTCCAATTCATCTTGCATATGAAGCTTGGCTCGGGGGACCCGTGCAGTACAGGTGGATGTATCCCTTTGAAAGGTTTATGGGAGAATCCAAACGCTCAGTTAAAAATAAAGCTAGAGTGGAAGGCTCAATTTGTGCAGCTTACTTGCACAGAGAGACAACTTATTTTTGTTCCCATTATTTCAAGAACTTCATGTTGTCCCCCACTCATGTCAGAAATGAAATGCAATGGCAAGTTGAACCACGTGAAGGTGCATTGTCAGTGTTCCGACAATCAGGCCGTCACGCAGGGAAAGAATTCACTCATTGGTTAACTGATGCTGAATTCAACTCTGCTCATGTCCATGTCTTGATCAATTGCAGTGAAGTAAAGTCGTACCTTGAGTATGTCATCATCCATCTCTAATCTATCAAACGGTTTAATTGTTATACACTAATGAATTTCATTTGTACCAGCTCATTTGTTGTGGCTGAGCAAGTCGCAGAAGGAAATACTTCTGCTAGAATACACTCAGAGTTTCCCCATTGGTTTAGAAATCAGGTCCGTAGTTTTCCCTACGTTTAAAGCAAGGTTAATTTGACTATTGCTTTTATAATTTTGTTAGTACCTTTGTAGGTTTTTAATCAGGCATTAACTCCCACAGTTCAAGAGTTAAGACATCTCTCCAATTGGCCAATGAGATGTGTCAAAGAATGGCACACTTACTTCATCAATGGTTACAAATTTCATACACATGAATGGTCTAAAGGAAAGAAAACATCAAATTGTGGTGTGTATGTCAAGGGCCTAACAGAGGGGTCTTATGATGATTTCTATGGCATCATTCATAAAATATATGAGTTAGAGTACAACAGCACTACTTCTCCAAACAGAGTGGTACTATTTTATTGTGAATGGTTTGATCCTTCTAGAGCTGGTACTAGAGTCGATCCACGCTTTAATATTGTCGAACTGAACCAGAGATTAAGATATGGGCCTTTTGATCCTTTCATTCTACCATCTAATGTCAGACAGGTTTATTATGTGCCATATCCACCATTTCGCAATATTGACAAGCGTGGTTGGGCCGTAGCAATACAAACGAAGCCTAGAGGTCGCATAGACTCAAATGAAGTTGAGGAAGATGTAGCCTACCAGCTTGACCAAATGTCACAACCACAAGAAATTATCGAAGTTGAACGTATAACCGCATTGGTCGACCCTGATGGTGATGGAGATGAATTAGAAGCAACAGTACAAGGTGATGAAGAACAAGAGGAAGAAGAAGAAGAACAAGAAGAACAAGAAGATGAAGAAGAACAAGAAGAAGAAGATGATGATGATGATGACGATGAAGAAGAAGAACAACAAGAGGAAGACGATGATGAAGATGAAGATGAAGATGATGATCATGATGACGATGATTGAATGTTGAACATCTATTGTAGCAAATTGGACTATCATTTCATTACCATTATCTAAAATACCATCTTTAAGTTGTATGCAATTACTTATACATTGACTTTGAAAACAATAGATCCTTCTTTATTTATTTATATTTTTTCCCTTTATTTGTAACCATTTGAATGCAGTAATGACGGGACAAGGTTCAGAGCGTCCTGATAAAGGAAAAGGCGTAGCAAGGCCTACGAAGAGGCAACGGCAGGCACCAAAGTATGTACTTAGGGTGCCTGCTAGACTACCTACCACTGCTGCAGGTAGTACATCATCTGCGGGGCCTCTTCCTACCCCTATTATACACCCTCCTACAGCTGCAGCAGACCCTTCTCCTCCTCCTGCAGCACACCCTTCTACTACCACTGCAGTAGACCCTTCTCCTCCTCCTGCAGCACACCCTTCTACAACCCCTGCAGCAGACCCTCTTCCTCCTCCTATTATTGCCAACCCCACTCCTCCCCCTATTGTTATTACCCCCACTCCTCTCCCTGACCCTACTTCTATACCTTCCTCATCTTCTGTACCTCCTTCTGAGACTGTCACACCACTTGGTGATCCAGATTCAAGTGGTGATGCTGAAGATCTTGACCCGCCCCTCCATGATCGACCATGGATTGAGCCCTATGGTAAAGGGTAAGTTTATAATCTATTGATATCATTTGATGTTTAAACCATATTGTAATTGAAATGAGTTTTGTTATGCAGGTTTATTCCATCTAGGGTTGCTTCCCAGGCCATCACACGTTCAATAAAGCAACAGTTTTTAAGTCCATGGCCTACTTGGGGAGCAATACCTCATGACGACAGAAAGCCATTCTGGCAGCGCTTTCAGGTGAGCAATCTATTACACTAATGTCCGTCTTATTTTAGTATGTTCTGTAATCAATGTTTGTTCTCTTTAATGTTACAGATGAAGGTGCAGTGGAAACCTAAACATGAAAGTCAGATACATAGAAATTTCCACATGAAAGCATCTCATCGGCTGTCAGAGATGTTTAGGGATGCCCGCAATGCAGGACAGCGCCCTAACTGGCTGGGTGAACACATTTGGAACTCTTTACTGGCCCATTGGAATACAGTAGAGTTCCGCAATAAGTGTGCCAAAGCCCAGCGGAACAGAGCGTCTGAAAGAGGTGGCACCCTGCATACTGGTGGGTCGATCACCATTCATGAGCATGTCATTCGTATGGTATAATCTCATTACATAACTTTTTCTTTCATACATAAGTTATGTATATTCTATTTCATATGTACGCTTGTAATTCTTAATTATGTTACAGGCACAAGCTCTAGGACGGGCGATCCATGTCGATGAGGTCTTTGCACAGACTCATGTTCGGAAGGGAACTAATCAATTTGTTGATGAAAGATCTCGGAAGACTCATGTAAGCAAATAACACTATTACTATTACTAATTGTTCATTTATGTTATACTATCGTTCCCTGACATTGCTTTTAATGTTTCAACAGGAAGACTTTTCTACGAGACTTTCACAGGTTAGATCTGAACATGAGTCAGCTCCTACACCGGATGATGCCAGTAATGCAGATGATGACTTCCGTAGGACACAGTGCTGGATCGACATCGTTGGTGGGAAGAAGAAAGGACGAGTGTATGGTGCGAGACAGCTTGCTGCAAACTATACAGCATCCAGAGGAGGTACTCTGAAGCACCAGCCTTCTTCTTCCACCAGTACTCCTGACGAGGTCGTTCTTCAACTCAGGCAGGAACTCCATCAACGTGACCAGGAGATCACTGATCTCAGAGCAGAGTTTACAAATTTTAAGGCCCTGGTCATGAGAGTCTTTCCTCAAACCTCACAGGAAGTACAAAATATCCCTCCCACCCAGTCACAACCCTCCTCATCACCTGCTGCCACTCAGCAGCCCACATCAGTCCAACCCTCATCAGTCCAACCCTCATCAGTCCAACCCACACCAGTCCAGCCATCAGTACAGGAGCAGGATGATGAAGATCATTCTGATGATAGTTATGTACATTATTAGTTTCGTTTTTTTTATTAGAACTTAGACAAACATTTAGATATTAGAACATTTTGGACTTTATATCATTTCAGTGTTAATTTGATCTACTTCCAGACTTTGGATGTTAGAACATCCTTTTGTTACATTGTTTTATATTTGAACTATAATTACATTATCTATACATTAATGGATGTTCTATGGATTAATTGATGTTCAATGTATTCCTGATAATTGATTGCATCTTTGAGATGCACATTATGCATGTTTGTATGTGCTTGAAAACTGATATGCAGGTCTGTTTGTAATTGAAATTTGATATGCAGATTTGGGTTGCACAAGAAATGCCATTTCTCAGAAACATGCTCTGCGATTTACCGAAGGCTTTTGCCCTTCGGTAAATGCCCACTGTTGGTCATTACCGAAGGCTTCTGCCCTTCGGTAAATACCCTCGTTTGGTCATTATCGAAGGCTTCTGCCCTTCGGTAATTACCGAGGGCTTCTGCCCTTCGGTAATTACCGAAGGCTTTCGTCCTTCGGTAATTACCAAAGGCTTTTGACCCTCGGTAATTACCGAAGGCCAAAGCCTTCGGTAATTACCGAAGGGCGAAAGCCCTCGGTAATTGTTAGCGACAAGGGATTTACCGAAGGATTTTTGGCCGTCGATAAGCCTTCGGTAAACACCCATTATCGACGGCCTGTGGCTTTTACCGAGGGCTTCTGGCCTTCGATAATGCCCTACTTTTTTGTAGTGATATAAAATTATAATTCTTTTAACTTAATTATATTAAATTTATTTAACGTGTCAAACGTGACACAAGCCCCCCAGAGAGATAATTGAGCAAGGAAAAAGAAGAATACAAATATAACAATAAATTATAATGTAAGACCTCTGAAAATCCACACCCTTAATTACCTGTCACATCCCTTAACTTCTCCCAAAACCCCTCTGCAGTGCATTAAAAATGCACTTCCATTCTCTCTGTTTTCCTGCCAAGTGTCGTGATGGAATGTTCTGAAATCAGTAGTGGAAGACAAGTGTCAGCAAGAGAACGGACGTTAGTTTTTAAACAAAACTGGCTTTTCTGAAAACCGCATCCCTCTCTGCATGCACTCATCTTCTCCAACAATCCTAATCTTTCGAATTCTCCTCCTTCTCTCTAGAACCCTTTCATCTTCTCTCTACTGCAACTCACTCTACTTTGCTCCGGTCACTGTTCAGGCACCGTAGAAGGATTCCCGGCGTCTTGAGCTTTCATTTGAACCGAACACTTTAGAGTTCTGTAACCGGTAAGTTTCCCAACTTAGACGCTCGTTTCTGGATTTCCTGCGAACCCAGATTCAGCTGCATGCAAGGGTATAAGCTAAATTCTTCTACGTTTCTTTTGGTTAGATTTAGTGAAGAACTTAAGGAAATCGTTGAGGGTAGAAAGCCATAAATTGAACGAGACAAAGTCACACTCTTAGGACGTTCACTACTGAACCAGGTAAGAGAAGCTTAGTAATTTAATTGATACTTGTATGTTGTGTGAAAGCATGATGTGGACTGAATGTATGAGATGTATGTTGTTTAATTATGCATGAACGAGCACTGTTGTACTGAATGAATATGGTTAATGTTGGTTAAACTGCATGTTGATGATGATACGTATGAATTGGAAAATGGATGAGTACTGTAGAGTATGAGTTGATAATATGAATTCTATAAAGTATGTGATTTAATGATGGATAGAAAATTTTAAGATATGAATCGTATGAAAAATGTGAGTTAAGATAGATGAAAAATCTGAAAAATGATATTTCTTACTTGGATAATGTACGCTCGTCATCGAACGGTCTTATACCGTTCGGTTTTCTAGTAAATGGCTAAATGGAATTCTTTCATTCGGAAAGAACTCCGATCGAGAACGAGCGTCCTCTTGTGAAAGGCTAGGTTTGAGCGTTCGGCTCAGCCTAGTGGTACCCGACTGTCTTAAATTAATTGAAGTTATATATATTAGTAACGTTCGATTTTATATTACGCGTTCGTTATAGGTAGCGCTTAGTCTTATACTAAGCGTTCGTCCCAAATGGTGTTCGGTCTTATACCAAGCGTTCGTCCTAATTAGTGCTCGGTCATCTACCTAGCGTTCGTCCTAAGTAGTGTTCGGTTTTATACCGAACGCTCGTCCTTACCTTTGATTCCTAAACGGACGTAAATAGCGTTCGTCCAAATTGTTAGTAAGCATATATATATATATATATATATATATATATATATATATATATATATATATATATATATATATATATATATATATATATATATATATATATATATAAATTGGCGTTCGGTCATTGACTGGCAGTCGACCCCTTTTAAACGAATTGTTCTCAGTATAGTTAAGTACTTGTCTTTTTGTATATTTATCCATTTGGATTCGGCCTAGAATCTGCATACTTAAATTATTTCTGAATATTGATTGTATCACTATAGAGTCATTTCATTCAACTGATTTTGGGTAGCCATGACGTCCGTTAAATAACTATATGTCGACTTATTCTGATTGGCAACGAGTCCTTTTAAATCCAGTCTTTAGCGTTCGTCCTCGTTCTTCAGAGGACTGAACGTTCGTTATTTTCTACTCTTAAAACTAAAGATGAAAATGAAGATAAAGTATAAGATTCTGAAGTGTGAACCATATTTTGAGTAATTATATGATGATGGATTTTGAACGAGCGTTCCAAGGAGGAACGACTCTATGATTGGAATATGAGAAGTTGCATAGTATGAACGTGGTAAATCTACTGATGGCAGTTCATCCTGATGTTCCGTGAGTGCTCGTCCTCACGTAGAGGGGAGTAGGTCATGTGTGGGAACGGCAGGAGGTCCTAGTCCTTAGGAGTACTTTGGACTGATAGGGCTAACCTCGGGTGGCAGCTGTTGAGTGTTTCCCAGTTATCACATCACCCGGGTGCACGAACGCCTGTAGATACATGGATTCATACAGTCCGGACGGTCTGTCTTATGAGAGTTTTTGGATGATTATTTCTATGTAGATATATTATTGTATTGCTTGTATGTTGATTTGTATGGTTGTTGTATGAATTAAATTACCTAAGCTTACCCTTTTGTTTTTCCTTGTGTTGTCTTGTACCTGTACGTCCGTCCTGTCAATGCAATGATCATCCGTGTGGATGTGAGCAGATGGAGACACTCTTTTGGAAGATGTGGTTGAAGAAGAAAATCTGGTGGACGTCGAAGTGAAGGCCGAGACTTAGATCGTCCAGTAGGACTAGGCTGCTCAGAATTTTATGACGTTCGGTTATTAGTTTTGAAACCGTTCGTCTTGAATCTTGGTTATTTCTTGTATTAATTTTCTTAACTTTGTATTTTGTGACGTTCGGCTTTTGATAGCTGATTTTACTTAAGACTGCACTGTGTATATTATGTAATGTAATTAATTCTAATTTATGGTAATTACTATATTTTGGGATGTTACATATAACATGAGAAAAAGGAATATGAAAATTAAATATTCTATGTTAATTATAATGAAAAGTCCACATAATATCTATTTTTTAAATTTAAAATTAATATACACATTCACTTTTTATTGTAAAAATGTTATGTGGGTATTTATTTTTTAAATTTAAAATTAATATTCACATCACTTTTTATTACCAAGAGGTCAGGCTTTATCAGTTTTAATAATAATCGATGAAATAAATTTTATCACACAATTCTGTCACATGTCACTTAATAAATGAAATATAAATAATTTAATAAATCGTTGTTATTTTTTTACTGGCAGGGTTATAACTTTCTTGACAAGTAATTGAAATTTATTAAATTAGTATATAAGAAATTACACATAAAAGTTAATGTTTCTATTCTCTCTGTATCTATGTATACGAGATAATAAAGACTTAGCGGCAGAGCTTTGATCCAAAAACTCTACTTTCTCCCAGTGAAGTTTTTTTTTTCTTTTCTTCTTTTAAATTTTATTTATTTAATTTAGATGAAATTTAGATATTCGAGAGGAGAGGATTAAAGACTACAAACATTCGAGGATCCGAAAACAAAGGAGCCATGTGGGTACGAGTTCTGAAATTTTATTTGTCTCTTTATTTGGGACATCTCTTTGTTTTGCTTTTGTGTATTGGTTGATTTCTTCTGATTCTGAGACAGGAGAAGGAAGAACTGCCGAGGAATCCAAGTTCCTCCCAGGAACTGCGATTCCTCTTTCCTGCTTTTTTAACTTTCTCTCTCTCAGGTTCTTCTTTTTTATCTCTCTATCTCACATTTTTTTCATCTCTTATGCAATATCCTTCTTCCTTATTCTCTGTCTTTCTCTTATGCCATCTTACTCAATTCCTTCGTGCATGCATGCCTTTTATCTCATCGAATGCATGCCTTCCCAGTGCAATCTTTACATCATTTTCGCCTTGTATTACATTTTTCGCATCACTACCTCGTAAAGCGCCTTTTATATTTTCCTTTCAATGTTTTGAAGCAAGTTTTCTAGGCTTTTGTATTCATGCAGTGGATCCATTTTGCACGGTGTCTTTCCACTGCATATTTCAAAAGTATACATTCTATATACCACTACTTTTTAAATCAATTGAAGAAAATAGACAAGAAAAGAGTCACCAAATGTTAAAATACCTGTTTTGAAAAGAACTTGATAAATAAAGTTTGGTGTAATTGTTGACACTGACTATATTTTTGTTTTGTCTCCTTTAGGAAGTTATTAATTCTATATTCATTCTTCAGGTTTTATCAAAAAGAAGGTGATCACTGTTTTACCAGGGATCGAGGTTCATGTTAAATATAGAAGTAGGTGCATTATATCTAGCAGATTAGGGTGAGAAACGATCTATTTGTCCATCGTCCATCCAGTAAATTCATTGATCTATCACTGGGCCTGAATTCTTTTTAAGCAGACAACAATGATTGGAGGATTTGTACAAAGAGTCATTGGAGGCTGTGCCTCCAATCCAAACAGGAAGAGGAACAGTATCCACAAAAGAGAAAAAAAGCATTTTAGAAAACGCAAGGGAAGTGTTTCCACTTCACCCGCTGCCTTGCCTGTGAGAAGATCTAGCAATGCTGGAAGCCGTGTGGGAGACTTTCCTTTTTCTGACTCTATGGACTCTGAGGACGGTGCTCCAGCCACTTACCGGAAATCTGATGTTTCTAACAAAAAATTTTATCACAGTCATAGCAAAAAACATCTAAATGGTATGTTTTGAATGAACCCAGTTAAGAGATATGAGACTTGTAGTATAGTAGTAACTGTATCCATTTGTTTGGTGCGATTTATGATTCTATTTTGCTTTTGGACATAGATCACTTTGATAGGAATGATGAGCAATTATTTTTTGCAGGAAAAAGCAGTGAGGATGCCTGGTTTGATTCAGTTAGCATTATAGAGTCTGATTCGGATGATGATTTCATCAGTGTACTTGGAGGTGATGCATTTATATCATGATTTTGTCACTAATTTATCGTTGTTACATTGTTATGCTCATGAAATTTCTCTGTTTCTTGCTTTGTGGCCAACAGATTGTTTTCCCTTCGTTAGTAATGCTTTGGGAAGTGCCCCGAACACTCAGCATGAAAATGAATCATACGTTGTAGATTCAGGAAGTAGATATGACGGGTTGAATGAAAGCAGCATTAAAGGTAGTAACAATAAGAATGCTTTCTGTGAATAAGAAGAAATCCTTTGATGAAAGTGAGAAAAAAGAATCATATAAGTACAATATGAATTAAGATTTTTCCTTAGTTTCTGTTGAAAATTTTGGTGTTTGTCGGGAATATTTCACTATTCAGATATTTATTGCTTGAAAAATCTTAAAACATATAATTATTTTGTCTTAAAGCTTTGGAGCTTTCCTCGTTCAACCGTGACAACGTAATCTGTATTTTAGTTCAACTGAATAATTGTTTACTCTTGGCTATTATTTGGTCTGGTCAAAGCACTAAATATTAAAAAAAGATGATGATATAAGGTGTGTATGTATTTAGACCTAGAGGACTTACTATAATAACAATAAATGAGTAAATGGGCAGGTGCATCCGAGAGATTGTATCGTCCAAGAGCTGGGCTTCAGATTCTACATACAACTGAAGAGAAGCCATGCCCTGGTTCCTGGTCCGTAGTTTCACCTTCAGTTTTCAGCCTCCGTGGAGAGAATTTTTTCAGGCATGTCAGCAAATTGTATCGGTCAATTTTTTTTATTTTTTTCATGTTATGCAATCTATATCCATTAATCATTTGATTTCCTTTTGGTTCATCTGAATATACAGAGATAAGCAGAAGTGTCCTGCTCCAGATTTTAGCCCTTATGAACCAATAGGTGTTGATTTATTTGCCTGTCCCCGGAAGATAGATCACATTGCTCAGCATCTTGAACTTCCGCCTCTAAAAGAACATGAGAACGTACCTTCCCTTCTAATTGTTAACATACAGGTTCACTCTCTAACTCAATCAACTGATAACTTCACCTTAACTAGGTTTTCTCGATATTGACACATTTTATTTCTGTTTGAACAACGTACAAGAATGCTACGTAGCTCAATTATGTTCCTGTTTTTTGTCCCAGTTGCCAACGTATCCTGCTAGAGTGTTCCTTGGTGATGCCGATGGCGAAGGCTTGAGCCTTGTATTATATTTTAAATTGTCTGAGAATTTTCATACAGATACTTCTCCACACTTTCAGGATAGCATCAAGGTATTTCTTCTCATTAATAATTGCATCTTTTGAATCCCAAATCTGTATGCTTACAGTAATTTTCCTCTAAAAGGAATTTGCAAGTAAATACAGTCTTTAATCGTTCACAGCTTTCTTAATTTGCTTCCTGGACTATAGAATTTCAACATTTCATTGGATTATATCATATTAAATAGTTCTTTCCCTACCAAGAAATTAAGGAGCACCGATCTTGCAGGATAGCTCTCAAGATAAACCATATGTAAATGTTTCACTCTGATTCTTTTTTCTCACACTCTCTTTTCATTAAGGCTTATAGGTAATTCTTATATAATCTATTTATATACCGTTGGTTTGTTATTTGCAACTAGCTGCTCCTCTTTCAAAAACATGTAAAGTTCATTTGATATGAAGAACTAAAGTGGTTTGGTTAATGTCTTGGCTGTTTGGTAGGTTGTTGGAATTGCAGTTTCTTCTTTTAAGGCCGTTCAATATATTTATGGGTTAATCCTACCGACCGGTCTAATCTCCTTTGAATTAATTCTACAGTCCTCCATCAAATTATCCTTGATTTAGAATAAAGTATTAGACTTTGTTTCTAATGCTTGATGACCCTCATGTATAACCCAGATACCAACGTTCTATAAATTCTTGGTTTAACATTTGAACTTGGTCCTTAATGTAACACGCTCATTCTTTTCTAGTACTAGTATAGAATGGCTACATAGAACTTTACTTTTTTCAGTTTATTAACAGTATTGGTTTCACAGAGACTAATAGATGGTGAGATGGAAAAAGTGAAAGGCTTTGCAAAGGAAAACTTGGTTCCCTTTAGTGAAAGGCTAAAAATTTTGGCTGGGGTAGTTAATCCAGAGGACCTTGAGCTAAATTCTGCAGAGAAAAAGCTTATACATGCCTACAATGGAAAGCCAGTACTTTCACGCCCTCAACACAGTTTCTTTAAGGTTACACAAATGGATCACCTGGCTTAAAATTTTCGTCTTTAAATTTATTTATCATGTTAAATGAATTTATATCCTTGTGTATCAGCTGTTAAATTACGTGTCTTCAATTCGTCATTGCAGGGACCTAACTACTTTGAGATTGACTTGGATATACATCGCTTTAGCTATATATCAAGGAAAGCACTTGATTCACTTCGAGACCGTACAAAAAATGTTGTACTTAATTTAGGCTTAACTATCCAGGTAAAATATGGGCTTAACTACTCACTTTCTTTTAGACGGATGAAAGATTCAATTCTTTGTTTCATCGGTTGTATCCTATCAATGCAATTGTTATCATTCTTTTTTAGTTGATATGAACCACCAAATGATTGAAAGTTCAGGTGGAAGCCATTCCGAAGTCATGATTTCTAATAATACCCTTTTTCTTCTATGCTTTGACAGGCTCAGAAGCCGGAGGAACTGCCAGAGCAAGTCTTATGCTGCTTACGGCTGAATAAAATTGATTTTGTTAACCATGGTCAAATTCCTACTATTGTTGCTCATGATGATAATTAATTCATGTAAACATCAGGTGGCAAATTGGGATAAGACCCACGTGATCATCAAAGGCGGGAAAGAAAAGACAAGATTGAGGGCTGTTTTGTAGGAATTGGTTGCTGAATCTACTTTAACAATGGAGGCAAAAGAAGAGAATTTGTGCTTTCTCTCACATATGCAAGATTTTTGTTTTCTTTTAGTGTATTAAAGTCCTGAATCTATGTCTTTTTTGCACCTTTGATATCCCATAGATTTCATAGATTCTAAGGAATGTTTATGTCGATGCTCAAAATGAGGCTCCCTGAGGTTGCAAGAGGAGGAGATGCTGAGTAGAAAGCATT
This sequence comes from Vigna nakashimae, assembly GCA_034642375.1. Taxonomy (NCBI): domain Eukaryota; kingdom Viridiplantae; phylum Streptophyta; class Magnoliopsida; order Fabales; family Fabaceae; genus Vigna; species Vigna nakashimae. The sequence continues at coordinate 43,452,854 of CM067758.1, read as the reverse complement.
AATTTTTTATCAGTTGTGATTTATCGAAATTGTTTTGTTTACCCTTTAGCATGATCACATCGTAGATGTAGACTGGGGGGAAAATTAACGACTTTGCCATATCTATGGAAACGTCTGACTAAGAGAATGTCTCGATAAGTATATCTAGAAACACTTCGGGAAAATAAATATAAATAAATGAGATGTTTTTCGTAAGTTGAATTTTGTTTATATTTTAATTTATAAATTTTCTTATTTAGTTTCTTGAATTTTATTTTTAATTTACAAATAAATTAATCTGACAATTGCAATCTTTTTACATAAGTGATGTAAAAGTATTATGTAAGAACCTAAAAAATAGAGTAATAGAGTAGACAGGTGTATTAAAATATTGAAACGAGCATTTTACTTTAAAAATAATCTTATAATATAAATAGAACTTTTTAAAGTTTGGTTCATTATCTAAAAAACTCCATCTCTCTAAAACACTATTTCTTATCGTTTCTTTGTCTTCTATCTAGATTTTCTCTCAACTGAGTTGTCTGATTGACGATCAGGAGGTGCCCAGACGTTCACAACGTAGAGGGCTACACAACTGATCGATCAATCTCTTGATTCTAGCTGGTAAGTTGTTTTTCCTCTTTCTGCGCATGTTCTTGAGTCTTGATCATGCAAAGTGTGTTGTTGCATGTGTCTGGTAACTTTCTTCTTTAATTCTCAACTTAATTTAGGTTCTAAGAGCCGTTCTATATCACAAATTGGTGATTTGTAGGTGTTTCTAGAAATTCCTTGTGGTGCAAGCAAGTGATCGATGTTTCGGTAGAACTTTCCATTATTCAAGGTAAGGGAAGCTCGATTTATGTTTTGATTAGTATTATGGTATGTATGTGTGATGAAGTTTGTGATATAATAGTGATTGAACTAAATTTAGCTAATTGAGTGATATTGTGTTCTATGTAATGTGATTTATGGAATTGAACTGAGTAGTTTCGCATAGCGAGTCGCTATGGCGAGATGCTCTCTGCCAAAGGCATTCGCACAACGAATTGGTGCGTTATGCGAATGGCTTGAGAGGTTTGCTCTCTGTCTAAACATTCGCACAACGAATTTGGACGTTGTGCGAATGGTTGATAAGGGTTGCTCTTTGTCTAGTGATTCGCATGACAAATCAGGGTGTTATGTGCCTGGTTGGGGTCTGGAGTTATTTCTAACTTTATTCAAATAGCGAGAAAAGGCGCATAGCGAGTGGTTTGGGAAGGTTGGTATATGTCTGGGTTTTCGCATAGCGACCTGGGAGCACTATGCGAGAGGTTGAGGTCTGGTACCTTTGCGAGTTAATTCGCACAGCAAGACAAGTCGATGTGCGAGAAACTCCTAAATTCGCCTTGCGAATTGGGTGCGTAGAGTGAAAGGTTTGAAACAGTTGCTCTTTATTACTTTGTATTGAGTTTGATTAAATTATTTGTGGCATGCATTGTGAATTATGTTTGAAGGTGTATGTATGTATATAATTGAGAATTATTATGAGTTCAATTACAAATAAAAGTATGTGATTCAAAGGGGTGAATGTAAGTTTCAGTGTAGAATCTCTTGGTGAAATTTCAGGTTGTTTAGAATGAATGCAGGAGCTCAGTCTTGGGGGTTATCCTGAAACTCCAATGGTCTTTCATTCTCAAGTAGAGAGGATTGAACCATGTGTTGAAGAGTAGCAGGAGGTCTTAGTCTTGGGGGCTTCCAATATTCCTCAAGGCCCGGAACAAACTAACCTCGTGAGGGTGGTAGGGTGAAACCCATTGGCAATGGCTTTGCAAAGCAGTAGAGACCACCACGAGTGCATGACCCGCCATAGCTCGGTAATCATTCTAAGTCCGGACGAGTCAAGTCTAGAATATAACATGCTAGGATGTTTGGTTTAGTTACTTATTTTGAATTATTTGTTGTATGTTATATGCTATTATAGGGTATGTTTTCTTGTATATCTAGCTTACCCTTCTGCTTATATTGTATTTTGTATATGTGGTGTTTTTCTTTTGTAATGATCATCTGATGGATGTGAGCAGAGGAAGATGAGGTGCCTCTAGAGCAGGCTTTGGAGAGCGATGACTCTGTTGTTTAGATTAGTTTAGTTAGATTGTTATTTTGGTGTATAGTGGTAGAATACTCTCCTGTATTTAAGGTTTAACTTCTACGATTATTTTGGGATGACTATAAAGTTTATACTTTATCTCTTAATCTTTAATTGTTCTATTTTTATTATTTCGGTTTAATAGTACATTTTGTCCCCAGTTTCGTTGACAAATCTCAATTTAGTCTCTCGTTTAAAAAGTGTTTGAAATAGGTCCTCACTTTCAAAATTTTGATTCAAATTAGTCCCTTCCGTTAAATATAACCAAACGACCTTAATGAAGTGATGATCTGGCACAATACAGTGGTGATGTGTCATTTTTTATTTAGGACATTTTGATTTGTGGGATATTAGCATTATGAATTGTAGGGTTTTTTTATCCTAATAAATGTTACCCTTTTTTCTGACACCGTTGATTACCTTTTATGAATTGCTTATATAATCAATTTCATAAATGCTCTTTTAGTGATTTTAATTAAGGAAATCCAGACCTTTTTTTTATTAAGAATCCATTTATGTTTATGCAATTTTAATTATTCAAAAAACCTTAAATTAAGAATCCTAATTAAAATCAGAGAGGGAAAATTCCCAATTTGAAACCCTAAGCTTATGAACCCTAAAATTGGGAATGATTATTGGCCTTTTGGTGTGTCGCACCTCTGTTTTGCGAAACTCACTTCATCTCCTTCGGTGTTCTTTACCACGCTTATGGCCTTTGCATTCTGATTTATGGTTTGATGGTTTTCTTCTTCTTCACTCGCGTTTTTTTGACACGAAGGAGAACTAGGTCGCGGTGGTTTGGGTTTTCAAGCTGGCCTGTTTCGTCTGCGATGGAGTTCTCGTGCAACAATGGTTGTCAGAGTTGCGATAGTTTCCTCTGGTGAAGACGCGACTGCTTCGATTGGCAAAGTCTTTCGTTGCCAACGCATCTCGTGAATGACAGCGACTTAGATGCGTCTGCGAGATCTGGTGCTTCGCACTTGTTGGGTTGCTCGAGGCAACAGGAGTCACGTTGTGTCACGGCGCTACGTCATGGTGGCCCTCGCTCTCGCGATGGCAGAGGCACAATCAGTGGTGGCGTGTTCGCTAGTTTTGTCTCAGGTTGTTAAGCACTTTCTCAAGCAACTCCGAAAGAGGGAACACCTCTTTGCCAACCATGAACCACCACACTACTGCTAACAGAAAACACTCAAATCAAAACCGAAAACAACAACAACAGAAACGAAAAGAAGATAAACAAGAAGAGCAATTATACTGTGTTCGCAGAGGAAGTGAACAACTATATGCAATGTAGGTGAAGAACTATGCCCTAATCTCGCATAAATGGAAATGCCCTAAAATCAATTTTTCCCCAATTTCAAATACCCAATCTTTAATATCCAGCTCAACTTTAACTTCATAACACGTCACCACGCTTACAATTTAAAAACGACACACCACCACTGCATTGTGCCAGATCATCAATCCATTAACGTGTTGGGTATCCAAGTGTGAGTCCAAGTCCCACATTGGATAGAATTGAGAAAGTAGAGCAGTATATAAAGATGAAAGACTCATTAACCCATTGCCTTAAGGTTTTGGGTAAAGAGTGGTGTCGATCCCTTTATATAGTTGGCTCAGATGTTATTGGTGTTTGTGTAACCCACGGGAACCTCCTCCTCGATAGACCCAACAGTGGTATCAGAGCCGATGGTACGCCCTTGAAAAGGGCTACTCGTGGTTGTGGTTAGTTATGATTTTCGGTTTATCTAGGTACAATATTATTTTATGATAGATTAAGCAGATTTTATTTTTAAGATAGTTGATATTTTATTTTTATTCCTCGTAATATTGTAAGTGTTATGGTTATTTAAAGCCCTTCAATTATAATGAATAACAAGACTCAATTTCAGGAAAACATGCATATTGTGAGATTTACCTATAATAACGCCGTTTGGTTATATTTAATGGAAGGAACTAATTTGAATCAAAATTTTGAAAGTAAAGACATGTTTCAAACACTTTTAAAACGAAGGATTAAATTGAGATTTATCAACGAAAATGAGAACAAAATTGGCTATTAAATCTATTATTTTTGTGACTATTATTATATGGTTTATTGTTATATTATGGAATGTTATATATTATATTTATTAAAATTAATATAGAAAATATTTTTGTAAAATAGTTTGTATTTGATTTTGTATATAATACTCTAAAAATTAAATTATGTACTATATTATAAATATACTAGAGAAAAAGTACAAATCTTATAATATTATAAAATACAATTTTAACATACATAAAGTATAAAATATTTATATAATGAGAGTAAAAGCAAAAGTATTCCCTTTCACACGTTATTTCACTTCTATTTATATATTCTCGTGTACACTAGACATATAAAAAAAATGCATAAGGATACATTTTAATTAATAAGTTACAGCAATCATTTTCATTAAAAAATTCAACATATGATAACTAAATGGATCTATACATCAAACATATTAAACAACTTGAAATATCATCTAACACATTTGAAATACTTGTATTAAATATGTTTTATCATATATTAACATTTGATTCAATAATAAAGTTACACATTTATATATGTCACGACGAGTTAGAATACTATTTCAACTTTTTATTACTTGATATAAATAAAGAAGATCTCTCTTACAATATAGATGTTTGTTTCGGGTGTTTAGAATCACAATTAAAATACTCATTCACATTTTTAAAAAAAGTCTTTTCAAGTTTTTGACACAAATTTATATGCATTTTATCATCTTAATGTTATTATTTTTTTAATATAATATTGTAAAAAGATTATTTCCTAAAGTTGCGGATGATTTTCTGAGCCTCTTTGCTTCCAACGTTTACTTTCAAAATTCACGCTGCCAGCGTTTAGATTTAGGTTGCAACATTTTAATTTATTAAAATGTCATTTTTTCTAGAAGATATTTTCACAGATATTTTAAATCCTTTTTAGATTTAGGTTGCAACATTTTAATTTATTAAAATGTCAATTTTTTCTAGAAAATATTTTGAATTCTTTGGATCAGGACTTGGTATACCAACTTTATAAATAGAGCATTTCTTTCCCTTCCAAACATGTCGTCAGAATTATGTGAGAAGTTCCTGTGTTCTGGGAACTTGCGTAATTTAATTTTGAATGTCTTAAACCACAATTAAATGCTGATGTTTTATTTGAATGATTCTTGAATTTTGGTATCATGAAATTCTAAAGACCATTTGAATAATGGTTGTGAATTCTGGAAGGAATTTATTTTCCTTGAGAGAGAAATAATGGTACGTAGAAATTTTTTTTTTAACTCTTGATCACTTTAATTAAAATTATAAATCATCTTATGTACTAGGTACTTTTTAAACCCTAATTTCGAAAGTTCCCCAAATTGATTTGGGATTTTCTTCTTCTTCACGCACAGATCCCTGAGTTGGGTTTTATGTCGCGTTAGCAGTGGGGTTTCTCTCCTTCCCCATTCTAGGGAGTTCACGGGCATAAAAATGATTTCTTTTTCGTTTTGATTCGGACCTGTAGGGAACCTCTTCTTCCCCAAATCGTTTGGCTTTGTTTCGTTCGCAACAGGAGGCGCCGTTTTCCCATTCTTTTCTTTAGTTCTAGGGCAGTTCTCTTCTTCTTTTACTGGTTCTGATTCGTCCCACATCAGGGAGACTTTCCTCTTTTCTTTGGGTCTGGTTGGGTTTCGCAGGAACGAGAGGCAAGCTCCGGTGACCCAAGCGCGACGCTCTCCGTAGCAGTGTGCACCGCAATGGCGGCCCACAGCGAATTTGAGGACGCTCTCGTAGCAGTGGGAATCGCGGAAGCCCCTTGGTCCAGAACTGACGACGGGATGAGTGTGGATAGTGTGACGGCAGCGGAGTGAATCTCTGTTTCTGGGAATCTCGTGTCCTTGATCGTTTTGGGGTTTCTTTACTTTGTGCGTTTTGATTCGCGATTGGGGTAAATTATTTCCTGTTGATTCCTAGCGTGTTTTGGGGTCTGCGATGATTAGCAGAGACGGCGGTGAGAGTTCACCATGGCACTGGCGACGTGTTCCGAGGACTTTGGGTTGATATAGGTTACACCTATCGGATTTAGAGGTGCAGGAAAGGAATGAGACTTTAATGGGAAGTAATGAGATGATTAATTAAAATAATAAATGATTTATTATTTTGAATTAATATTGAATTATATTCATTTATATCTCTCATTTTTATGATTCTAATACTAAAATCATATTGGTTTCACTTATTACTTATGTTTTTCATGTATTACAATACGTTGATAAATTTATTAAGAAATTTGGATTTTATGACTTAAAATCACTGCGTATCTCTTGTGATGTCATACAACAAATATATCCATTTAAAGAAATTGAAAGAAACATTAAGATTGAGGAAATTGTATAACATTGTTATGTATAAAATTATCATGTAATTTAATTTATGGATTCATGTTTGACAAAAATAACAATGTCTCCATATTTTTTAAAATAGTTTTAATTCAATTTTTTATCATTTTATTTATAATATAATGCAGATATATAAACTCTCTTTCTCTATATAATAAAATATGATTAAAAATATATCCAATTTAGTTTATAAATATTACATTTTTTATTAAAATTGATTTTATAATTAAAATTAAGTCCTTTTTTTAATAAAATTGTAAATGAATACATATATAATATATATACTACTTGAGCACACATATCAAAATTATTTTTATAAAATAAAATAAAATCATTTAAATTTAATTTTTCATGAATATTTTACAGAATATATTTTTAAAATACTTATAATATTTTATATGCAATTAATATATTTACAGAATGTATTTTAATTTAAGTTAATTTTTTATAATTATTTTTAAAAATATGATTTAATTTGAAATTTACACAATAAAAATATTAAGTAAATATTTAATTTCAATATTTTATAAAAATTCAGATTTGTATTTCCAACGACACAAAAAATACTAACAATGTGGTAACAATTTGAATTCAAAATGTTAAAAAAATATATAAAAAGTTAAAATCTTTTTAATGGACTTTTTAAAACTCTTAGTAACTTTTATATCTTTCAAAAATTTAAGAAGAATTCACATTTAAAACAAAATCAGAATGCTAAAATGTTCAAAATATTTAATAATATTTAATAACAGTAATATTAAACAATATAATAAAATAATAATATTAATATAATAATAAAATAAAAATATGATATAAAACAATAAATAAATCATTGAATAATAAGATCGTTGATAAACAAAAAATAAACTACATAATAAAATATTAAAAATAATAATTTATTCAAAATCACAATACACTTATGTTAAATTTAAAAAATAGTATAAAAGTTAATTTTTATAACAAACATAAGTGCATTATTAAAAAAGTGAAAAATATACATTTAAAATTTTTTTAAAGATATAAAAATAATTTCAATTTCAATAAAATTAAGATTCCTATTGTCAATTTTGAAATTTGAAATATATGGTAATTTGAATTTAAAATTCAAACTCACAAAAAACTGTAAAATTATAGTAATAGTTAGTAGAATTTGAAATTCAAAATCTGAAAAACAAATTATAAAAAATATAGTCTTTTTAATGAATTGTTTTAATGTTTCTAAGCAACTTTATCATATTTGTAATATAAGAGTTCATATATGAGAAGAAAATTCGAAAGCTAAAAAATTCAAATGGTTTTTAACAACATAATAATATACTATAATACATAACAATAATAATAATATTATAACATAACGATACAAATATAATAAAAAAATTAAAATATCATATAAAATAATAAATAAATAAATAATTGAATAATAACATCATTAATAAGCTAAACAATATAATATTGAAAATAATATTTCATTTAAAATTGCAATATACTTAAGTCAAATTGTTGAGAAAAATCTTATTATTATAGTCTTTTTGTAATTAAATATTATATCACGGCGTTGTAGAAGATAAGTGTTACATCAAATAGTTAAGAAAAAAATTCATTAGAAGAAAAATCTAAGACTAATTCCAAAGTTTAAAATTCGAAAAGTGTTAAAGATAAAAAGTTAATAAAGATTCAATTAGAAGTTCTTATGTACTTAGAACTTAACTAAGCTTAGGTTAGTTTAATTAGTTTTACTTTGACATCAATTAAATTCAGAGCTAATCTTGAACTATACAGAATATAAGCATGGCTTTTGTGTTATATATTACTAGTGTGTGAGTTTAACATGCTTTGTATATGTATGTGGAATTATGAGAAAAAAGATACAATATAACTTAAGAAACGAAGAAACCTAAGTTATCTTCTCTTCCTTTAGTCTTAGACTTGCCACAGGTCGCTGTTCACTGCCCCTGAAACTATGCATATTCTCATCAGGCATGGCATTTTGTGCTTTCAGCTGTGTTGAACTATTATTGGCAAGTGTGTGACTATTAGTCTTAGCTGCTGGTACATCATGATTATGTTTTCCTTCATATGTTGTTATTACAGCTTTAGGATCCGTCGAAGCCCTCTCAACATGCTTCCGAACATTGCAACCTGGGGTGGTGCACTTGTAATAGCTCCTATATATATCATAAAACCATGCATAACTGAGTACTTGGAATAACTAAGCATCATGGGAACCATGTTTGTTGGAAGTTGTCGGGTACAATGTTAAATCAAATGTGGAGGAAAAGCAATATCACCTTGGATAGGGGTTGCCCTTGACAACTTTCTGCCCATATTTGCGCCACCTATATCCATCATCCAAGAGATCCACTTCACTTGTTGTTTGCACAATGATTCTAGGCTCTGCCACAGTTCTATGCAAAGAGGCTGGATCCTGGAGTCTGCCTTCTGTGTTTCTGCCAAATAGTACAACTTTCCAAATTCACATAAGGCTAAACAATTGTCCCACCATGAACAGGTTTATATGAACTAAACCCTTACCTCCTCTTTGGATCAGGTTCATCATTTTTCTCATCCATTTCAGTTTCATGATCACCTACTTCCTCACTGTCACTCGTTCCAGATTCTAGATCCATCTGAGACACCGAGTGAGAACTCCTCTCTTCTTTCAACTTATCTGAATTCTCAGTTGATGTTAGGGTGCCTTTTGTCGTCTTACGTTGATGGTTGTGCTCTCCTTTGTAGATAATTGCAGTTACATGACCCTCAAGAGATCGCTCGAGCTTTTTCTTAACAGGACAATTTGGATGTGTGCATTTGTAATAACTTCGAGAGAACTCACTACCTTTTACATGTTTCTGCCCATACTTCCTCCAGTTGTAGCCATCATCATTGGGCTTGTCAACAATGACAGCAGAAGAGTGCATTTTTTTATCAGAGTGAGAAACACCAAAGGATTCTATCACCCCAGAAGCTGCCACTGAGGCAGGTTGTGTTATCAGGTGCTGTGCAGTGGTGGAAATAGTTGTAGAAACCTGTGTCAATGAGGTAGCAGGAACTGCTGCAGAGAATGGATCTTCAGCTTGAATTTGCACATTGGAGTGGGATGTGACCTGTGCTAGCATTTGCTGCTGTGTCATTCCAAAGTGTCCCTGTATATTACAGGCTTTAAATATGTTATGCAAAATATTGATTAGGATCCCAAAAAGTGATGGTGCATAATTTTATAACAATTTCTGTTTATACATGTTAATCTCATACAATAATTTCTCTTGCTTTTGGTAGGTGTCACGTGAAATGGATGAGAAATACAAGAAACTTCTGCCTTATAGTGGTAATCTCCATCATATAAAGATTTCCCCAAAAGGAATCTTACCCCATGTCGCCTAATCAATTCAATGAACTTTAAAGACAACTTTCTTAAAGTCATACTTAAGAAAACCTATATGCAGTAACCAAAATTCAAGGCTATATGTTTATCATGAAACATTTATCCTAACTAAAATCTGCTTAACCACACATTTTATTTAATCATGTTTCTTAATTTAAAAATGAAGATCAATTATATAAAAATCTAAGATTACATAAATTTAGGAAAGGCATAAATATGCGGTTGGAAGGAATATAGCAAATGAGCTGTGTTACTTGAGAAGGTGAATCGGAAAAGAACCGAGGGGTGGGGTCCATCATAGCGCCGGCGAGAAACTCCGAGAACGACTTATACTCATCGCCGTCACCGAACAGGCTAGAAAGCAGAGTCATGGGACCGGGGCTATACCCCGCAGTGTCCCCGCCGTTGAAAACGCTCTCTGTGGTAGCGCGTGGGCGGAGATCACTTCTGGGACGCGCCGCCGTCGAGGGTGGAGCTCCCTCTCCATTTCCACCGCCAACCATTCACCTTGAGTGAACCAAGACTTTAAAAAGTCTTTCTTTTTTTTCTATCTTCAACCAAACCTAATCAATATCCAACCTTCATGCTCTGTGCATGTTATACGATGATTCTGGTGTTCTGGTCGGATGATTTGACTTTTTTTGGTTTCGTGGATCTCAAACTCAATTCTCAATTTCGGCAAAAAAAAGTCCACGCCACTGACACTGCAGGAAAAAAACCCACGGTCATCTTCTCTTCTCTCTTCTCTCACGTACCAACAAAGTTATATATATTTGATTTCTTTTAATTGCGTAATGGTATCATCATTTTCTTTCTGATCTATAAACCTGAGCACGAGGAACATTATTCCGTAATTTAAGTAACAGTGAAACATAACTTCCTTCAATTTCGTTCAAGGTTCATGTTAGATTGTCCACTGTTAAAAAAATGTCATTAAATTGATTTTACCTAAGCTTGATTTCTGTTAAAAATGAGTGTGTATTTAGGCATTTTGAAGTTAGTTTTGAATGTAAAAGTAAAATTCCAAGTGACGGCTGTTTGTGTTTCATTCTGATTATGACTTACGAGAAAAATGGGAACAATGCGTGACGAATGGTGAGGGGATTTGAGCATTGTCGAGTTTGCCCTCAAAAGAGTTTAGAAATTACATGGATTTAGTGAAGGTGAACCAATGGTGAGTGGTAACGTGAGGGGCAGTGGCGAGAAAGGAGTAATTTTGTTGCGTTATGTTTGTCTTTGTGAAGATAAAATAAGGACCAAACTCAGTCAAGTCACAAAAACTGACAACAACCTTTGTCACTATAATACTCAGAAGTTTTGCCTCCACAGGAGGATGATAAAGATAAGTTCACGGATTTTTTTTAAATTAAAAAATAAATTACTTGGTTTTTATTTTATTTAAAATATTACGTAACAAAGAGTTAAACAATAACAATTTCATTTATTTTCATTTTTAAAAAAAATTCCATTTCTTTTACATGGGATTATTTAGTAAGAAGCAATAAATGGAATTTTTTTATTGTAATAAGATAATTTTCGCATCAATTTTCTCGGCGTCTAATATACTAGACATATGTAGACATCATTTTAAAGTACTGTAAAGACTAAATAAACGTTATATAACAGGTTTTACTCATGGTAGTTTTATTTTCTACTCTAAGTATGGATTTGAAATTTAATATTAAATTATGAAAAAAAAATTATTAGTGACTATTTTTTTATATGTTGCTTAAGAGGGAAAGCCTTATTTCAATACTTTATATATGAACTTGGAAAGTCCTCACGATCTCTCGTATTCTATTTTCTTTTGGTGTGAATTGTGATAGGTAGTTTTGATTTTTTTTATTACTTTTTTATTTTCAAATTCATAATTATTTTTCTATTTCTATAAACTTAAAAAAAATTCTTTCTAGTTTTTGTAATTTAAAAAATAATCTTTTGGGTTGAAGAATACTCAAGATCTTTGTTTCGATTATAAATTATCTCACATAATAAATGTTTTTACTTTCAAATTATCAGGTAAAAAAGTAGATAGAAGGATTAAATCATATATAAAACTAAAAAAATCTTCGCAAAATTATTCTTTATTCAATTAAATTAATTATGCTTAACAAATAAATGTGGATCTGTGGCGCAATGGTAGCGCGTCTGACTCCAGATCAGAAGGTTGCGTGTTCGATTCACGTCAGGTTCACCTTTTGCATTGTATTCAATTTTCTTATACTTTTAGGAAAGTTAAATACTTTGTTTCCTAATAAATCTTCATGAAATTAATTGATGTATTATGTCTACTTTATTTAGAAATAAAGCAAGTAACTAAACTACTATTATATTTTTATTAAAATATATGCGGTATAATTTGCTAATGTAATTTCTTTGAAAACATTAATACATGTTATATTTATATATATATATATATATATATATATATATATATATATATATATATATATATATATATATAATATTTGTGATGTTTTTATAGACTTACAAAATACATTTAAAAATAGTGAAACTTGATAATTTTAATATTAAAATATTTTTATTATAAATAATTTTGTTATGAATGAATTTTATTATTTTGAAATATATTATTTATTTAAAAATTATTTTTAGGGTTTTTTTTACTTCTGAGAGTTTCTTGTCTGATTAAAAAATTAAGACTCTAAGATTGATCATTGTGGCGAGCTTTTTAATTTGGATTGATCAGTTTCTCAATTCGCGTTAGTTGACTTTTAACCTTTTTGCTTGATTTTTTTATGTATTTGTTGAATATAAGTATTTTTCTACTTATATGCGTCTTTTTAGTCATTTAATGAGTCTTTGTTGATTAATGATCATAACTATATGTCCTAATCTTTCTTGTGATGTTTTTATGTGTGGATAGAGCATCTCGCAAGTTGAGAGGAGTTCTATTGGTTATAGTCTTATAAGTTGTTGAGTCAGGTAAATGAAGCTAGTTGTTTTTGTGTGCATGAGTTTAATAATTTGATGTTTTTGTATGTTGATGAATTTGATTAGTGTGTATGATTATTTTAAATTAAATTTTTTGTGCTTGTTTGTGCTTGGGTTTGTATGATTGAAAGAATTTAGAATTTGAACAATATAGCAAATTGATACGAGTTTTCGTGTTTAAAATTGTTTTGAATCAATGCACTGATAAAAGAGTACGAATTTGAGCAATTGATGAAGTCAAACTTCACTTAAAATTCCAAAATCCATTTGTTGAGCGATATTATTTATAGTATTTTATTTTATGAGTTTTAAGATGCTAAAATAGGATGTTACATTTTTTTTTAGATTTTTTAATATATGAAATCCAAATATAAATATCCACTTTTTATTATTTTTCTTTTATGATTTTTTTTATTTCTATCCTATTAGGATCAAAAAGAGTAGACAAACCAAAGAAGGCTTAAGAAACTATTATAATTGGCTTTAGCTGAATACATTTCAAGAAAATATCTTAATAATGACCAATTTTAGTGATAAAAAATAATTAATCAATAACCAATTTACAGATTAAAAATTATTAGTAACTAAAATAGTTTCTAAATTGGTCATTATAGTGAATTGGTCACAGACATTAGCTACAAAAGTTTGGCTACCAAAGACATTTGTCTTAATGAGACAGATTTAGAAATTTATTTTTTATTAAAAAATTAACATGTGGCAGACACGTGTCAACAACATTGATGCTGTAAACTTTGTGTCATGTAGTACAAGGAATAAACTATATAAAAGTTTTGACTAAGGACCATTTCTAATTTTATGTAATATTTCAAGGACCCAAAACATATTCTTTCGAGGGATTTGACAGATTTCATTCCTTGAATCACATGCTACTTGCATGTACAAGTCTTTTTATCTCACTTTTATTTGTGTTATTGTTATTTTTATTCTATTTTTTACATTTTTATTAGGAATAGAAATGTGTATCTTTTGTCCGATTTTGCTTGGATTGAATTGTCTAACTATTAACTAAATTAGGGTTTAGCCTTTTGATAATGGAGATCCAATCTCTAATGAAATAAGAGATCAACATGAGTTGGAAATTAGAGAATAATGTGAAAGTTGGATGAAATTAATTACAATAATATATTATATAATTTTGCACAAAAAACCTCAAAAAATAAATTTTAAATAAAAGGTTTCATTCTTAAGTTTGCTTTGAGTCTCGCAAACCCTTGAACCATCCCTAGGGACAAGGTGCGAAGAATGAAAGCATGATTGAAAGGTGGATGACATGAAGATCATTTACAACCAACATAATTGTCTCGAGGGACTCAATTTGAATTTGTAAACAGTTACAAATGTTCTTGGGTTGACTTACCTTCGTAAGGATCTTTAGTGGGTTATTTAAACACACAATCAAGGATTTTCGAGATAAATTCTAATTTTGATTGTTTGGGATTTGAAGTGTAATTTTATTTGATTTAAAATAAGGATTATTAATTATTTTATACAAGTCTAAATTTCATTTTTGACTCATGTATAACAAAAATAGTTAGTGTACGTACAAGCGTTTAGTCAACATAATTAAAAAAATAATTCTTATTTATATTAGTAATAAAATATAGACAATCAAGTTTAAAATAAACTAAAAATGGAGAAGAGGTGTATATATAATCAATAAAAATAGTATATTTTGTATTACTCAATAATTTATTTATTTTAGTTGCCCAAAAGTATTCTTTCCTCTACCTATTATTTTTTTTTAAAATTATATTAAATCTATTCAAAGTGCAATCAACAAATCTTTAATCATTGGTTAAAAATAATAATGATGCAAAAATAAAAAAATAATTAAATTAAGTAGTTTAAAAGAGATTAAATTGAAACCATACATGGAATCATACTTCAATTAAAATAACCAATAAAATGGAAGTTGTGTGTGCAATATTTAAGCTAAAGTTGTGGTTCGAACGTAAGTTTTTGAAAAAAGTTTAAAAGAAAATTTTCAAAATCAAAGTATTTCAGAACACTACTTTCCATTTTGAAGTGATATTGACAAACATTTTTTTGTTTTCTAAATTTCCTTAGTTTTAACAAAAAAAAAATGCGCCGTTGAAAAAACGAGGAACGGGGTGTTGTGTTTGCGTAAAATGTATGCGCCAAACCGACAATCAAACTTTCGCAATTGTTATAATGAAACACATGCCAAGAAATGTCACACAATTCCAAAACAGTTTCGCCGTTTCAAGTGGCTTGCAAAATAGTTAGGTTTCACACATTTTGAACTTGTCTTCATGATTTTAATGGCTGAAATTTTTTCTTTTTCTTTTTTTGATTTTATGAAAGAAAAATACGATTAAGAGTTGAGAACCAAGTTTCTTTGTTTTTCTCTGTTTGGTACAGCTTGGCTGCTTCCATGCTATGCTAGCTGGAAAGAAGGAGCACATAATAAACTTTCATCCTTCTTTAATCTAAAATCACGTTTGACATCATCTAAGATTAAATATCTTAAGAAAACCTAATGAGACACGTGTTCGATGCAAAACACAACAGGACCCACACGTTCTGGAAAGTTGAAAGGTAAAATTGGCATGCGCGTGTTGGTTTAGCAAGTTTCTTAGTTCTGTTCAAAAGTTCTGCATGTGTCCAAAGTGACCAAAATATGCCTCGAATCTTCGCTCTAATTTCTGCATATATATATATTCGTGGTATCTATTAAGACATTCTCGTATGCCATAAAATTCTAATAAACAAACTTCAATTCAATGGCAACCACTAGAATATTGCTGCGTAACTCTAGGCCAATTCAACTTCCTCATTCTTCTTCTTTTTCTTCTTATTCTTTGTATGTGAAATGTGTACGGCTCCATAGCAGAGCCAGTTTGAATGGAGATCTTAACATGGCTTCTGCTAAAGGAGAAAGAAAACCAGTGGTAGCCATGAAAGCAACCATGGCTACCACCGAACACACAACCACATCACAACCAATGCTTCAACAACGACTCTCAGATTTAGCTGCTTTCTTGGCTAGTATTCTCAGTGCCATTCTGGTTCTTTTTCGGGCTATTGTCAAAAGGAAAAAACTAAGCCATTTACAACTGCAGATGCAAATTGAAAAGGTTTGTGTATATTATTATTATTACTATTCATACATAGTTTTGTCCATATTATTTTGTTCTTTCTTTTCTACTCATTTCTCCACTAGGTATCTGCAAAGTAGTTGCATGCATCCAATTCGAAATATTTTTATTCAGTTATGTGTAAATGTGCAGTTCAATAGGTTGAGCATGTGTGTGCCTTCAGTGACTACACAAGATATGTGATTATTAACACAGCTTTCTATGGTGCAGGCAATAATCGATTGCAGATTCTTTACTTTGTTCGCTGTTGCAGGATCTTTACTTGGATCGGTACTGTGTTTTGTTGAGGTATGTTTATGAAGCTTTCTGCACTGTTTTTGTATCCCTTTTGATTTTTATATTTCAAGACGAAGAAAGAAAACTCTAATGAACAGATGTGCATGCATGGCTTCGTAATATTACAGGGATGCCTTCTTGTTATGGAGTCATTCGCGCATTATTTCCGTATGATATCTCAAGGGTTGGATCAAACACATATGATGCATCTACTCATCGAAGCCATAGGTTTGTCAACAACCATGAAGAGTACATTTGATAAGAATTTCGTGCTTTTCACGCAATGAACAGATGAAAACGATATTTTGACTGATTGAACTGTGTGCATTTCTCGATATCTTCTTGGTTTGTAAAAGATAATACAAAGTTGTTGTATAGACGCAATTTCTCGTAACAGTTCTTATTGAATTGTATGCTCTGAAAGTTAATTGAAAGTGTTGTGCAGACTCGTTTATGATGGGAACTGCATTGCTGATATTTGGGGTGGGAATGTACGTCATGTTTGTGAGATCAAACACAAGCAGTAAAGAAAGAGAAGCACGTTTTTCGGATTCAAAGATTCTGACGAAGGTATATATATATGTTGTTAATGAAAAAGTAGAGGTATATTAAGAGTATAAGCATAAGCTAAGACATGAATAATGAATATTGTTGGTGTAATGAAGTTAGAGTCAGCACCGAGGTGGTCAGGGATGCAATCAATTGCAGAGGCAAAGCTGAAGATTGGGCATGCAGTGATGATGATTCTTCAAGTGGGAGTGTTGGAGAAGTTGAAGGACATTCCCTTAGTCACAGGATTTGATCTTGCTTGCTTTGCTGCTTCAGTTCTCACATCCTCAGCATGCATTTTTGTCCTCTCTAGACTTCACCATCAATACTCATGTAAATGAATCACTGTTTCAACTTCATATTTTTTCCATATTCTATACAAATAAGTCATTCTTTTCATTTTTTATTTGTAAGTCATTCAAATATTCAATTTAGAGGAGACGTTTATTCAATAGGAACTATGCTTTAGTATTTGCTTTGTTCGTTTTTGTTGATCACCGTGTTTTAATAATATGATCTTATTTGTAATTTGAACGGGTCCAAATTAGTCTGTCTTAAACAGGATTTAAAAAGTCAAACACAAAATTGAGTTTAAAAAGTACGTAAAAAAGTTAAAGACTAATGTAATTTAGAGAAGAAATTGAATTAAACCCATACACAATTACAATTAAAACACCCTGCAAAGGGAAAATCACCAATAACCCCGATTTGTACACATTTGCTTTCTGCACGCCTACGATTACTAACAGAACCTCCATAATACGAAAAAAGGGATTAAAATATGTTTCCCTGTTCCCGTTACCGCCGTCATCACCACTGTACTCTTAGGAAGGAAGAAAAAAAGAGAGTAGATTGGTGGGTTTGGTTGAAAGTGTGTTTTGAAAAAGTTGTTTTGGAAAGCATTATATGTCTTATGAAAAATTTGTTTAAGAAATCATATTTCAAAACACATTTTATATGTCCTGGAAAGTTTATGTTGGAAAGCATCTCGTATATTCTAAAAATTTTGTTCTGAGAAACTCATTCAGAATGCATTTTATATATTCTGAAAGGTCCGTTCCAAAAATGTTATGATGAAAATCCTATAACAGAAATCGTTTTCTAAAAATTCCAAAAAAAACTTGTTATGAAATATTTCTAGAATAGATAATCCAGCAATCATTTTTACAAAAAGATAAAATGTCATTTTAAAAGTTACAGGAGAGGGGATTTGAGAGGATTTGAAGATAAATTTTTTTGTCTTTTATTTGAGTGAATTTGGAGATAAATAAGACTGAATTTGAAAATAAAATTTGTGAGAATTAATATAGAATTGTATTGACGTGACAAATTAAAAAAAATTATTTTCAAATTTACTCTCATTTACCTCCAAATTCACTCAAATAAACGATAAAAAAATTTATTTTCAAATCCTCTTAAATCCCCTCAAATCCACTCAAAAGTACAATGCCTTAAAAATTAGGATTGCATGAAGAAACAAAGGTAATGTTAGTCTTGCAACTCAAATAATAGTACAAGTTGGTATAGCAGGGGATGTTTGTGGACAAAAACTTGCTTATGTCATTGTTTTCGACCAAAATTAGTTTTAAAATTTAAATCAAATATAAAAAAATTAAGTTATGAATTTGTCAGACCTCATTAAAACGCACCCAAAAACCCCTCTGCACGGGCGCCAGGTGTCAAGCAACGAGGATCAGAAATCAGATAGTGGGATGCAGGTATCAGCAGAAGAGCAGACGCTCGTTTTAATGTGGGAAGAAAAATGATTTTTCTGAAACTTCCTTCCCACTCTCTTCTGCATGCAACCTTCTTCCCAAACTCTGAACTTCTCATTTTCTCCTCCTTCTCACTAGAAACTCTCCATTCTTTCTAAGAAATCTTACCCTTTCTCTTCTCCGATCACCCTTCAGGCAACAGTTCTACTCTTCCAGCGTAGAGAACGATCCTTTGAACCGATCAGTTTAGGATTCTGAACTGGTAAGTTCATCCTTCCTCCATTCGTGTGTTTTCTGTAACATGCAAACCCAGATTCTTGGTTGCATGAGTTGATCTTATCATTCTGAGTATCTTTCTGGTTTTATGTTGGTTATAGTATTTAGAACGTGCTGTAGAACGTTAAGATCTCGGTTAGAAGGAGAACCCTAGTCTGTATTTGTGAACGTTCGACTGCCTTAAGAGGTAAGGGAAACTTATTTAATTTAATCTGTATGTTTATTGGGTTGTATGAACGATCGTCAATTAACTGAAATGAATATAATGCATGATGGTTGATATGTTTGGATTGTATGAATGTTGATATGAGTGTTATGTGGAGTATGATTTATTAGTATGATATAGATTGTACGAAGTATGCAAATTGATTTTTGATATGAATTTATAAAGTTATGAAATGATGTATTGAAAAATGAGTTGAAGATAAATGAGATCTGAATATGAAATTTTCCCTATGATAATGTACGTTTGTCATTGAACGGTCCTTGACCGTTCGGTGTTTCTGGTAATATTATTTGAAATTTGATTCTTTCATTTGGAAAGAATCCTAGTTGAGGACGAGCGTCTTCTTGTGATAATATTGTGCTTATCGGCCAAGCGTAGTGCATCTGAGTATTCGGAGATAAACTTAAATCTTGTATATATAGGTATTTGTATATGGTAATTATTCTCTTAAACACAATCTCGATAATATCTTATTTATATTTATCAAGTTTCTATTATAAATTTAGTAGTGCTCGTCCTCACACCAAACTCTTGTAATGAGTGGCGCTCGGTCTTATACCAAGCGTTTGTAATAGTTTATAATTGATCAATCTTGATAAAATAGCGTTCGTCCCATTTCAGTAGAATCCCCTTTACCGTGTTCAATCGTTGACTGGAATTAGGTTTCTGTATATGAATTATTCTGAGAATGGTTCTTTAACGTCTTGACGTGTCTATATTCATTGTCCTGATCTAGAGCCTCCGTATTTGATATATTCTTTGAGTATTGGTTAGAGTTCACGAGAGTCAGTTCATTTAACTGATTCATGTTGTAAGTAACGTTCGTCAAATATGGTATAATTGTACTCGGTTTATTCCGAAATCTAACAGTAACCCTTTCGGTCTTATTCTATTCTGGAACGGGGGATTTCTCGGTCTCGTTCCTACTGTTCATCCTCGTTCTGAGTGAGGATTGAACGTTCGATTTTTGATGCTACTAGAATTGGTGATAAAGATGGAATTTAAAAGAATGGATAATAAAAGATGGAAAGTTTACAAGATGAATGAAAGGTTGTGAATTTTGAATGAGCGTTCCGGGAAGGAACGACTCATGAGTGCATATTGGAATTTGTAAAGTATGACTGTGGTAATACTAAGCTGTCGATTCATCCTGATGCTCCGTGAGTACTTGTCCTCATGTAGAGGGGGTATGTCATGTGTGGGAACGGCAGGAGGTCCTGGTCCTTAGGGGTACTTTGGATAAAGGGGACTAACCTCGGGTGGCAGCTGATGAGAGTATTCCAGTTACTACATCACCCGGGTGCACGAACGTCATAGCTACACAGATTTCATACAGTCCGGACAGTCAGTCTAGTAGTAGGCCTTGATTGAAATGTATGTTGAAATGTATCTTATGTGTTGAATGTGAAGAATGTATGTTTATACTTGAATTAAATTACATAAGCTTATCCTGTGTTTTTCTGTGTTTTCTTGTGTTTTCCTGTGTTGTCTGGTTTTGTACGTCCGTCCTTGTCGTTGCAATGATCATCTGTGTGGATGTGAGCAGAATGAGACGAGCTGTTGGAAGAGGCGCTGGAAGAAGAAAATTTGGTAGAAGTAGAAGAAAAGACCAAACAATAGGACGTTCGGTTAGTAGATAGTAGTTTTATTGTGAAGTGATCGTTCGGTCACCTCCTCCTTTGTTTTTATCTGACCGTTTGGTAATTTCTTTTGTAAATCGTTCAGTCATGTTTTCACTTATCATGTACAGTTTTACTTGGAAACCTTTCTGTAAGGCTGTTCGGTCGTAACCGTACGTTCTTCTTAGTGTAAGACTGAACAGAGTTATTATTAAATGTAATTATTCTATTATATGGTTTATTGCTGTATTTTTGGGATGTTACATAATTATTCTTAGTTAGATTAATAATAATTAAAAAATATATTTGTATATAATAGAAATATATGAGTATTACATAAAATAAAAGTTTTCAATGTAAATATTTAAATTTAAGTAAAATACTCAATGTTTATGTTTAGAATTATTTGGTTTTCCAGATTAAAGTCCAAAAAAGCATAATATATATATACATATTAGTAGTTTTTTTATTTTACATATTTTTTTAAAAAAACACTTGGCACAAGCTATGTTTAAAATCAAAGTTTTATTAAATAAAAATTCATTTGGAGATACAATTAAAATATAAAATACATGATCATATAAATAAAAAACAATGAATTAACATTCAAGAAATTAAAAAGAGACAATAATATAAATAGCAATAAAGCTTATGAAGATATGAGATGCTTGAATAACTAATAGAAGAAAAGATAATAGAGAAAGAAATGTCTCTCCAACTTTCCCTATGTTCCAACATGTTTATGCATTTATTTCCCTTCCTCACAAAACCCTACATAAGGATTCTTACAGTTTCTTCTTTTGGTACCACCCTCCGACATTAGTGAGCAGCTACACACACATTTTTGTTTCTCTTTGTCTCTCTTATTTAAACTTACTAAGGCTCACCGTCTTCAATTTTTTTTTCAATTAAATATATTAACTTTTTTAATTTTTGTTCACCTATTGATATAAAAATATATATAACTGCATATGTTATTTGATAATCATATTTATTTAGTTTAAACAAACTATTCCATTTATTAACCAAATTAGTTTTATTTTTTCTTCCGTTTTTTGATGCAAATTGGAAATTTCTATTTAGGTAAATAATACAAAAGTCAGAGCAAAATTACACTATTTTTAGTTTATAATATATAGATTAAAACAAGTAATACTTACATAAAAGGATCTGTGGCGCAATGGTAGCGCGTCTGACTCCAGATCAGAAGGTTGCGTGTTCGATTCACGTCAGGTTCAAGTTTTTAGTTTTTTTGTCATTTACATAACATAACGTTTTTAATAAATGGAATTAATTCACTGTTGATTTACACATTTAGAAATCTTTTATAACTTGTTAATCCGTTTTTATTTTAATTATTCATATCAATTTATCCTATTTATTTTTACAATTAGTATTTAGGATATAAATTGCGTGTATAATTTTTTTATTAACTTTAAATTATATATATATATATATATATATATATATATATATATATATATATATATATATATATAATAGAATTTTTTCTTTGATGAAATTTACATATAATAAAAATTATGAGACTAATATTATGATGGAAAAAATATTGAACACTTTTTTTTGTTGGTTATTAAATGGTAAACATATGTGGAGTTAGAGTTTGTACAGCATATTACTAAAAGTACAACAAATTCAAAATTGAATGAAAAATTCTCAAAACTGAATGAAAGCTTCTAAAAAAATTGATTTTTTTTTTGTAAAAATTAAACGAGACCCCTAGATTTTGCAACAAATATTCATGTGTTTATAAGATTTTATTTAATGACGAGTGTTGAACAATACAAAATTGATTCTAAAATTTATTAAATTATATCATATTCTTTAAAAATAGGTCAAATAACTTAGTATTGAATTTTCCAAAATAAAAAGCTTTCTTGTCAGAGGGAATATATAACACTTGAAGCTTTTATTGAAATAAACTTTAAATGAATAAAAAATATAACGTTTATAAATATGATAAAGATAAAGTTTATTCTTCATTTTATTAAAAGTTTTACCTCTCTCAATTATTTAAACTCTCTAAAAACTTAAAGACAACTAGAAATTTGTTGTGTTAACATAATATAATAATTTTGAGAAGATAATAATATAATTATCAAATTGAATTGATATGATGTTTTATTTAAATAACTAATTTATTTCCTACAAAAAGTTATTTTTTTTATGAACTCTCCCACATATTTTTCAATTGTCAACAAACTTACTCTTAAAATATCAAATACTGATTATCAACACAAATTCAAACATCATGATATTTCTTGTTACCACCATATTTTTCAGCTTTGCCTCTCAAAAAACTATAGTGTCACAAGCATATTATATATTCATTTTTAATTCATTATTTCCTAATTTAAACCCTAAAAGGAAGTTTTTCTTAAAAAAATACCTTTATCAATCAACTTAATCCTTCTCCTATAGTTGTAAAGAGTAAAATTGTTAGCTTCAAACTTTTATACGTATTTAATTCTTTTGTTTGACTTTCGTTCACTATAAAAAATACATAATTGGATATCAAAGACTAAAGAATCCATTTTTTCAAAAAACCTAATATTTGAAGCATTATATATAGAAAAAAAATATATTCATTCTGATAATAATTTAATAAAAAAAATGTAGACAGAAGCCCTAGAACCTTTTTCTTCATATTAAAAAAGATCAAATTTAAATAAATAAAGAAAAATACACAAAAAAAACTTATGACGTGTTATTCTTATTTAAGTGCTAGTTTTAGAAAAAGAAAAACCCGAATTTCTCTCGTACTAGTTATTATTTAAGGATTAGTATTATGATTTTAATTAAGAAGGATTAAACAAGTCCAAAAGTAAATAAAATAGGATCTGTGGCGCAATGGTAGCGCGTCTTACTCCAGATCAGAAGGTTGCGTGTTCGATTCACGTCAGGTTCATAGTTTTTCAAATATTTAACTTTTTTAATTATTTTTTTACTGCTCAAATTAAATATAATCAGTGTATTAAATAGCAGACATATAACATTAAATATGAAATGAAATTAATAATACATCGTATTCTTATGTATCACTGTGCAACATTACCGTAAGGATCCTATTCTCTAAAATATTCTAATTAGCTATAACAAAAAAAATTTAAATTCTAAATTTTCAATTTAAATTTAAGATACTTAAATTTAATTCATTAAAAATATTCCTAAAGACCATATAATTACAGCACAAGAACGATTATTAAAAAAAAAAGGAAAATACAAGTTATCAATATTCTTATGTATCACTACATGCGTGTGTGAGTGTGTGCATGTGTACGTGTGTGGGTGTGCGTATGTGTGTGTTGTATGCGGGTGGGAATGTGGGTGTGTATGTGCATGTGGGTGTGTTGTGTGTGTGCGTGCATGTGTGTGTGTGTATGGGGGGGAGGGTGGGTGGGTTTGTGCGTGTGTGTGCGTGTAGGCGTGTGGGTGGGCATGTGTGTGTGGGTGTGTGTGGATGTGTATGTGTGGGTATGTGTGGGGGTGTGCATGTGTGGGTGTGAGTGTGCATGTGTGTGTGTGTGCTTGTGCGTGTGTGTTTGTGCATGTGTGCTTGTGTGTGTGTGCATGTGTGTGTGTTCGTGTGTGCATGGGTGTGTGTGTGTGTAGGTGTGGGGGGGGGGGGGGTTATGTGCGTGTGTGGGTGCATATGTGTGGGTGTGTATGTCGGTGTGTGTGTGGGTGGGGTGCGCGTGTGGGTGGGTGTGTGTGTCTGTGTGAGTGTGTGTAGGTGTATGGGTGTGTGTGTGTGAGTGTGTGTGTGTAGTGTGTGCGCGTGTGTAGGTGTGTGTGTGTGTGTGTGCGTGCATGATTGCGTGTGTGAGTGCATTTGTGTGGGTGGGTGTGTGTGTGCGTGTAGGCGTGTGGGTGGGCATGTGTGTGTGGGTGTGTGTGGATGTGTATGTGTGGGTGTGTGTGTGTGGGTGTGTGTATGTGTGTGTGTGTGTGGGTGTGAGTGTGCACGTGTGTGTATGTGTGTGTGTGTGCTTGTGCGTGTGTGTGTTTGTGCATGTGTGTTTGTGCGTGTGTGTGTTTGGTGTGTGTGTGTTCGTGTGTGCGTGGGTGGGTGTGTGTGTGGATGGGTGTGTGTGTGGGGTTGTGTGCGTGTGTGGGTGCATATGTGTGGGTGGGTATGTGGGTGTGGGTGTGTGTCTGTGTGAGTGTGTGTAGGTGTATGGGTGTGTGTGTGCGTGAGTGTGTGTGTGTGTAGTGTGTGCGCGTGTGTAGGTGTGTGTGTGCGTGCATGATTGCGTGTGTGTGAGTGCATTTGTGTGGGTGTTTGTGTATGTGTGTGTGGGTAGGTGTGGGGGTGGGTTTGTGGGTGGGTGTGTGTGTGTAAGTTCGTGCGTGGCTGAGTGTGTGTGGGTGGGTTGGTGTGTGTGCGTGCGTGTGTGTGGGTTCGTGTGTGTGTGCGTGTGTGTGGTTGCGTGGATGTGGGTGTGGGTACGTGTGCATGTTTGTGGGTGGGTTTTTGTGAGAGTGTGTGTGCACGCGCGTGGATGCGTGCGTGTGTGTGGATGACATTAACATTAAATAATTTAGTGGATGACATTAATATGATTAGAACTTGAAAAATATAATATACCATAAACAGTCATCAAAAAACTCATTTAGATTTTTGAAAGGGAAAAAAAGTAAGTTTATGTTTATAAACTTACTGTGTCCACCTAAAATGAGATAATTATAGTTTACTCATTTAGATGTGTGAAGAATGTGCATGTGTAGGTGATGTTGAAATTTATTTATATGGAAAGTTGATTGTATAAATATATATGTATATGATTATTCAGAAATCGAGTGTTGTTTGAAGTACATAGATGATATATACATGATTTATTTGAAATAGGCTTTTGGAATATTTTCTTATAGTATTAAATGCAAAAATTGAAAACGTTACAGATTGTAATATCGATGAAAGCAATTAGACTAGGATTTGTGGAAGAGGTTGCAGTAGGTGGGTAAAAAAGTGCCATAATTTCTTTCATAAATCTTTTAAACTTATCCTATGACTTAATGATTACAATAAAAGGAAATTTAGACATTCAAATTATAATACAAGGTTGATTTGTGAGTTTAGATTAATGATAATACAAGGTTTTTCATATTGTGTCGTTTGAAAGACGCAAAAGCAATCGAAGATTGAAGATGTAGTTATACAAGATATGAAAGCGTATATGAAATAATTATTCGGTTTTGTGGGGCATGGTAAGAATAAAAGGAGTGGGGCCCGTGCATCTAGTTAGCCGAATCTTGAAGTAGTTGGAGGCTTTAGAAAGCTTCACTCATTTTCCTTGAAAAGGACAATGGCTGAGAGAGAAACGAAGGCCCACATTCAATTCTTCCTATCATTGGTCACATAAATCATTATGGCCCTTTGCTTAACTATCTGCCAAACAAAAACTCATTCCCCTTTCTTTTCTCTCCCTCTTATTAATTACTATTTCACAATAACAATAATGCATGACAATGACCTTCCCACTCCGTAATCCATCCTCCTCCATCAACCCAACAACATTTAACTATGGATTAAACCATGAATAAACAATATAAAAAAAATTAAATATCATTCAATCTAACATCTAAATTAATAAATATATGAACTTTTTCTTTTTAATCATGAACATACTACTTTATAAGAAACAAAAACATTACTTTAAAACATTAAAATTATTATTTTTATTTACTATAAGACTTTATATTTATATAGGATTTCAATAATCTATTTTCAAGTACACGTGTTTAATCATATTTATCACACTATTTTATTAGGTTCATGCGAAATAAATATTAAAAAGATTTAACACCAATCAACTATAAAGAAATGATATAAGAAATTAAAATACTAATTGTTTATGTTTGTATTTAAGGTCAAAGATGACACTTCTTGCAAAGTTGTTGTGCACTTATATAAGGTACATCGTCATGGTTAAGTTAGCTGTCTATTTGAGTTTGGAAAAAGCCATTTTCGAGTTTGATGAATTCGATCAACTGCTTAGTTTAAGTTTTATTCCTTTATTCTAAGTTACGAACAATTTTTATGTTTTATATTTTCCTCAAATAAATTAAGATATTCTTTTAAAAATTAAACAAATTTAGTCTTGTTTTCTCTTCTAGAAGCCATCGACCACTTTATTTCATTTCCTATTATAAAATAGTATTTTAGTTATTGTTAAACTACTGGTTAGGGGAAATTTGAGTTTATCTTAATATATAATTCAAAGTTGGACCGTGATTAAATTAAAACAACCAATCTACTACAATTCTTGACAGTTTATTTATTTTTAATAGTTATTGTTTTTTAAAATATTTAATGTATGCCTTCTTTTGTATGAACTGGGACTGTGCACTATTAAATCAGTTCAACGAATTGAATAATTAGTAGTTACCCATTATACATCATTTATTAACATAATTTATATCTCCACTTGGGCAAATTGTTTTCGTCCGAAAACCATTACTATTTTATAACAAAACACTTCAAACTATAGATAGGATAAAATATATTTTTTATTATCGAATTATTTTTAAAATTGTATTTTATTTCTAAATTAAGTATATACATCCGTTCCATTTTATAAAAATTATGTAAAATATTATTTTCAGCAAATCACATGTAAATCTTATATTATAATTATATAGTGTGAAACCCATTTATCATATATTAAGTACTCCTGTCGTTGTTTGCTAAAAACAATATTTTATATCTAGTTTAAGAATAAAATATTATTTTTAAAATAAATAAATATATTTTAGTTTTTAAATATTAGGATAAAATTGAAATTCATTTTTGTTTAAAATTTTGATATATTTTGATCTGTACTTTAAAAATGAATGGATATAATTCTTTTAATTTAATTATATTATTTTTTTATAGTAATATTAGAGTTATTTATTCTATTTCACACGTACTCACCTTAATGTCAATTTACAATTTTTTTTAATATAATTTGATTAAAAAAACTACATTCATTATTTTTAACTTTGAAACCAAATTATATAATTTTTTTAATAAAAAATATTCAATTTTTAGTGAAAATTTAATAATTAAAAATATTTAATCTTTTCTAAAAAAATAATTTAAGGGAAAATATTTATTTAACCATTACAAAAATAATAACTCGATCTTATTAATTTATCTGCTTAAATATCGAGATGTTATATTTAATTGTTTCTTATTAACGAGTATCTCATTTATCATACTAATATTGTTTTTAAAAACATACAAACAATACAAATTTAATCTATAAGATAAATTTATAGAAAATAGTAAACCATATAAAAAAAATTCATATGATGAAATACTTAATATAAAAATTAAAGATAATTTAGATTTGAGAGTTTCAAATATTGATGAAAAACTTAACAATTTTATTTTATTATAAAGTTTTAAGTTTTTCATAAATTTAGGTGCAACTCTTCTCAATAATTATAATAATTTCATCAAATATTAATATGTATTTAATTTTTTATATTTTATATACCTATATTATTTCACTATCCTCTCCATTAAATAATGGTGGTCTAACAAAGAAGGTTTATGATAACATATATATATATATATATATATATATATATATATATATATATATATATATATATATATATATATAATTTTGTTATAAATTTTTTCTTAATTTAACTAATCCTACAACATCAATTCATAAGATGAGATTTACATTTATTTTTATTTTATAAATTGACTTTATTTTTAATAGAGGTAAAATCTTCAATAAATTATTAGACAAACATATCATGTATAACTTGTTAGTAGTTCATAATAACAATAATCACATTCTTTAATACTCTTATATAATTTTGAAATAAAATTTTAGTTGAAGCAAAATATAAAATTGGCTGTAGCTTTACTTTTTTAAAGTTTTGAAATTTACCCTCAGCTTGCTAAACGGAAAACATAAAGGAGTGAAAAGACAGGAAAAACAATCCAAGAGCAATTTTTGTTTGCTAATAAAGGAAGAAAGACGGAAATATTTTAAAGAAAGAGTTCACCTTCCATGATCTTCGTAATCCGTTTTAGAAAAAATAAATAGACAAAGAAAACTGCTTTATATAATTAAATTTGTAGTTTTTTTTCTTCTTATTTCTACACTAATTTTTATTATAGATAATTTATGCCATTATATATATATATATATATATATATATATATATATATATATTCCTTTTATTAATTCCTATCTACAAATTATAGGTGTCAAAATGGACTATTTATTTCAATATAATGATTCAAGAAGTAAAAATATAACATGTATATAAAGATCACAAAAATACATTAATAAAATTCATAGTGAATAATTTATATATATGAATATTTATTATATCTGGATAATACATAATGAACATCGTAATACTTGTTTATTAAGAGGTTGGATGTACGTGTCATACGATTTGTGTTACAGGTATTTATTATTGACAAAAAAAAATTAAAATAAAAATTTAATTTATATTTTATTAAGTTAAATTTAATTAAAATTAAAATTAATTTATATTTTATTAGGTTAAATCTAATTAAAATTAAAATTTAATTTATATTATATATCATATTTTATTTTGTAATTTTATTTATATTTTATTTTAAAAATTTATAAAATATATTTTTTAAATATTTACAGATTTTTATAGGTTCTTACATGTTTTAAAATACATGTGAATATTTTTTAACCAAGTATCCAACAAGAAACAAAACATATAATAGGTAAATTTTTTTGTTATAGGATTGCACATTGACACTATCCATACCCGATCCAATCTATTGTCATTCCTATATAAATACATCTCAAAAAAGTTGTAAAATTTAGTTTAGTTGGATCTTATATTGTCTTAATGATTATTTTAGCTTGTTCAAAGAAATATATAAATAATTAAATTTAAAAATTAAAACATATATTTTCTAAAATTTATTTGTAAGGAATGAGTAATTTGATAAGACTATAAATGATTTAAATGAAATAATGTTTGAATACTTTATTGGTTAATTTAAAAATCAATAAATGAAAAAACTTAACAATTCATGTATCTCATAAAAATCATTATCTTATTATTATCCTTTACATTTTGGGTTAATTGATTATCTTTTTAAGATTTAAATTTGTCATATGGATGCTAATAGAGTAAAAGATAATTTGTCTAACGAAAATAGTTCAGAGAAGATAATTGCTAAATGGTTGTTTGCATACCTAAGATTAGATATTTCTTGTAATGACAATATACATGAATTTCTATTAGTCTAAAGTTGTAATGATATTTTTAGTTTGAGGGATAATTTTCTTTTAACATATTTTATCTTCGTTGTGAATCAAGAATTTTATGCTTAATTTAGTATTAAGTTAATATAATCAATCAATTTATACTAAACGATTGTCAACCTCTACTACAATTTTGATAAAAAGGCAAAAGATTTGCATGTTCTAATGATTTTATTTAAGATATTTATAAATGATTTTTTTACCGTGCATAATCAATTAGCGATTTGGTTACACACCAACAAGGTAATTTATAAGTGTGCTCTTTTAAATTATTAAGTGTTAGATATTAGATCATCATATACACAAAAAAGAGATAATGTGTTATCTTTATAACTCTTTCACTCTAGCATATTATCTTACTAAGAAGCGTTTATATTTATATCCTCTGTGAGAGTTTTTCCTTGTAATATTTCAATAGCATCTTTATATGATATACATAAGCGTGACAATAATATAATAGTCATTGAAAGCAAGAGGTGATTTAGTGATAAATAATACTTTTTAACTTAGTGCGAGAGGAAAAAATAATCAATTTGACTTTATGTAATCATTGTAAATTATAAGCAATATACTTATGTTTAAGACTTCTTAAAAAATAACTAGATATATTTGGGTTGGCCTTTGGCCTTAGTCAACTCGTGTTTACCTTTGGTCCATGTTAACTTGTTTTAACTTTCGACATGAGGTCGACTGGTTTTGATTTTCTTGATATTTGGTCTAAGCAAACTCACATCAACCTTCTTTCTTGGATGACTCGCCTTAATCTTAGACCTTAACAGACTTGAATCAACCTTTGGTTTAGGCTGACTTGATTTGACCTTCGACACAAGTATACTTTGTTTGACCTTCGACATGAGTATACTTGGTTCGACGTTCGACACGAGTGGACTCGATTCAACCTTCGACACGGATCGACTCAATTCGAATTTTGGTCTGAACTAACTTATCTCAACTCTCAATCTGAGTCAACTCAATTAACCCTTCTACATGTGTTGACTCCGTTGGACCTTTAGTTCGAGTTAAAGTTCTTCGATTTAGTAGTTGATTAAAGTTTTGTAATAGAGTCAAACTCACTTTGACCATGATCCTAACTCACTTTAAGGACCAATAAAATAGGAACTCTGTCCACTCTAAACCTTTTCCTTAATAACTAGGAATTTAATGTTAGTGTGCTTCAACTTGATTGAGCTTCTTTTATTGCTAAAATACTATAAAATTGATTTGTTGTCACAATATAAATTAAGTGGTCTTTTAGTTATTTCCACAATTTATAACCATGTGACCAAATTTCTTAGCTATATTCCATGATTTGATGCCTCACAACATGCTACAAATTCAACAACCATAATATATGAAACAGTAAGGGTTTGCTTGGCATTCCGCAAAAAAATCACACCACCAGCTAATATGAAAATGTAACCTGAAGTGGATCTCAAACTATCTTTGCATCCTGCAAAATTTGAGTGAAAATATACATTGATCTCCAACTGGTCCGACCTCTTGTATGTGAGCATACAATCCTTTGTTCTCTTCAAATATCTCATAAATCATTTTTCTAATACCTTAACTATGTATGTTGTATTTAGACGAGTACATACTTGGGCATATATCAAATTCCCTACAACTGATGCATAGGGAATCTTCTGCATTTATGTACCTTTTTTACAAGTGTACCATTTAACATATAATTCGCAGTAGTATCAGACGTATAAGAATAACCAAGAAGAATTTTTAAGAAAAGATATGGCTTGTTTCTCTTACCAAGCTGTGTGTGTGTGTGTGTGTGGGGGGGGGGGGGGGGTGGAATTGGTATACAAAGAAACACAGTTTCTTGTTGAATCTTTTTAGGAATTTTACATGATCTTTAAATGCGCAAAATACAATTATAAAAATAATGCAGTAGAGAGATTAAGGATATAAAATAAACACAATCTTTTTATCCTGTTTCGACCTCAATGCCTACATCCAGTCTCTCTCAATCAACCTTAGATTGAAAGACTTTCCACTATAAAGATTTTGACTTTTTACAGCAAGGAATTACAGCGACCCAATGTCAAAATGTAAATCTCCTCTCTAACTCACACCAATCTAATATAGCATACAAAACACCCTGTAGAAGAACAATCCTCTTCACTGCAATATCCCTTTGAGACCCTTCTCAAAGTAAAAAGAACACCGAGTTCTTTTTCCTGTCAACACGTACAGGGAAAACACAATCGTCTCTTGATTGCAAAACAAATTCTGATCAATAAAGAATACACCTGAATTATGCAGAAGTGATCAACCTATACACGTTCAATTCTAGCCTTCAAGAATTCTTCAAAATCTTCAAAACCTTTGAATCTTGATTCTTGGAGCACTAGGCGCACCTGCAATCTCTTTCTAACCTCACTAATATCAGATATGAAAATTCTCAAATGATCAAAGTGTCAAAAGTTCTTAATACAACACGCAACATGTTATTATATAGAATTTCTCATATCATACGCACTTTAATCAATTACGAAAATAATGTAATCGATTATGCTTTAATAGAGTTTATACCAGGATTACATTGAAACAAATTTAATTGAATACACAAATAATGTAATCAATTGCATGTTAACAATAAGTCAAAACATTTAAAAATATGACCGTTATAACAGTTATGATTTAGCTTGAAAACAATTTTCAAAGAATACCAAACTTAATTGATTACATAATCAGTGTAATCTATTAAGTCCTACACTTAGAAAATTTTGAAAACTTTTTCTTCTCAAAAGTCATCACTGCACATTTTCAAAATGGTGTTTGCAAGGACACGAGTTTTAATCGATTTTACAATTGGCGTAATCGATTGAAACTTGTGTGGTTTGCCACAGTTTAAGCAAAAGTTATCTGATGAACTTAATTGATTACTAAACTAGTGTAATCGATTATTTCATACAGATTTGCGTTGTGCAAGTGGTTTTAACATATGAAAACATGAGAATGCATACAACAAATATAAACACATTTATGATCATAATGAGTATGCAGACAATCAGCTTTAGCAACATATGTATAAAACATAAAGACACATTTCTGTTGTTGTCATGATAACATATATGTCTGTTGTCATCATCAAAAACCAAACATATGGGAATTTGGATTAGCATTCACATTGCTCCCCCTATCAACAGAATTGATACCATTTCTAGGACCAATCCTCTTAGTTGCTCTATCTCTGTCCATGTTCAAGTTTACTTTCCAATAATTATAAACATTCAAATAACATTCTATTTCCATACAATGACAATAAATTCAAGAAAGAGCATATG
Source organism: Vigna nakashimae (assembly GCA_034642375.1). Taxonomy (NCBI): domain Eukaryota; kingdom Viridiplantae; phylum Streptophyta; class Magnoliopsida; order Fabales; family Fabaceae; genus Vigna; species Vigna nakashimae. The sequence goes on along the minus strand of CM067758.1, from coordinate 43,419,611 downwards.
AACAAACAAAGATATATTGCACAAGAATTTTACATCAAATGAGTTCATTACATCCAATCACAATGAAAAGTAAAATTAGTTACTCCTAGTCATCTAAAAACATAGAAGTGCGACGAAATTCGGTGAAGAACGACGTCCTGATGCCTCAAAGTAGCCTCTGCCAAATTCCTTGACTTTCTTCAATTTTTTCTAACTAGAACTCCCTTCACTTCCTTCTTTCTCCACTAAATAACCACTCCAAGAATTTCACAATTCGATGAGTGAGCATGTACACATGCGTTGAGCGAAAACTCAGTTGTTTCTCTGTTAACTGGTCCCACATGCTGAGTGATCCACTCTATTCGCTTAGCGAGTGTCCTTCTTCTTAGCTGAGCGAATCAGTTGTGGCTCAGCGAGAATATCCTGTCAGATTCTTGAATGATGCTTCATTTTCCTATACAATGACCTAACACAACTTACCTAACAACTATTACATTTTTCTATGAGGAAAACACATAAGTCATGAATAAATACAACTTTAAGAGTTTTAATAAACATGAATAATAAGTATTTTTCACACTTATCAATTTCCTAAATTTTCAAATTTCTTTTTGGACATTGTTTGAGACTGATCTTGTGTCCCTTAGCAACTATAATATCCCCAAATTTATATTCTTCTATGCTAAACCTTTTAAGTACCTTCTCAATATATCTCATTTGTGACAATCCTAGAATACCCTCAGATTGATCTTGGTGTATCTAAATTCCTAATACAAAGGAGGTGTCACCAAGATCTTTCATTTCAAAGTTTCTTGATAGAAATCTCTTGGTTTCGTGCAACATGCCTATATGATTGGTGACAAACAATATGTCATCAACATATAAGAACAAAAAAATATGATTACTCCTACTGAATTTGTGATACCTATAATCATCAATATGATTCATCTCGAATCCAAATGAGAGATTTATTTGATGAAATTTATGGTACCATTGACAAGATGTTTGTTTTAGCCAATAAATAAATTTTGTCAATTTGTAAATCATATTCTTTGGGTCTCTTGCACAGTTTTTTGGTTGCACCATATAAATTGTCCTTTCAATGTTGTTATTAAGAAACATTGTCTTGACATCCATTTGATGAAGCTCCAAATCATAATGTTCAACAATAGTCATGATTGTTATAAAAGAGTCTTTCGACGACATCAGAGAGAAAGTATCTTTAAAGTCAAACTTTATAACCCTTCGTCACAAGACAAACTTTATATCTCTCTACATTACCTTTGGAATCCCGCTTGATTTTAAATATCCATTTATAGTAAATGAGTGTCATGCCTTCTAATAATGGGAAAAATTCCCAAGCTTTGTTATCTTGCATGGACTTATACTCCTCATTTAGTGCTTCAATCAATTTTATTGGTTGGAATCTTGCATGCCTTGATGGAAGTTGACTGAGTCATCTTCCATCATACCATTATTTTCCCGATTTTCTTGGAGATACCATATAATCATCTGGAACAACACTTCTCTTTTCTCTCATGGATCTCCGCAAAGTTATTGGCTCATGAAGAATAAGTATAAGTTCTTAAGGATCTTGAGTTTGTTCTTCACAAATTACCAAATGATCTTAAGTGGGACATTCAATAATAATATCTTGCAAAGGTCCTGAATTTGTTTTTTTATAAAAAATAACTATATGATTAAATATGGAATCATTACCAAATAAAAGTGTATAATAATAATCTAAAATGCCCTATAGCTTCCATCTGCACTAATTTTTCATCTTCAACATATATCCATATTTCAAAATCAATTGGCTTCTGGTGGCTTAGGCAACACTGCATTAAAACACTAATATTAGTAATGTCATCAAAGTCTAACCACCAAGTGTTTCTAGGTAGTAAAGTTAACCTTATACCAGACCAAAGTAAGAAACATGCCTTTTTGTGCTTAGCAAACATGATATTTGGTATATTTTTTCTTTACAGGTCTAACCTACAAAAGAAACAATTTTCGCCCTAATTTTGTTTTCTTTTGAACCATTAACAACTTCATTCTTGGGACCCTCAGTTTTCTTTCTTTTGTCCTTGCCTTTAGAGGTACTTACAAAATGAGCATTTTTTATCTTTTCTTGCTTCAATCTCTCTTCTTCTTGCACACAATATTAAATGAGCTCATTAAGATATCATTTCTCATTTTGACAGTTGTAAGATACCTTATATGACAAAATTACGAAGGAAGAGAAATTAATACTAAATATATGAGTATGTCTTTCAACATTTCAAGATTTAGTGCCTTAAGGTTTAAATCAATATTTGACATTGCCATAATGTATTCCCACACATTCCTTTGTCATGATACTTCATGAAAATCAAGCTCTAAAGATGAGCATCAGCCTTATCATTTTTTTTTTGCAAAATGCTTTTAAATTTCAGTAAGGAAATCTTTGACATTTGTTATCTCTTCAGATATAGCATCCTTAACGAGCTCAAGAATGTCGCGCTTAATGACCATAAAACTCATACGATTTGAGCAATTCCAATTTTCATAATATTTCATCTCTTCAGAGGTACTGGAGTCCATTGGAGAAGTGGGTTTCTGAATCCTTAATGCAATGTCAAGATCCTTGTAGCTAAGAACAATTACCATGTGCTCTTTCCAGTCCTTAAAATTTGCTCCATTAAGAACTTGAACCAAATTCAGATTAACAGATATTGAAACAATAGTAGTTGAATATAAAATAAGACAAATAATGTAATTAAGCTCACATAATAAAAATAACAATAATGAAAGAAGTAATCATCAATATGTTCACATAATAACATAAATCATCTCAAGATACATAGTGCACCATCAACATCAAGTCTTTGGACAATAATATTAATTGTTAGAGGTATCTTGTTGTAATATCCAAACATTGATAATAAAACATGTCCAACAACAAGCCCATCTTTGGATTGATTTATCATTGACTGACAAAATCTCATAATTATCACACGCTTACCATCACAGGTGTGCATGCAATCTAGCCAAGCATTAAACTTTATTTGGGTCGATCAATACTCGAATAGATACACATAAACACAAACATTTAACGTTTCTCACTAACAATATACTCAAGAGAAATCACTTTAGCTACTTCTTGATTTAATTAACTCATCAAACAATGTTAAAGTGCCAAAATTTGAACCCCTACACACAAACACATACACGTAGAGATACACACACACACAAAGACACACATGGAGACAGACACACACATACACACATACACACACACACACAATCAAATACACACATAGAGAGACACAAACACACACAGGAATACACACAAACACATATACACAAACACAAACACAAAGACACATAGACACGAACACACACATAAACACACATGCACACACACACACACAGACACAAATACACGCACATAGACACACGCACAAAGACACAAACACACACCGAAATACACACAAACACAAACTCAAAGACACATAGACACGAACACACACACACATATAAACACACATGCACATGCACACACACACACATAAACACAAACACATGCACACACAGACACACACAGACACACACACATACACATAGTAGGTTGATGTAATAGTAAAATAATATATGTTAAACTAGTTATAATTATATAAAGTTTATACAATGATCCATCTCATTTGAAACCAATTTTTTTTAACATAAATCCTCGACAACGACACTAAAAACATGTTGGATGCCATGCAACAACCAAATATACCAACGATTATGTTGGGTAGTTTGTAGTATAATAAATATTGTATCCATAGGGACTCAGTAGAAAACACAATGTTCTAATTAGTTCGATTATGAATGAAACACTAAATGGGTTGTAAGATGTGCAAAACAGAGTTAGTTCATGAAAATAGAGTAAAATACGTTGTAAACATATTGGATTTGAAAATGATTGACTTCTAGATGATTAAAACGTGTTGAAGTTTGACTCCATTATTTTGTCTCTCTCTTGTAATGATTCTGTTATTAACTATGAAGTTACAAATAATTATGTCATGGGAGTTCTCTTTGAATGTAACTCTAGGTCAATCCCTAACACCTAGAGCCTAGGATCACCAAACTTCAATATGATTCTTCAATGACTGTTTGAATGGATCACCTACATTAAGATTAGGACTATGTATCCATCTACAGTATTATATCTACTCCTAGGATATAAAAACATGTAGGAGAATTGATTGAACCACAATGTGAAACTAGTTTCCATGCAATCCTAAGCTAGTAAAAGCATGCAAGAGAATAAATGTTATCAGTTCATCCGACATGTATAAACCAACTTACAAACATGTAATTAAAATCAAGCTTTCTTAAATAAAACAATATCAAATACAAGAGAGTTTCAAAGGGTTTACATTTCCCTTCAACACTTAGGAGATTTAGCTCCTCATAATAGATGGAAAGAATTTAAGACAAGGAAGGAAATTCATATCCTAGCCCTCTAATAATGTTCTTTAAAGTATAGAGGAAGTATATGAGAAGACTCTCTAATGTCTCTCTAAATTTGTCTAAAAATATTTCTGGAAAAGTCTCCTAAAACATAGAGGTAATTATATTTTTATAAACATTCTAGAGCGTGGCTTTAACGATGGTGTCATGGCTCTGACTGTGAGGTTTCCTCCCAAAGTGAGTTTCCTTTATTGTTCAGACCTTATGCTTTTGTGCTAGAGCCTCTACACTAACTTCTTGGAGAAGATTCTTCATGGTTGTAGCCTCATGTCAATGCTCGAGGTTTTCCTCCAATATGGGTTTATCCTTGTGGCTCTGGCCTCAAATTCTACGCTTCATTCGCGCTCAAGTTAGTTTGTCCGATTTTATTTAGAATTCTTTTATTTTCTTCATATTTCTCCTTTGATTATCTAAGTTCATCAGATTGTGTAAAACACGTAAAATTGTGGTGATTCCTACGTATATTTAACATAGTAAAAGAAAAATAAATGTCAAATTGATATCATAACTAACTATTGAACATATAAATTATACATTTTCACGTTAAAAGCTTTTATTACTTTAAAATGGATTTAACGTTAATTGGTAAAAGGCTTCAATTCACGTAACGCTATATGAATTTTCGATGATAAAACAATTCATAGAAGCATAAAGGAAATATAATCAATTCAATTCATTCAATATAGGCACGGTTTTATCATACTTATCATACAATTTCACTTTGAAATCAAATTGCAGCGAAAAACATAAAGAAAAGAAAAACACTAAATATAATGATTAAGGTCCCTAAATTCATAATAAAGGTTCTACGAATCTGGGAAAAAACGTAAATTAAGGTTCATCTTAATTTGGGGAAAAAACTATCATAAAAGAGAAACATAAATCTAATAACACATAATACTCTGATCCCAATTATTAGAATATGTTTCTCATTTAGAACCAAAGCTACAACATAATTAAATATTAATCTTTATGAGTCATTCCTTAATTGAAGATGAAAATAGAATATAGAAGCCTACTTGAATTTGTCATTGGGAACGATGAAGGTGATAAGATCAGTAACAAGTGTGTGATCTTCCTAATATAGAACACTTTATATTCATTGTTGGGTTTATCTTCTAATAGAGATGAAAAGAAAAATATTGAAAATAACACATTCTATAATGGAGATCATAACTGCTTCACGTAACTTCTATCACTTACATTTTAAATATTTTTAATTTAACCTCTCATCAAATTAAAAGTATTGTTTATAATATTACACAATTAATATTTTATGACATATATATCCTTAATCATAATTTTTATATTAATTAAATTACTTTAATACTTATTATTAATAAAATAATAATCATAATTGTAACATCCCAAAAATACAGTCTAAACTATATAATAGAATAATCACATTTAATAATAACTCAGATCAGTCTTACACTAAAAACGGAACGTACCTTTACGATCAAGCGCCTCTTCCAGCAGATCGTCTTCTTCTGCTCATATGCACACGGATGATCATTGCAATGACAAAAACGGACGTACAAAATAAGACAAGACAGGAACACAAGGTAAGCTTATATAATTTAATTCAAGTACAAACATACATTTCTCGCATTCAAACATATAAGACATATTTCATCACACGTTTCAATAAGGCCTAATACTAGACTGACTGTCTGGACTGTATGAAATCTGTGTAGCTACGACGTTCGTGCACCCGGGTGATGTAGTAACTAGAATGTTCTCATCAGCTGCCACCCGAGGTTAGTCCTATCTGTCCAAAGTACCCCTAAGGACTAGGACCTCCTGCCGTTCCCACACATGACCTACTCTCCTCTACGTGAGGACGAGTACTCACGGAACATCAGGATGAACCGCCAGTTTAGCATAACCACATTCATACTTTACAAATTCAGTAATCATCCATGAGTCGTTCCTCCCTGGAACGCTCGTTCAAAATCCATAACATTTCATCCATCTCATATTCTCTTCATCTTTCATTATTCATCATTTTAATTTCATCTTTGCTCATCGATTTTTAAGGACATCACATACCGAACGTTCAATCCTCACTCAGAACGAGGATGAATACTTGGAACGAGACAAAGAAGTCTCCCGTTCCAGAATAGAATAAAACCGAGAGGGTTACCGTCAGGTTGAGAAAGAAACTGAGTACCATTATACATATCCCAAGAATGAACGTTACTTACATCATGAATCAGTTAAATGAACTGACTCTCGTGAGCTCAAATCAACACTTCAAAGAACATATCAAGTACTAAGGCTCTAGGCCGAAACTAATGAATGTAGACACGTCAAGACGTTTAAAGAACCATACTTAGAATAATTCACATACAGAAACCTAATGCCGCCAGTCAATGACCGAACATGGTAGGGGAAAATTTGACTGTAGTTGGACGAACGCTATTTTCATCAAGAGAGATCATTCCATAAACGAGT